>JBBBDQ010001228.1:2345000-2945000 GCA_037127315.1 Ascarosepion bandense | reverse complement strand
GCAATAAATACATAAAATTTAGTTGGCAATAAATGACCCGCTGAGGTTGATATGCCATAAAAACAAAACAACCAACCAACCAACAATCATCAGAATTATACCTTGATGAGCATTAACTCTATGCTTGTCAAGTTTGTACAGTCCAACATTTTAAAGCTGGTGATACCATCCTATAATTTGATTCCAAGTATACAGCGAAAAGTCCGCATGTGAAACTTTGTCAATTTCTTGATGTGCCTGCGGTACAAGGCTCCCGTTTTGCTTTCGCAGAGGATATAATACCATTGTACACTTTTAATTTCTTTATTAGGAGTCGTATCAGTCAGTTAAGTGCCATACGTGATACACGCTTGGGCGATCATGTCTCGAAAGAGACATGACTGACTGGGCAGAACATTATCCCGCAATAGGTTGCCATTGCTTTCTGCGGTAGACTGGTTGCCGACCAAGGCTATAGAACCCAGTCTGTCCTGCTATTTAACCCATAACTGGAAGGAAGAGACGGATTAATACCTTCCCCAAGGGTATTTGTGCGTAAGTGAATACAATGGATTCAACTGGAATTCGAACTCGGCTCCCCGGTTTCTCGTTCCGAGCCGATATCCACTGTATCACAACGCACATCCAGGAGTCGTATATTCTGCTGATTTAACAGTCTGTAATGGAGTGCTTGGCTTGCTTTACTGCTTCGATCGTCAGTTTCTTTATATTTTCTCGGATAGAAACAACAGTAAATTGACTACTTTATTCAATGTAATTATCTCGCAGAAGACTTAAACGATTCATTTTACTTACAAGTAACTTTTTTTTTAATTTCCTCAGAAGCTGCATTAAGGTGACATTATTTCGCAATATGATTACTCGATATTACTAATATTTTACGACCTAGTCAATACATTCCCATTCTATCGAATTGTTCTTTCCATTTCCTCACAAATTACTGTGAAGTGATTAGGTTATCTTTTTCATTTATTCCATAATATTACTCGTTACAATTTATTCGTGACATTATACCACTGAGCATTTCTAACTTGACAGATACATTCAGCTTATAAGGAAACATTTGACTCTTCCATTTTTGCTACATGTCCTAACCATCGATGACGGTATTTAATGATCAGCGATTCTATGCTTTGACTGTTGGCTCTTTCCAGTACATTGGTGTTGGTTGCATAAAACATAAGGAAACAGTCTATCCTCAGAAACTACAGTTTGAGTTTGAGTTTGAGTTTTGTTTAACGGCATATCAACACCTTTGTGGGTTATTTAATGCCAAAAAAGTGGGGTTTTAAGGATTTTTTAATGTTCGGTTATAGTGAGAATGTTGATTTAGTCAGATTTTAATGAAATGTTTTATTTTTATTCTTTTTTATTTTAGAAAACTGAAAATGTCTTCTAGTTTTGTATTCAAAAATGTTTTGCTGAGAATAATTTTTTTCTTCAAAAATGTATATCTTTCTATAAAAGTCTATTTCCATACTTTCATAGTGTTTTGACCCCAGTTTGGGGGTTAACTATTTGCCCAATGCTGGGACCCTAACAGGTGCTACCACTCCGGGTCAGGGTGGACCGGGGAACAACAGCAATTACGAGATGGTTCTGTGCTCCTCACAACCTCCCAAACGAAGGCCTTGCTGCCAGATGCAGTTTACTGTCATGCCCAGGACCTCAGAGACTACAATGAAGTGTTTGTTATTCAGTATGTTCAATTGATTACCTTGTTGAAAATTTAACGAACAATTAACGAATGAAACTTTGCTTGGTAAATCATCTGTTATGTAGCTAAAGAGTGGTTTTCCTCACTATACTATTTCCGCTTATCCTTGGGTAAAGCAGACACCTCATACCTCGACCACCTGACTTAAGCGTGTTACTAGATTAGCCTCTAGGTTTCACACTTTTACCGTTGAAACAGATAACTGTACCCGTCTCTTCTACTCTAATAGTTTCTTTTCTCGCAATTCCCGCCAGTGAAACTTTCTTCTGTTTAATTGCTTCTCTGACAGCTACAATCTTCAAACATTTAAATGCAATGTCAATTGCCATCTTTTATCTCGTTTTATCTTTTATTCTTTCTTCGACGTCTCCTGTACCCAGTCTCTTTTCCCCTGTAACTCCCTACGCATTAGTGACAATTCCGTTTTGCTTGGGGTGAAATAATTTTAAAAATATTTTTAACATAATAAAAAAGATTGTGTATGCTGAGAATTTTTAATATAAATTTTTACTACCCTCAAGAAATTATCTTTTGATTTCAGGATGATATTCTCAATTATCTAATTTTTTTTCACAGAAATTGTACTGAAGCAATTGTTATGAAATTCTGTTATTGAATAAATAAACTATTGGAGATTGTTTAAATATTAGGAGTGGATGAATGTATTCTAATTCAAGTCTACAATTCTCTCAGTTTTTACAGAAAATTTATGAGTATTCACAAAATTACAATAGAATTGTTTTGAATTGCACATAGATTACCATTTATTCAAGGCATACACATAACAATAAAAAGATTTAGTTTATATATTCTCGGAAACAAAGCAAACAGATTACAAGAAACAAATAAGGGTGATAAAAAACAAAGAAACAAAGTAAGAAAGGTGATAAAAAATATCAATATTTCTTAACTAGAAAAATAGACATGGTGTAGAAAAGTTCGAATTCCAGTTGAATTTGTTGCATTCATTTACGTGCAAATACCCTTGGGAAAGATATTAATCCATCTCTTCTCATTCCAGCTATGGGTTAAATAATAGGACAGATTGGGTTCTATAGCCTTGGCTAGCAACCAGTCTACCACAGAAAGCCATGGTAACCTACTGCAGGATAATCTTCTGCCCAATCAGCCATCTCTACTTTGAGACATTATCGCCCAAAGAGTGTATCACATATGGCACTTAACTGACTGACTATAGGGATGTGCGTTGTGGCGCAGTGGATATCGACTCGGAACGAGAAATCAGGGAGCCGAGTTCGAATTCCAGTTGAATTTGTTGCATTCACTTACGCACAAATATCTTTGGGAAAGGTATTAATCTATCGCATCTCCGTCCAGATATAGGTTGAATAGCAGGACAGATTGGGTTCTTTAACCTTGGTTGGCAACCAGTCTACTGCAGAAAGAAGTGTCATCCTATTGCGGGAGAATCTTCTGCTTAGTCAGTCAGGGATCGAAATGCGTCCAAGCATGTATCACGCATGGCAATTAACTGATAGGTGTTATGACCAAATAGGAAACAAAATAACTGCCTATAATCTAAGTTATGACATAAATATAATTGAACGCAGTATCTTTAGAAAAAAACATTCTACGACCCTTAAAAGGGAGAAAAACTAATCAGAGAAATTAACTACCAATTCCTGTTTCATATGAGGGTTGGCAAAATAGCAACATTCAATCTAATCTCTAAGACATCAACATAGATCTATTATATCAATGTTTCTGAAGATGGTCAATAACAAAATTCTGTCAGTTGTAGACTACAACTAATCATACAAATTAACTAAGAATTCATGATAGCGTTAATAAAATAACTACCTATATGTCAAACTCAATAATATAAACAGAGGTAGACGCATTACAGTATAATCCGGATATAAGAGACTCTGATATAAGAGAAACACGGATAGAAGAGCTATTTTCTCTGGTCCCAAATTAGAGCTTGTGGTAATGTATATAAAATAGACCAATGCCGGATATAAGATAAACCTGGATATAAGATAACCTTTATCCGGTCCCGACAGCTCTTATATCAGGGTTACACTGATCAAGGTCTATGAAGTAGTAAAATAACCACATTCTATGTATCTTGTAGGCTAGAACGATGAAACAGACAAATTAACTACCAATCCATACGAGTGGTGATAGTGCTGCTACCTATACACCAAAGTATATAAACATAGGTTGATGTGTTATATCAATATCTCCGAAGAACATCAATAACAGCATTCGATATCTCTCAAACAAATTAACTACCAACTCAAGCAAATGTTGAAAAATAACAATCTATGCATCAATATATGTCTATAATTCTGAGATGAGGTAGTATTTACACTATTTACATTATTCCGACTATTGTCCTTATCTTTGCTGCCATGTTTACGACGTTTCGGCCGTTGTACGCTCCGGCCTTCTTCAGATGCTAAGAATTTCGAACCGAATCCTTTATTACGATCACTGGGATATATCATTCTCATTCCATGTGCGTTGCCACTTCTGACATAAACTGAATGAATGGTATACCCCAGTGATTGTAATAAAGGGTTCGGTTCGAAATTCCTAGCACCTGAAAAAGGCCGGGGCGTACAACAGCCGAAATGTCCTAAACATAGCTGAAAAGATTAGGAAAATAGTCTGAATAATGTAAATAGTTGCCAAACGTCAATATCTATTATATAAATATAGGAGATGTATTATACTGACATCTGAAGAAGTTCAATAACAACATTCTAGGTCTCTTGTAGATTTGAACAAAGAACCAAAGAAATTAACAGCCAATTCATGCGAGTGTTTATAAAATGGCTACCTATATGCAAATATCTATAGGAAAATATAGCAATATATGAAGAAGTTAAATAATAGCATTGAATATCTCTTGTAGGCTAACACAACTAATCAGTTAAATTAAGAACAACTTAATGTAAATCTTGATTAAATAACTATTTATACGTCAAGAAATATGACATAAACATAGATGTATTATATCAATATCTCTAAAGAAGTTCAGTAACAACAGTCTATGCCTTTTGTAGGCTAAAACAACGAAACATAAATTAACTAATAATTGGTTCGAATGTTGGTAATATAATTACCTATACCCTAGAACTTTTGATATAAACATAAGTACATGTATTATCAATGTCTCTGAAGAAGTTTTATAACTTTGTACGTTGTGGTCCAGTGGATATCGGCTCGGAATGAAAAACCGGGGAGCCGAGTTCGAATTCCAGTAGAATCCATTGTATTCACTTACGCGCAAATACCCTTGAGAAAGGTATTAATCCGTCTATTCCTTCCAGTTATGGGTTAAATACTAGGACAGATTGGGTTCTATAGCCTTGGTCGGCAACCAGTCTACCGCAGAAAGCAATGTCAACCTACTGCGGGATAATCTTCTGCCCAGTCAGTCATGTCTCTTTCGAGACATGATCGCCCAAGCGTGTATCACGTATGGCACTTAACTGACTGACATATCTTGTAAGCTAGAGCAACAGACGCAACAAATTGAGTATCAATTCTTGCGATTATTGATAAAATAACTCACTATGCGCCAAAATCAAGGATATCAACATAGACGTGTTATATCAATTTCTCTGAAGAACTTCAGTAACAACATTCTAGCTCTCTTGTAAGCTTAAAGAACGAACCAAACAAATTAACTACTAATTCATGCGTGTTGATAAACCAACTACCTATACGCCAAACACTATGATATCAACACGGGTAGATGTATTATATCAATATCTCCGCTGATTTTTAATAACAATTTTCCAGGTTACTTGCAGTTTAGAAAATGAATCAGATAAATTAACTACCAAAACAATTGATGGGTAATATTATAGTTCTGTTTCTGAACGTGAATATATAAATTTTGTTGACCACAACAATTCCCATGCATTCATTCAATAAACGAGTTTAATTATGTATTTCTTTGTAGTAAAAAAATAAGTATGGAGACAAATTATGACAATATATCTGAATAAGATTACATACTATCCTACTAATTTTATTTCTTTTGAAAACAATCAATGTACAATGACAACAACTATAACTGCCAATTCATGGAACTGTTGAGGAAATAACTGTCTATACACCAAACTTTATTATATAAACATAAGTAGGTATATTAGTATATCAATATCTCTGAAAAAGTTCAATAACAACAACCTATCTCTCTTGTAGGCTAGAACAATAAACAAGAAAAAACTACCAATTCATGCGAGAGATGATAAAATATCTAACTATACGACAAAATCTATCATGTAAATATAGATGCTTTATATCACTATATCTAAAGAAGTTTATTAACATTATTCTATGTCTCTTGTAGGCTAAAACGACGAAGCAGACAAATTATCTATAAATTAATTTCAGTGTTGATGAAATAACTACCTATACGCCAAACCGTATGATATAAACATAGTTTGATGTAATATCAATATCTTTGAAGAAGTTCAATAACAGCATTGTACTTTTCTAGTAGGGTGGAACAGCGAACTAAACAAATTAAGTATCAATTCATGCGAGTCTCGATAAAATAACTACCTATATGCCTAATTCTGTGATATAAACATCGGTTGATGCATTATATCAAAATTTCAGAACAAGTTCAGTAACATAATTTTACGTCTTTTATACGTTTTTTTTATTACGTTTTTTATAGAACAACGAATCATAAAAGTTAATGAATTATTCTTGAAAATGTTGATGAAATAAATATCTATACAGCAAACTGTGATATAAACACAGGTAGATGCATCATATAAATATTTCTGAAGAATATCAATAACAACATTGTGTGTGTCTTGTAAGCTAGAATAACGAGCCAGACAAAATAACTACCAATTCACGCGAGTGCTGATAAAATATCTATTTTGTAGAGCCCTACTTTAAGCACACGAAAAATTACTGCTTTTTGTGAAATAGCTGAAGGTGTAAAAATAAAATGTCACTTTTTACATCGGATTTGGAGCGACATTTTCTCTATCGCGAGTATCAAGTGTTAAGAAATGTGACAAATTGAATATTGAAGTGGATACAAATTTAAATTTGAAACAATCACCGATGATTAGTTAGTTTTTACAATAATTTTTATGAGCCTGCGCAAATATTTTTTATTAAAATTTGCGCATAGAATGTTTGATTTGAGCCGGTCATATGATTAAGATCAATATAAATTTTGTGACACGAGACGAAACCTTCAGTGAGAATTCCGAACCTGGAAGGAACAGGCACTATGAACCTTTTCATCCTATTCGAACCTAATAAGTCCCACTTATTGTACGACTATTTTCATTTCAGTCAACGAACCTCGACGAGAAGGTTTAAAGGTTAATGAGCGATTAACATGTTATCAAACTTCTATCTCAGCGAACAAATCTTACTAATAATACTCAGCAAAGACCTGCATCAAAAGAACCTTCCATTTAAAAAAAAAAACAAAAAAAACAAAAAACAAGAAACATTCAACGAACACAAAAATTTAATCCAAGGTAAATAACTTTGCATAAACATTTAATCCAACAAACAAAATTTTTAAGCTGAACTTTATTACTTAAATTTATTTTTCTACAGATTCTTTCAACATTCACTTGGACTGAAAACTTCAAATTGCAATACATGCATAATCGTTTCAAAAACATTGTTTATATATATTTATATTTTGTATATAAGTTTTTTTTAATTGTTAAACAGCGTCATTGAATTATTGAATATTGACCTTGTGCCATGAACAAAAATTAAATGTTTGCAGAGTTTTTTCACGTAACCTCAAATAAATTCCTTCTGATGCTTAAATATTGTTTATCAATCCCAAACTCTTGCAGCAATCTATATGTCAAACTGTATAATACAAACATAGGTAGATGTATAGTGGACTTTCTGTTGTTTTTTTTAATTTGATTTGGCCTTGTTAAGCTTAGCCCATTGTAAGAAATGTGTGAAAATAAAACAATCAAGATGGTGCATAAAAATAATCATTTATATAAACATTAGATAATTCTGTATTATACAAAATGATAGTAATGTTCATATGTCTAGTACAAGGTTGGTAAGAAACGTTTATAATAGTCTTGCACAAGAGAAAAGTAAGTTGAATATAGGAAAGCATTAATGATGATAAGGGTGTATGTAGGAGCAGGGTTATAGTTGTAGTGTAGATGTATTTGATGTGACCGCTTAGTTAAGTATTCTCACTCTTTTCTTACTCATTCTCTGACACCCACGTAACTTGTTACTCTTTCTCATCTCTTACCTATTATGTAACCCCTTACGCGCCAGAGGGCAGTTGTGTCTGACTTTGGGTGAAATTATTATAGAAAAACACCTCTAAACCGTTGTTTCCGACGGAGCAGAGTCTGAATAACACTTACCAAGCTATTGCTTTGCTTGAACAGTATTTTTCCCATCAGAAAGCAATGCTTTATAAAACACACGAAATTAAGATTTTTTCATTGTTTCGAAAATTTACAACAGTAGCTTCACAAAAATAACAGTGATTTGTAAACCACTAATGCAATTGGGCCCAAATTTTGTCACGTGTCATTTGATGGTTAGTATTTCATAAAAATTATATGGATTTTTTTATTAGTGACGCCATCTCTATGTCAAGCCCAGGACTTATTGAGTGATGTGTTATTTAAAGATATTTAATAACAACATATTACATATCTTGTAGGCTAAAACAACGAAGCAGAATAATTATTTAACAATTCTTGTGTTGATCAAATAGTTATATATTTATACATAACTCTACTATTCAAACATAGGTAGATACATCAATATCTGAAGAATTTCAATAGCAACATTCTCCCTCTCTTGTAGACGAGGACAAAGAATCAGATAAAATAACAATCAATTCAAGTAAGTGTTGATGAAATATGTAGCTTTACGCCAAATTATGATATAAACCTAACAACATTATAGTCCTTTTGACGAAAACTACGGACTAGACAAATTAACTACCAATTCATACAACCTTTGATTAAATAACTGTCTATACGCTGAACTTCTATGTGCCGTGCCCTTTCATGGCGTAGGCGATCATGGCCTTCCGCATTTTCCTATCCCTAGTGGCTCTTAACAGGCTTTCTCCTGTTACTCCACCCAAACCCCGCTCCGCCATCTACTTGGTCAAGCTCGTCAAGTAGTTTACGCGCTGCATTCCCCTGTCTTTCTTTCCCTCTATCTGACCTGTGAGTATCAGATTCTTCAAGCCCTCCTTCCTCATTACATACCTCAGGAATTTTAGCTGTTTTTTTTCCTGATGTTAACTATGAGTTTCCTTTTCGTTTCCATCCTCTCCAAAACCTCATCGTTGCTCACATGCTCGGTACATGATATCCGCAGCATCCTTCTGTAGAGTCACATTTCAGCTGTGTCAAGTCTCTCCTTCGTCTTTGATGAGATTGTCCAGCATTCACTGCCATATTGAAGAACAGATATTACATAGCAATCCAATACTCTCTTCTTTGTTTTTAGCGAAATTTTCCTTTCTTTCAATATTTTACGTAACTTCTGGAATGCATCCTTGGCCATGTCAATTCGCCTTCGGATTTCAGTGTCACACTTCCCTTCTTCTGTTAGAACACGACTCAGGTATTTAAATTTCTGTACCTGCTTGATTTTAGTATCCCCGCCTGTAGTTGACATATTAGGCTCCTCTTTCTGAGTGATGACCATGTATTCGGTTTTCTTGTAGTTCATTTGTAGTCCTTTCTTTTCGCTGTCTTCAGCTACCTTCTGTACGAGGTCTTGTAGCTTCCTTTCTGTGTCTGCTATCAGAACTGTATTATCTGCGTACCTTATATTGTTTAGATTGTGGCAGCCGACGAGGAATGCTGGCATGACTTCTATGACTCTCGGAATAGTCTCGTTGTACAAGTTGAATAGGTACGGTGAAAAGACACATCTTTCTCTTACGTCCCTTTCTTTCTTCGTATATCTGCTGAATTCGTTTCCTGTCCATATGCAGGCGGTTTGCAGCCAGTAGAGGTTCTTGATAACTCTAATGTCTTTCCCAAATATGTCTAGGTCGCTGAGCATTTCTGTCAAGTCTTCGTGGCATACTTTGTCAAATGCATTTGTGCAGACTATAAAACATCCATACACGTCTTTCTTCATTTGTATTGCTCTTTCTGATATTCTAAGCATAAATATTGTTTTCCTTATTCCAGTGTCCTTGACGAAGCCGCACTGTTCTTGTTCTATCTCTGGCCTGATTCTGCTGTGCGCTCTATTTATCAGAAGATATAAACAGACATATCGAGTGTTTATAAAATAAAATATCTACCTACTTGCCAAAGTTTATGATATTAACATAGGTAGATGTATTATATCAATATCTCTGAAAATGTTCAATAACAATGTGTATGTATGATGCGGACTTAAACAATGAACCAAACAAATTAACTACTGTCGTAGCCCCAGGCTACTCACCTCAAAAGTTCTGGTTTTTAGATCACGTGACTATGACTCAGAAAAACGAAAACTAGGTTCACAGCGACTATGGCGTACACAGGGTGTGTTAAAGGAACAGTTTAAAGGCAAGGTCAGAAGCTGCACAGCATGGGCGAGCGAAGGACCGACTGCCGACAACTACGACTGCTATCATGCTGCCTGATGCTTCCGACCTGCTACCACGCCTTCTACCACTTCTACAGCAACTGTTCTGGGCAAAAAGCAACTGTCCTTTTCAAGACAACCAACAGGTCTTTTCCTCTAATCACTACAACTGCCCTTTTTAGGACAGGAAAATCTATCTTCACGAGATATACACCACCCAGATGCAGCGACTTCCAGTGACCAGTTCAAATCACCGCGATAGTAGCAACCTTCCTGGATCAATTGCCGACTGCTAACGTAGCCTACGGATCGAACCGCACTTCGACCTCCAGCGTAGCAACCTTATTGAATAAACTGTCGACCGCTAACGTAGTCTACACGCCAGTCAAACAGATCGAACCACACTTCGACATTTAGCGCAATCCACGCCATCCGACTAAAGTAAACACGCAACAGATCAATCCTATCCATCTGGTGTAAAAACGACTAGCAACTTAGGACCCATTTTTTCTGATCTAGGTATTGTTAACAGTACGAAACGTCTACTCAAGCCTACGATTAGTGGACAGCACTCAATTAACAACTGTCCTGCGGTAACCCAAAAGTTCGTTTTAGCTGTAAAACAACACAAATGTCAGACTAAGACATCTTATCCACCTTACATCTTGTTTTTGCCATCCTTGCCATTCTAGTGTCACTTCATATTTTTCTTAAAAGTTATTGGACTCAGTTACTATAATCGGCCCCGCGATACTATCAATTTATGCGAGTGTTGATCAAATAACTACTTATACTCTCAACTCTATGTTATGAACATAGGCAGATGTATTAGAGTAGGTATCTCCACTAAATCGCTGAAATAACAGCATAGTGTGAAGAAAAAATGTCCCAAACTTAATAAAACCGAACTTTTTCCATCAAAATGTTTTCTAAGAGGAAAGATCAAAGTATTTTTATTTATTTTAAAAATGTCTTCAACCCTTTCTAACACGTTTGAAATTTCAGTAAAAATCTTTTTTTTTATTTTCGTTAGCGGGGAGTCAAAACGTTACGAGAGTTTACAATGGAAAACATATTAGATAACTCAGTTTTTTCCGGTGACAAACACATTCATTTAGAAATTCTTTCAAAAATCAAATAATTGTTGGATTTTAATGAAACATTTAGGACTTATTCACTAATGAATGAGATTATTTTTTTAAATCAATATTTTAAAAAAAATCTTGGTAAAAGTATTTTTATTTTTACATCTGTTACCCCACTCTACGTAAATTCATGAAATTTCAAAAAATTAAATTCTGTAGGCAAAATTGATTTTATTAATTAAACACAGAACTCATTAGGAAATGTAAGTCATTTATTTATTTTTTTTTAACCATTTAGTCCTTTTTACCGAATATCGGCTCCGAATAGTAAAATAAAAATGCAATAAAATTATGACATTATTTAATTAGATAAGCTTTTAATTGTTTTAATAAATAATATAAATTAAGGACATTATTAGTCTAAAGAAAAAAATTTCGATTAATAATGAACTTTAAAAGAATTGTTTTCATTTTTTAAAATTATAATAGTTTATATAATTTCAAAAAATATTTTTAAAATATTTCAAAGACTTATAGACATTAGTTTGGAAAATTATTTAGTGAAGATTATATTTACTAATCGAAAATTGAAAAGTTTAATGCAAATCATTTAGCCATTATATTTTTTAAATGATTTTAATTTTTTTCTGTATTTGAATTTTTTAATTTTGTATGGTAATTTCTATTGTATGTTAAAAGGTCACGTGTTTCATGGTTTCTTTCCCTTACAGGAAGAAATTTTACAAATATATCACTTGTGCTCACCATACATTTATCTTATCTCGTGTCTGTCGAGCTGTCATCACGGTAAAGGTCAGAAAGTTCAAGTCTGTATTTAAGAAATAGTTTTATTCTAAATTTTATGCTATAAGTAAGTAATACTTGTGTAAATCAGTTTAATTTAACATTAAATTTGCTCATTTTCCAAAAATAAAGTGTCACAAATATATATTTTATTTTTGCAGGATATTTAAAACCGAGAATTCTTTTGTTTACAAATATGTCGATCGCTCAAAAATGACTGAAAACTTGAAAAAAAATTTTAAATCTCAAAATTTTAGATTTCAATCAATATAATTTCTGTTTGAAAACACCAGAGTATTTTACTTACTGGAAATAGTAAATGTAATTATTTAGCTTTCAATATAAACTAAAATAAAAGTTTAAAGAAGACTTTTTTTTTTGTTTTTAAAAATTCAGTTTAAAAGTTAGTTATTGAAAAAGAATGAAGGTACCTATATTATAGCACTATTCCTGAATAAGTTCAGTAACAACATTCTAAGTCTTTTGTAGAGTAGAACAACGGAACAGAGAAATTATACATGCATGTATTGATAAATTTTTTACCTGTACGCCAAATTCAACAATATAAATGAATAAACGAATTCGCTATACGGAAAATTATTAGTATTTTAATGGTCAGTACTTAAATAGTTGACCACTTGAGAATAACAGGTGCTGTAAGTTTGGATGTGAAGGTTATGTAATGCATAATGGCTCGGAATTGTAAATCGAAGTACCGAGTTCTGATTCCAGTTAGGTTCTTTATATTCACTTACGAGCAAAATACCCTGGGGGAAAGTATGACTTCATCTCTTTTCTCTTAGCTATAGGTTAATAAGTAAGACTTGTATAACTAAGCAATTATCATCAGCAAAAAGATCTTACAATGTAAAACTATTTTCTGGCTTTAAATAACCCGCAAAACCGTAGAAAATTAATCAATCAATCAGACTGCTACGCAAACTCATTGTTACGCTGAACTATACTATAGCACGAGGATTTATAACACACTGATCTCACATCCTTGTACTACTGTTTCACATCTGAATTACGATATGAGACACCAAAGACGCGCTAGAATATTCTGCCAATTTTCTGTCAGCTGTGTCCCTTCGTATCCTTGAAGCTCTTAGTAAGGTTTATCTTTTTCTTAATCTCTTTTCTGACAATCATTTACTCATCAATATGTCATGTGAGTGTAAAATTCTCCAAGCCCTCTTCCCATTATTTACCCTAGAAATTTCAACTGTCTCTTTCCGGGACATATTTTAAATATTCTTTTTGTTTTTATTTTCTCTAAAACTTCGTCCTGATATTCTTAGCATCTAAACTTATTTATAAATGGAACTTTGTTTGTGTGTTTGTGTGTGCCTGTGTGTGTGTGTGTGTGTGTGTGTGTGTGTGTGTGTGTGTGTGTGTCCGTTACCTATAGACTCGAAAACGGCTGAACCGATTTTCTTGAAAATTTACACAGTTGTACTATAAGTGTCTGTGAGTGTTCTTAGCTAGGTTTAGTGTCGAGGTACCCCCGATAAGTATCGAAAATCGATAATAAAAAAAATCGGGTTATAGAAGGAATGGTCCGATTTTAATCAAATTTGATCCACTCAAAGACGAAGACATAAGAAACGATATTCAGAAATTTCAAGGTTACAGTTCCTACAATAGTGCAGAAAATCGATAATATATATATATATATATATATATATATATATATATATATATATATATATATATATATAAGGCAAGATGTTTGTGTGTGTGTGTCTGTTTATCTTCCTGTATGTCTGTATTTTTTTCAGCCATTTTATTTTCATTTTTGCTTTGGGTTTGGCTCTAAGTAGGTATAATTGTAGTTCTTAGAAATATAGAAAGACCGATATTACATAATAGGGTAGTACTCTTTTCTTTGTTTCTTAAGAGATTCTCGTGATTATTAATACTTTGCTTAGATTTTGGAAGGCAATTTTATCCTATTTCAATGAATCTTCGAAATCCAGCGTTGAATTCTCCATCCTTTGTTAAACCTCTTGCTAATAATTACATTTTTCTGACAGAATATAATACCTTAATACTGATGCAATACTAACTGTAGTAATGGATTCATAATGATCCGAGTTACAACAAATTATAAAAAGTGAAATAGCCTCTATATTATTTTTTCCCAAGCAAGTTATCTCTTTCACAACAAAAATACAGCACTTTTGGTAGAAAATTAATAACGATACATGTCACAATATAACATATTTTAGAGAGAAAGTATTTTATAATCTTCAAATGCTATAGACTTTTTATATATTTCCTCCAAGCTGCAAGAAAAAATATTCACCACCATAAATCCATCATTTGTAATTTATGGCCTAGTCTTTCACAGATCGAGTAAAGACAACATAAACTATAGTGTTTATCAGCAACGACACTTAACCACACTGAAAAAATCGATTATTAACATCTGCCATAGAAGCAAATGTACGACCCATCCTTTCTGCGGGTACAGACAGACAAGTCACTGAAATTAAGCAAAGTCTCTAGTCTTTTCAATATCTCTGACATATAACTTGACACATTAAATCTTAAATCACTTATTTTACCTTTCATGAGAAAAATAATTTTTGAACATTTTATATCATTGAACCAGTCAGCCAGTTAAATGTCATATGTAAAACACGCTTCGGCGATCATGTCTCGAAAGAGACATGACTGACTGGACAGTAGGCTGCCACTGCTTTCTGCGGTAGACTGGTTGCCAGCCAAGGATATAGAACCCAATCTATCCTGTTATTTAACTCATAGCTAGAGGGGGAAGAGATGTTTTATATTATTAAGTAGTAATTAGTGAAGGATCAGTTTATTACTTTATAACAATAGACCCCTCCACTTTAGTCCCAGTAGAATCCTTAAGCATGTTTCCATTCAGTCAGTCAGTCAGTCAGTTAAGAGCCATACCTGATACATGCTTGGGCGATCATATCTCGAAAGATACATGACTGACTGGGCAGAGGATTATCCCGCAGTAGGCTGCCATTGCATTCTGTGGTAGACTGGTTGCCAGCCAAGCCAATCTGTCCCGTTATTTAACCCATAACTGGAGGAAAGAGACGGATTAATACCCTTCCCTAGGGTATTTGCGCATAAGTGAATGCAATGAATTCAACTGGAATTCGAACTCGGCTGTTGTTAAAAATAGTCACATTGAAAATTAATCTGGCCCACTAGGAACAGAAATGTACGTTTTTAAATACAGAAATGTTTGTTTTGTCAAAGAAACAAAACACACAGGCATACAAAATCACCTGGAGTGAAATTAAGAAAACCAGATAACTGTTGTGTAGATATACATATCGACTTTAATGGACTTGTACCACAAGACTAACGATGCCCGACTATTCCATGAAATATTCCGTGGAAGTTATTCTCAGTGAGACAACAATTTTTGTTTGTGGGTATCCAATTCTTGTATCATAGAAAATACATACATACATATATATATATATATATATATATATATAGTATATCGAGGCAGCAAGTAATTTTCTAGACATATGCTATTAAATATAAGAGACAATGAATGTCTATTATGTTTAATCATGAGCCGTTCTAAACGTCGTATTTTGGCTTTAATTTCAGTTGAAAATAAAGACAAAAATTCTCCAACATTTGGATAATTATTTATTGGTTTTCTTCTAAGCTTTCGGCTCACATGAGCCATCTTCAGAGGGGTAGTTTAAACTGAAATATTATAAAATCCACCATCACCGACGATTTTATTTTGTGTTGACATAAAACTCCGCTTGGCAACGGCAATAGTTACCAAAAATAATAAACGCAGTTCTTAAATTTGCGATGCGGTTTTATGACGTCACACCGCGGGATAGCGCGAAATGACAACAAAACCATCTAGTCAAATGCAATGTAATATGTTATTTCCTGTTTTAAAGTTGATTTTATTGAGTGTTGGTTGTTTTGATTTGATGTACATGGCCTCCAATATCTGCAGGTTCCTCTTACTGTGTGTATGAGTAAGGATCACCGTATTGTTGACCAAAATCTGTCTGATATTACCTACATGTTTATGTTTTTCAGAGAAATGTTGTTTAATAGTACTCTGATCAGAAAGATGACATGTAAGTCTACGGGAGAGCGTGGTTGTGGTAAAACCAATATATGTACTAGGTTTTTGAGTAGTATCAGAGATGCAATCTCTGAATGGGCATGTAAATTGGTACACTACATTGGTTTTTTGTAAAGAATTTAGTTTAGTGCCTGTTGGGTTATTATAGACTATGAGGTCAATTGTTTTAAACTTTTTATAATATATAATGAGTTTAATTTGATTATTACTTTCGACTGGTTTAACATTTCTACGTATTATGTTTTTGAGAGTTTTTTCATCTTGTTTATAATTATTATGTATTTGGTTGCAATAGTATAAGTTAATAGTGTTATGTTTATTTTGATGTAAACCATTATTATTAATATTATCATTATTGTTAGAGCTATTGTTAAGTTTGTTGAGATACATTTTAATTTGCTGATCAATAACGGAGTTAGGAAATCCATTATTGACTAGTGTTTGCTTAATGTTGTGTAATTCTTTATAAAATATAGATTTGGAAGAAGATATCATTTGTGTGCGTTGAAGTAAGTTTTTTATAACAGCTAACTTATATCGTTGGGGGCATTCACTATTATAATTAAGAAGACACGAATTTATGCTAGTTGGTTTCCTATATAGAGAAGTAGTAAATTTATGTGTGCTAGAATCAATGAATACATCAAGGAATGGGAGTTTGTTATTAATATTAAGTTCTAATGTAAATTTGAGGACGGAGTGACTTTCAAATTTGTTTTTAAGATATTTAATTTGATCGATATTCTTAGCTAAAACAAAGATGTCATCTATATATCTTACATATATAGAGGGTTTATTGTTGTCATTAATTATTTTATTTTCTAGATTTGCCATATAATAATTAGAAAAGAGGGGACCTAAAGGAGATCCCATCGCAATACCATCTATTTGTGTATAAATATTGCCTAAGGGATCGTGAAAGGGTATTTGTGTGGTGCATGCTAATAATAGTTTTTTTAATATAGTGGGTTTAATATTGATTGATGGGAGAGTAGCATGGTTGTATACATCACGGATAATGATGTCAATTGTTTCCTGGACGGGAACATTTGTGAATAAGTTTTGAACATCCAAAGATGCAATCATTTGATTATTAGGTTTTACGGAATGCAGAATCTGTAAAAATTCGTCCGTGGAGTTAATGCTATATTTACCAGGAAGATAGGGAGTAATTAGTTTGTTAAGTGTTTTGGAAAGGTTATATATTGGTGTGGGTATTTGAGAAATGATAGGTCGGAGGGGATGATCTTTTTTATGGATTTTTACATTTCCATAAAGGTAGCCGGGCTGATAATCACCTATAATCTTTTGAAGTTTATAGGATCCTATTTCAGCATTGTTTGCAGCAATAAGTTTATTAATATGTTTTTTAAGTTGGGTTGTGGTATTACAAGTTAATTTTTAAAATTTGTTGTGATCGTCGAGAATGGCCTGTAATTTGGAGTGATATTCCTGTCTGTTTAAAATAACAAAAGTATTGGTTTTATCGGCACGTCGGATAACAATATTTTTGTTATTTTTGAGATGTGTGGCTGTTTTTATGAGAGGCATATTTATAATATCATTAGGATTTTTATGGTAACGGTGTTTGATTGATTCAGCTTTGAGTAATTCTTTTAAGCCTACCTGTGTAGTAATATGGTTGTCCTGTTCGAGTTGAAGTATTTGTTGGTATAAAGCTTCAATTTCCATTTGTTTAAATATTGAATTAGGTTTCTGTGCGACATGAAAATTTGGTCCGAGATTAAGGAATTCTATTTCATCTGGAGTAAGTTGGTAATCCGATAGGTTAATGAAGTTGTCATTGATGTTTGGTAAGAGTATTTTTCCTTTATATAATTTGTTTAGCTTTTTTTGGATGACTTGTTTATGGGATTCATGTTCCTTTTGTGTTGTATTGTATAATAAATCCAATATTTCCTTGAATTTTTCACTTGTGGTAGAAGACTGTAAAATTTCTTTGATGTGTACAATTTCAGTGTTGATTTCTTGTAATTCCTGTTTGGCTGTGTGCATTTGACGTTTTATGAGGTTCCATTGCAATTTCTTAGCGGTGGGATCATTTAGTGCTGCGGCATCATGTAACTTAAATTTAGTATATCGAGGCAGCAAGTAATTTTCTAGACATATGCTATTAAATATAAGAGACAATGAATGTCTATTATGTTTAATCATGAGCCGTTCTAAACGTCGTATTTTTGCTTTAATTTCAGTTGAAAATAAAGACAAAAATTCTCCAACATTTGGATAATTATTTATTTATTGGTTTTCTTCTAAGCCTCTGAAGATGGCTCATGTGAGCCGAAAGCTTAGAAGAAAACCAATAAATAATTATCCAAATGTTGGAGAATTTTTGTCTTTATTTTCAACTGAAATTAAAGCAAAAATACGACGTTTAGAACGGCTCATGATTAAACATAATAGACATTCATTGTCTCTTATATTTAATAGCATATATATATATATATATATATATATATATATATATATATATATATATAACTGTAATTTCAATCCACACACTTCTAATGCATCAAACATGCTTTTTAAACACATAAAAAACAGCCTACTATTTCTATTCAAACAAAGTAGTAGAAAGTTTCCATACACAGCTAAAGGCATTGCTAGCTGCCTACTCTATATTTGTACAATGGAGCAAGAATCTACACCTAAACTTATTAATACTACAATTCATCTTTAAAAAAAAAATTTAATGCAACATATCATAATTATGGCGACTCAGTTGGTTCTGCCAGAAAATTCATTTCTAGATATTCCTAACAACCTGAAAATAATCTTACGCAAAGTCTAAAATGGATAATGCAATGTTTATTCTTAATAATGACCAGGAAAGAAGAGAAGAAACATTATGTGGCTAATAAAGACTTTTCAAGCAATTAGGAAACCACTTCAAACAACGTCATAAATTAGTGAAACCATCACAATAACATTTCACGTTATATACTGGGTGCGGCAGAAATACCTCCCACATGTACCATCCAGAAATGCCACAGATGGTATTGACATTAGCTGGATGAAGACAATATTGTCACTAATGTTTTACCATTATGTGAGGTATATGTGATAGGTATTTCTGCCACACCATGTACCTAATCTTACCATTTCGTGGGAGGTATTTTTGGGAAGTATATGTGAGGGCTTTTTCTGCCGTACCCTTTAGCTAACGTCTGACCATTATGTGAATGGTATTTCTGAATGGTATATGTGGCAGATATTTCTATCGTACCGTGTACCTAAGATTACATTTATGTGGGAAGTATTTCTGAGATGTATATGTGGGAGTTATTTCTGCCGTACCCTGTAGCTAACGTCTGACCATTATGTGAATGGTATTTCTGAGTGGTATATGTGGCAGATATTTCTATCGTACCGTGTACCTAAGATTACATTTATGTGGGAAGTATTTCTGAGATGTATATGTGGGAGTTATTTCTGCCGTACCCTGTAGCTAACGTCTGACCATTATGTGAATGGTATTTCTGAGTGGTATATGTGGCAGATATTTCTATCGTACCGTGTACCTAAGATTACATTTATGTGGGAAGTATTTCTGAGATGTATATGTGGGAGTTATTTCTGCCGTACCCTGTAGCTAACGTCTGACCATTATGTGAATGGTATTTCTGAGTGGTATATGTGGTAGATATTTCTCTCGCACCGTGTACCTAAGATTACATTTATGTGGGAAGTATTTCTGAGATGTATATGTGGGAGTTATTTCTGCCGTACCCTGTAGCTAACGTCTGACCATTATGTGAATGGTATTTCTGAGTGGTATATGTGGCAGATATTTCTGTCGTACCGTGTACCTAAGATTACATTTATGTGGGAAGTATTTCTGAGATACAGGCAGGTGAACCCAGTAACCTGCAACCAAATCACCCATCAGCTAACTACCCTGCTTTCGACACTCCTTGATTATTATTTGGTGGCATAAGTAAGCGGGAGACTAACAAAATTTCTTGTAATACCAAAGATGAACTGAAGGCAAGGATTATGGCAGCATACTCTAACTTAAAAAAGGAGATGGTCCAGAAGAGATGCAGTAGATGCCGAAGTCGCCTGGAATCCGTTGTTCTATTTTATTGAATAAATTTACTCTTTACTGTTTCAAGATATTTTTGTGTAATTATGGTAAATATATCTTTTAAAGTAAGTTGTCAGCGTTATTTTTCTTTTTGCGTAACTTAGACGACAATTAATTCATCGCACCCTATACATGATTGTGTGAACATAATTACTAGAGGCGGTGACATGTGTGTTTTTTGTCAAAGTTAGATTTTGGAATACAGTTTGATTTATTCGAGAAATTTTAAGATATTATATGGATTATTGTCATAAAAGAGTTCTGTTATGTTGTAGTTTTGTTGAAGTTAGATTTTGGAATAGAGCTTGATTTATTCGAGAAATTTTAAGAGATATGGATT
The DNA here is from genome assembly GCA_037127315.1 of Ascarosepion bandense. Lineage (NCBI taxonomy): Eukaryota > Metazoa > Mollusca > Cephalopoda > Sepiida > Sepiidae > Ascarosepion > Ascarosepion bandense. Next base: position 2,924,270 of record JBBBDQ010001228.1, on the reverse strand, counting down.
ATTGTCGTAAAAGAGTTCTTTTATTTTGTAGTTTTGTTGAAGTTAGATTTTGGAATACAGTTTGATTTATTCGAGAAATTTTAGGATATTATATGGATTATTGTCATAAAAGAGTTCTTTTATGTTGTAGTTTTATTGAAGTTAGATTTTGGAATACAGTTTGATTTCTTTGAGAAATCTTAGGATATTATATCAATTAATGTCATAAAAAAGTTTTTTCTGGTTGCTTGTTTAGATTTTTAGCAGCATATCAACACCTCTCTAGTGTTATTTAATATCGAATTATAAATATTTTGAACACTATTTTATGGATTCAACTAAATATATTTTGAACGCAATTGTATGCCTTCAACTACAAATAAAATGTATTATTAGTCATTTTGATATTTGTAGTGCTTTCGATATTTGCTCGGAACGAGAAATCGGGGAGCCGAGTTCGAATTCCAGCTGAATTCATTGCAATCAGTTTTTTGCAAGCTAAAACAAACAAGGCCATTAATTATGTCCATAACTCTGAACAAAGATGGATACTAACCCCCGAGCTACGTCGTAGACCAAAAATTGCCAAGCTGAAAAATTATACCAATCTTTGAATAAGGACCAATCTCTTATTAGTTTTGTTATAAGCCAAAACAAACAAATTATGCCAATATCTTTGAACGAAAATAAATAACGATTCATTAGCAATATTCTAGTAAAACAACTGGGCAGACAATACAACCAAATATGCATGACATATGTTACAGACAAAAATTATCTGGCAAACAAAATATATCAATATCCCTGAAGTATGACAAATATACATTAATTATATCTATTCTCGGTGCAAATACAGAAAAAAAAGAATACAAAAACCTTTGAACAATGATGCACAACCATTTTTCAGTTGTATCAAGGAGACAAGATTTACACTATAATTCTTAACCTAAGAAAAAAAAAAACAACAAAAATAGAAAAACAAGCATCTATGAGTTAGATTCTCGGCAAAAATAAACACTGAAATTAATGTATTAACGAAGATTAACGAAACTGGTTATAAACAACCAACAATTTGAAATGATGTTTGAACATTATTTTTGATCGATACTCATATTTAAGTAGATATTCTGTTTATAATCAAACAGTCTTATATATTTATTTCTACCGGCCTGATTATTTACGATAATCATCATGTTACGGAAATTTACGAAGATTAATCATTAACGAAACTGGTTATAAACAGCCGACAACTTGAAATGATTTGTTTGACATTATTTTTGATCGATACTCGTATTTAAGTAGATATTCTGTTTATAATCAAACAGTCTTATATATTTATTTCTACTGGCCTGATTATTTACGATAATGTGTGTCATTTGGAGGGATTCGAACCTGCGACCCCTATTTTGTGTTATAGGCTTAATTTGACTTCATTTAGACTGATCGTCGAGAAGTCTAAGATGCGCCAGATCACATGGGGACTTCCCCTATGTGGATAGGGGTCGCAGATGCGAATCCTGCCAAATGACACACATTTTCGTAACAAAAAGTTATCATAAATAATCAGGCCGGTAGAAATAAATATATAATACTGTTTGATTATAAACAGAATATCTACTTAAATACGGGTGTCGATAAAAAATAATGTTCAAACAAATCATTTCAAATTAATGTATATGTATGAATTTACCGAAATACTTGTTGCACAGGTGTCGAGATAATATTGGACAAAGATAATCATGGCAAAATTATAAATCGTTTAAATATTTAGTATTTAGTCTGATATTACAGAAATATTTTAAAATATGATTGTAATAATTAACCACAACGACAATGACTTTATGTGCGTTGTGGCGCAGTGGATATCGGCTCGGAACGAGAAATCGGGTAGCCGAGTTCGAATTCCAGCTGAATTCATTGCTTTCACTTACGCGCAAATACCCTTGGGAAAGGTATTAATCCATCTCTTCCTTCCAGTTATGGGTTAAATAACAGGACAGATTGGGTTCTATAGCCTTGGTCGGCAACCAGTCTACCGCAGAAAGCAATGGCAACCTACTGCGGGATAATCTTCTGCCCAGTCAGTCATGTCTTTCGAGACATGATCGCCCAAGCGTGTATCACGTATGGCACTTAATTGACTGACTTGTTACAACTTCGAATATTTTACGATATCTTTACAGGCATTAGCAGATTCTACATTTCTAACGGTGTCATGGTCATTTTATCTTATATTTCGATAACAGCTTAGACAATATTTTGAATGTTATAGATACTAACATATTCATACTTTTATTTTGGAAAAGCTAGAATTGAATCCTTTGCTCACACAGTGCAAATAATGTTGTCTTAACTTATATAGGAATACCTTTCAATAGTGTTGTCTGAACTTATACCAGAAATCGATTTGGTTTCACAACTCAAAATTATCTGTGTTGGGATAAACAATGAAATTTCATACATTTCTATGTGTGTCTGCATTCGAAATGTTAAGAAAATATCATCTGCACAATAATATTCTTTAGGGGTATTATTATACATACCGCTCACATTTGAGTTGCCCTGTGCTTTTTCTACAAGTATTTTCATTTCATGGCAATCGTTCTGAAGAGTTTTCCTCTTTGGTAAGTTGACTTCGTGAATTTAAGCCTACTACGAGATTAGCAGTTAGATCTCATCATTTTACTATTCGAATTGGTAAACATGACCGTAAGTTCTGTTCTGGTATTTTCTTCTCTCACACTTCTCGTCATAGAACCTTCTTTTGACATTTTACTACAATTTTACTACAATCTACGAAAATTCAAATTCAACCTCTGTCATCACCTCCTGATTTTTTAAAGCTGTTCTTTTTAAAGTCCTTTCTCTCTTTAATATTTTTTTTAGTTTCCTTTGTTTTACAAGCCTTCATTTTCAGTTGCTTCTTGCGTCTTAGTGGATTTATCGCCTTTTTTTCGGGTGAAATGATTAAAAAGGGTTATTTACATTGGATCTTAATTCTTTTAAAAGTTCTCAAGAAGCTCAAATTGCGACATATCATATTTTATTGACGACATTGATTTTTCCAAAACATTTCAGGTGACAAACGAGAAAAAAAAACCCAAACAAAAAAAACAAAAAAACAAACACTGATACTAATATTAGAAAACAAATACGTTATCTTTTTTCTTTTAGTTTAAACATATAATCTTTTATGAGATCGATTTAAGAGTCTCATGTCGCCCATCATATCTATAATACATCTTTCCACGACCACATTATACATCTCCATTTTTATAAGATAGAATTCATATAAGATACAAATTTTATTGTAATTTGATTATATAAATGTTATGGTGAAACACACTTATTGCTCAAATAATGGACTCTTCCTCCTATATTAATAAGAGTTGACAGGAAGTTAATTCGAGAAGTTCTTGGGAAGTTCTAGAGAGTTCTTTGGAGTTATACTAGAGTTCAGTAGAACTATTAGTTCCAGTTTGGACATCTTTGGACTGAGGCAGTTGATATCATTCGGCAGTTAGCCGAATACTAAGGAGTCAGCTTTCAGTGGAAGATTACCAAGTTCCTAACATTTAGGGTGCGTTAAGTCGATTAGCAACCGACATAGCACGATTATAACTTTCAGTGCGAAAAATACTCCACAACAATAAAATAATGGCTCGTATGCAATTTAGGGAAACAGTTAAAACTAGAAAAGTGAAAATAAGTTCAATAATCTAAATACAGATTAGAAACATTTCATAATCGATCATTCAGTCAACAATATTTTGCAGAAATTTTAAACATCATCTTCAGATTTTTCTTGTTAAAATGTTTAATAGCTTTAACACATTCAATATTATGGATAAAAATTGTGTATATTATATAGTGTTTTTCTGAAAACTTAGAATGGGCAAAATAAATTTACGGATTTGGACGAAAAAATCACATAATAACCACAAAATCCGAGAAAATGTTTTATTCTTTCATGATTATTATGCTTATTTTAACTTCTAACGTATGAATGTAGGTAGAAAAAAGCAAATGTTGATATGATAGCGAGAGGCACACCACATTGCCCTGGACCCTCCATTAGGTTTGGGCTACCAGGTTCAGTGGGGTGGGGAGGTAGTACGCATCGGCCCTGATCCTTTATTTAGTTGAAACGTATAAGCCTTCGCACAGTGTAAAAAGGTATAAGTCTATACGAAGGAAGGAAGGGGATGTTAGCTTTAAAAGCTTTTCTAGAACATAGAACGAATATGGGACTAACAAGAAAATTTTACGGAAAATGGAAATATAAAGAAATCTTATATTAAGAATCAGGATGTTCGTCGTGGTGCATTGGATATCGGCTCAGAACGAGAAATCGGGAAGCCGAGTTCGAATTCCAGTAGAATTCCTTGGATTCACTTACGCGCAAATACCCTTGGGAAAGGTATTAATCCGTCACTTCCTTCCAGTTATGGGTTAAATAACAGGACAGATTGGGTTCTGTAGCATTGGTCGGCAAAAAGTAATGGCAACCTACTGCAGGATAATCTTCTGCCCAGCCAGTCATGTCTCTTTCGAGACATGATCGCCCAAGCGTGTATCACGTATGGCACTTAACTGAACTGACTGATATTAAGAATCAGAATGAAAGAGATGAAACATAACGAGGAAAGTGGGTTGTGGAAAACGTGATAGGAAGCAAAGAAAAGAGTGCAAAAATGTCTTATACTATCGATTCTTCTTTATGGTGGCTAATACTAGACATTTTTCTCGTAGATGAAGAAGACAAGTTAGGTAACATAAATTTGGTGTAATAGAAGGATGCTGACAATCCCGTTGACCGAATATGAGAGAAACAAGGAGGTTTTTAAAAGAATGGGAGAAAATCGATGCTTATAATTAGAATAAAAAAAAGAAATAGATTAATTTTGTAAGACATATGATGAGGAAAAAGGTTTGTGGAAAATGTGACCCACACAGAAAATTTTGAAGGATGAAGTGAATGAGGGAAACAAAGAATAGAGAGAATTCATACAATATAATAAAAGTCATTCTATATGTCAGTGAATGTAAGACAATTTCCTCGCAGATACAAGAGAATAATAAGGCAACATATGATTTAATAAAAAGATGCTGACAATACCGTTGACCGAACATGAGAGAAACAAGGAGGTTTTAAAGAAAATTGAAACAAAAATGATGCACATAATTAGAATCAGAAGGGAAAAGTTGAAACTTCTAAAACATATACATCTGTCCTTCAATATGGCGGCGAATGCTGAACAATCATCAAACATGAAGGAAAGACTTGAAGCAACCGAAATGTTGTTCTACAAGAGGATGCTGAGGAAACTATGGACGGAACACGTGAACAACGACGAGGTTTTGGAGAAGATGGACAAGGAAAGGAAACAAACTTAGCATTAGGAAAAGACAACTGAAGTTTTTAGAACATGATGTGCGTTGTGGTGTAGTGGATATCGACTCGGAACGAGAAATCGGGGAGCCGAGTTCGAATTCCAGTTGAATTCCTTGCATTCACTTACGCGCAAATACCCTTGGGAAAGGTATTAATCCATCTCTTCCCTCCAGTTATGGGTTAAATAATCGGACAGATTGGGTTCTATAGCCTTGGCTGGCAACCAGTCTACTGCAGAAAGTAATGGCAATCTTCTGCGGGATAATCTTCTGCCCAATCAGTCATGTCTATTTCGAGACATGATCGCCCAAGTGTGTTTCACGTACGGCACTTAACTGAACTGACCTAATGAGGACGGATGGCTTGGTGAACCTGATGCTCACGGGACGGATAGAGAGGAAAATAGACAAGGGAAAGCAATGCATGAAATACTTGATGGATTTTAGCAGATGGATGGGGGGATTGAGTGGGATAACAGGAGAAGGGTTATTAAGAGCGACAAAAGATAGGAAGATGTGGAGGGCCATTATCGTTTACATCCTGAAGGAACACGGCACAAAGAACAAAGATGAGGAAAAGGAGTAGGAAGACATTGAAGCCTGCTGTGACAGAGAAAAGCAGCGTGTAACCTACCTAACAATCGTGTGTAAATGGATGACAAATCATTGAGGAAGAAGAATATTAAATAAAAAAGCAAGCATTACTAAAAGCAACAGAAGGCAGGAAGTTGTGGAGAGCCATACTCGTCCAATCTCTTTAAGGAACACGGTACATGAATGAAGAAAATTCTTTTTGCCACATTATTTCGATACTCAGAACTCTTTTTGCATAATTGTTGTTGTCATATTGTTGCGTGATATTCTTTAACTGTTTAAATCTTTTAGAAAAAGAAAATTCTTGATTTTTAGAATAACTAGTGGTGAAATGGAGAGCAAGGAAGATGAAGCAGGTTTATTATAGACTTAATAGAAGTGGATCTCGTTAGGTTGCACTCATTCACTTTTTTAACAGAAGTAGATGTTTATCCCTTGTTTCATGTTTTTTTAAACTATACGCATTCACTTTCATTCCCAGTAACCGCTTGTGTCTTTGTGGAATTATCTCCATGTTTCCAGTGAAATTATTTAAAAAAGTCTCATGTGTGAGTTGAGCTAGCAAAATATTCAACACTATGTTTTTTGTTTGTTTTTTCTTTAATAAAGTCGTTATACAGGAAGTCCCCCAAATGGAATCTCCTGAATACTTGATGCGCCTATCACTATAAAATAGACAACACCTTATATATATATATATATGAATAGAATAAGCAAAGAATAGGTCGGAAAAGGTGTCTTTAATCTAATATAACAAGCTTTCTCAATGATTTTTAAAGACGGGAAGCACTTTCATTCTTTAGAAGATGCCAAAAATGGTTTCACTCATGATTATTCTGAAAAGATGTGTCGTTTTTCCAATATTGAATCCAAATGCTGCCAGAAAGCTGGGAAAAAGTAGAGGCTAATGACGGACAATACTTTCAGTGACATGTTTCTTGCTAATTTTTGGGAATGAAACATTACTTTTCATGAAAAATCCGTGAGAACATATTCAAGGTCCTAATACACACACACACACACACACACACACACACACATATATATATATATATATATATATATATATATATTAAAGGTTCATTTTTAATATTGAATATTTTGGGGATATAACACTTTTCATTAAATATTTGTTTTTCATACATTTCATGAAAGATACCTTTTTCATACTTTTCATAAATTCTGCTTTTTTTTTACTTTCATGAAAATTTTCTTTCTATATTTTCATAAAAAGTTGTAATCACCAGATTAATTTTTTATTTTAAATTCTTTGAACTTCGTTCTGTAAGACTTACACAATAAAGGCAACTGCCACGTTCTTCATTGCCAGTCCATTTCGGGTTCTGTCCTTTTATCCAAACAATACACTTATCTTTAGAATTACTACCTTCTTCATTTTGAATAAGTCACTAGTAATAATAGTTGAATAAGTCACTAGTTGAATTACTATCAGATGAATACTGCGATTACTGTCGTCATACTTCTATTACATCATCACAGTCAAAAGTGTAAAACTATATTAATAGAGCATAGTGGATTATGAGCATAGTGGATTATGAGCATAGTGGATTATGAGCCATGCATAGAATAAGATATATCGGCTTATGAGATTTACAACTCAGTTACTGACAACAATAACCTTATGATTACAGAGAATGTCGAACTTACACTATAACGGCCCAGTGTACCACTAACGTTATGCTAAACAGTTACAAAAATATTCAGGAAACACCCAAAGCACAACATAATTAGACGCGAGTAATTGTAACAATCAACATTATAAATACCATCAAGACATAACAGCTTAGAAAGATTATAGATATAATATCCAGCAATAATTATCATAGTTGAATATGTAAATAGTGTCAATGGTGTACAAGCAAACCGACTTGATTACATGCTTCGTAGGCAGTTTTTATTTTAATCATTTCACCCCAAGCAAGACAGAACCACCACTAGTACGCAGATGTTTAACGGGAGTGAAAGTGAGAGAAACAGGGGATTCAGCTAAGGGCAATAGATAAAAGTATATTTAAGAAGATGGACAATGGCGCTTGACGATGTATTTAAATTTTTAAAGATTGAAATTATTAGGAAAGCAAGTAAACAGAAAAGAGTTGTACAGGTGCAAAGTGTGAGAAAACAAAATTGGAGTAGAAGTGACGGTTGCATTTAACTGTTTCAACAGTAAAAGAGTGGGACCTAAATGTCAGTCAAGTAGAACGCTTAAATTCATGTAGTCGGGACACTAGGGAAAAGGCTTGTCAGAGCAATTGCCGTGAAAATATTCAGAAAAGACGGAGGGAAGCCACATCACATCGGTAAGATGGTGACTGAAATTGAGCTACGTAGTTAGGATATATTAAGTCAGTTAAGTTCCATACGTGATACACGTTTTGGGCGATCATATCTCGAAAGAGACATGACTGACTGGACAGAAGATTATCCCGCATTAGGTTGCCATTGCTTTCTGCGGTAGATTGGTTTCCAGCCAAGGCCATAGAACCCAATCTGTCCTGTTATTTAACCTATAACTGGAGAGAAGAGACGGATTAATACTTTTTCCAAGGGTACTTGTGCATAAGTGAATGCAAGGAATTCAACTGGAATACGAACTCGGCACCCTGATCAACTGGATAGGACAGATTACGTCACAGAAATAGGTAATGGCGAGAAAACAGAACATTAATATAAAAAAAGCGTAGACGATATTTCTTTATAACAAATTCAAAGAAAAGTCCTACTTCGACTAACTTGAAATATGATTCTATTAAGAGAAAATGCGGGAATTAATAAATGATCCTTAGGATTTATTGCACAGATTTGTCTCTAAAAAAGAAAGAAGGGAAGAAAAAAGAAAAGAAAAACAAGGACATTATTTTCTCGATTAATGATGACAGAAAACACTTACTAAGGTTTGCCCTGAAGGCAGGCTTTTTGTATCGTCTGTAACAGCATAAATTTTGCCAAAAGTAAATTACACTTAATTACAAAAAGCAATGAATGCAATTTGTTGCAAACAAATACTCTTTCTCTGTTTCTATTTATTTTACTGAACAACATTTACGTGAATATCTGTTTTCTCTTAATGGATTTTTGCAGCTACAACGATTTTCTGCCATTTTTAAGCTATGGACACATTTGTAAACAAAACTTAATTCTCGGTTTTAAAAACTTGCAAAAATAAAATATAAAATATATATAATGACACATTATTTTGGGGAAAATGAGCAAATTTAATGTTAAATTAATCTGATTTACTCAAGTATTACTTATTTATAGCATGAAATTTAGAATAAAACTATTTCTTAAACACAGAGTTCAACTTTCTGACATTTCTACCTTAAGTGTCGACAGATGCGAGATAAGTGTATGATGATCACAAGTAACATAATTGTACATTTTTTTCATTTAAGGGGAAGAAACCCTGAAACACAACCTTTTAATATATAAAAATTACCATACAAAAAAAACTTCAAATATGCAAATAAAAAAAAATTAGTAAATATAATCTTCGCTTAATAAGTTTTTAAACTTACCCAACAAATCTTTGAAGTATTTTAAAAATATTTTTAAAACTTTATAAATTATTATAATTAAAAATAAAATGAAAACAATTCTTTTGAAATTTCATTGTTAATCGAAAAAAAACATTTTCAGACTATAATGTCCTTAATTTATGTTATTTATTCAAGAAATTAAAAGTTTATCAAATTAAAGAATGTCATAGTTATATTGCATTCTTTTATTTTTTTATTGGGATCAGAGTTTTGGAAATAAAGGCAAAATTTTTAAAAAATAATAGATTATTTACATTCCCTAATGAATCCTGCGTTTAACTAATAAAACCAATTTTGCCTACAAAATTGAATTTCTTAAAATTTCATGAATTTACGTGGAGTGGGGGAGAGTAACAAATGTAAAAGAAGTTTTTACCAAGATTTTTTTTTAAATAATTTCAAAAATATTTCATTCATTTGTGAATAAGTCCGCAGTTTTATTAATATCCGACAATTATTTGATTTTTGCAAGAAATTCCAAATTAATGTGTTTGTCACCAGTAAAAAAAAAAAACTTGAGTTTTGTAATAATACATTTTGAATTGTAAACTCTCGTAACGATTTGGTTACCCACTAACTAAAATCAAAACAATATTTTTATCAAAATTTCGAACGTGTTAAAAGGAGTTAATTTTTTTTTAAATAATTAAAAAATAATTATTTGATCTTTCCTCTTAATAACTATATAAATATTTTGATGGAAAAAGTTCGTTTTTATTAAGTTTAGGGCCTTCTTTTATTCATACTTTTTTTCTATGTGCCTTGTCCGTTCAGGACGTAGGCGATCATGGCCTTCCACGTTTCTCTGTCCCTGGTGGCTCTGAGCACGCCTTCTCCTGTTTTCTCAAAGATTGATCTAAGCGAAGTCTACTTGCAGATTCCAATTACAGAAGAAAGTTCCAAATTACTGTGCATAAATACGCACAACAGGCTACCTTCTCTGTGTCGCACTTTCCCTCTTCTGTTAGAACGCTTCCCAGGTATTTAAATTTCTGTACCTGTTTGATTCTGGTATCCCCGACCTGTATTTGGCATTTTGGGCTGCCCTTTTTACTGATGACCATGCATTCGGTTTTCGTGCAGTTTATTTCTAGTCCTTTCTTGTTACTTTCTTCTGCTACCTTAGCTGACTTTTTTCTTTAAAAAAATCACTATTTCCTCGGCTATTGGTTAAACATCACAGTAGACTATAATATCTAGCCTTGGCTGGTAGCCAGTCTAGAAGAACAGTAATTCAGAATAAAGAAAAAGGACTTAAAAAAGACAAAAGGAAATCCCTCCAATAATTTTCCGAAAAATTAATAACAATTCATAGATAATACTTAATACCTTACTCAACTTCTGGAATGCTTCCTTCGCTATGCCAATTCGTCTTCGGATCTCTGTGTCGCACTTTCTGTCTTCTGTTATAACGCTTCCCTGGTATTTAAATTTTTGTACCTGCTTAATTCTGGTATCCCCGATCTGAATCTGTTTTTCAGCGATTTAGTGGGGATACTTAAATTTAATAGAATGTTTTGTTTTCATAAATATAAAAAATAAAATATTCTTTAAATAACTAACAGAAAATATTTTTTTGCAACAGACTGACATGATATTTTGTCAGGTTTCTTATTCTTTTTAATTTTAGAAAATATATGCCAATCTGCTTCAAAAAAGATTATCTATAAGTTATTTAAATAACATTTTATTTTTTATATTTATGAAAACCCTTTTAAAGGTGGATATCGGAACGAAAAATTAGAGAGTCAAATTCGAATTTCAGAGGGATTCGTTATATTCACTTACATGCAAATATTCTTGAGAAATATATATATATTAATTCAATTTCTCTTTTTCCAGCTATGGCTTAAATAGTAGAGCAGATTGGGTTCTGTAGTTTGGTTAGCAACAAGTCTACTGCAGAAAGCAATGGCAACCTACTGCGGGAAAATTTTCTATCCACTCAGTCATGTCTCTTTTGAAATTTTATTGCCCAAGCGTGTATCACGTATGGCACTTAACTGACTGACCTTTTTAAAAATCTATTAATAGGAAAGAATGAAATCTTAAAGACATAAATGGATTAGTATCTATTTAAATTTTGTACAAAACAATTAAATGCAAAATGCGCGTTTTTAATATATATATATTTTACCGGAAATATAAAAGAATGTTCTTTTCTAGTGGGGTAGAGAACAATGAATATTTTCGTGAGCATTTGCATCGAAACGTATGAACTGTATGTTAAAATTTATTCTACTTTGTATTAAGTAAATGGTAGGCTAAATGCAATTACTTTTCAATGAGATTTTTTTTTTTAAATCATATCACCCCGAGCAAGGCGGTAACGCCACTGATGTGCAGGGGGCTACGTAATAGTGAAAAGATTGGAAACGAGAAAAGCCGAAAACCACATCCTAAACAGGGAACAAGTGATGAGCCTCTTAACCTGTTCAATAGACGTGGGTGGAGTGTGAACCGGGCGATAGATAGATCTATCTACTCCAATTAATAGATCTATCTACTCCAATTTGTGGTTTCAAAATACTCCTTCGTTATCTTTATCTAACAAGAACTTCAATCATTTTTTAATAAGCAATGCTTACATTTAGACTTGAATAATAAACTTACTTTTAAACTCGTTCTTTATGTACCCCCACCCCCGGACGTAGACGATCATAGTTCTCCACATTTTCCTGCTCTTTGCATTTCTTGATTAATTTTATCTTTTTGTTATTTCCCCATAGCCCTGTCTGCCATCCATTTACTCAAACTTACTAACATTATTTACACTGTTAGGACTGTCATCTTTATCTTTATTGCCATATTCGCCACGTTTCGGCCTTTGTACATTCCGGACTTTCAGATGCTTGGAATTTTTAACCGAATCCTTTATTTCGAAATTCCAAGCACCTGAGGAAGGTGAGAGCGTTCAACGAGCAAAACGTCGGGCAATAAAGATGAGGACAATAGTCCTAACAGTGTAAATAATGTAAATACTACCTCATCTTAGAAATATAGACAAATACTCAAGCTTACTGTTGGGGAGTAATCCCTTTTCACACACTCTATGGACACTTCCATGATATACAAATAATCCTTCCTACACAGAACGGGTTGTTGTTGTTGTTAGAGTTGGTGTTTGTCAGAGCGGTTGAACCGCCGCTCATTGGTCAGCAAGAATATAGACTTACTTTCCGGACTTCTTGTATATATTTGACTCCTACTAACAAGTATTCCTGAATCTACTAACCGTGTACAGGTTGTATATCTTTTATTCAATATACTTATCTCATATCTGTTTTTGTTATTATTATATTGTGTGGTTTTCTAAACAAGAATCCACAACAATTTGGCGACGAAAATTCGAAGAAGTTCACACGGAGGAAAAATACATTCGCGTCAAACAACAATTTGGCGACAAAGGATTCGTACAAGTTCACGCGGAGGGAAAAAAATATGTTCTCGCCAAACAACAATTTGAAGACGGGGATTATAACAAGTGCACACGGAGGAAAAAAGACGTTGTCTCGTCAGTTGTAAAGAGCAAATTGGCGACAAAAAGAACGAACTTACGCATAACACCAAGGAAAAAAAAAAATTAGCGTCGAGGAACTCGAAAATCACATGAAGAGTCAACAACATCAAATTGGCAAAACAGATTCGCGCACAAGCCGCACAACAAAGTTGTTGACACTAATAACGAAAAGAAAAAAAGGAAGATTTTCAAAAAGGAATACTCGAAATTATAAAGAGAACTGAAGAAAGACAATATCAGTTAGAAATAAAACAGATGGAAATGCAAAAGGCTAACGAAGAAAGACAAACAGAAATACAAAAGAGACAAACAGAGATGTAAAAGCATATTGAAGAAAGACAAATTGAAATGCAAAAGGCAAATGAGGAAAAATAAACACAACTGCAAGAACTGTTACTAAAATTAACAAGCACAGCCCTGTATAAGAGCACGGAGAAGGAGGAGACATTTTCACAAGATGCGGTGTGGAACGCGATTGAAATTTTTAAATAATCATTTGAGGAAGATAAAAAATTCGGAGAGTATTACAAGCGATACGAGGGTATTTTTAATATCGACTGTCAGCACTGGATGAAGAAGAAAAAATTAAGACTTCTACTCAGGAAATTAGGCACAGACGAACACGCCAAGTTCGTAGACTATATTCTCCCTAAAAAAAACGAATGATCTAACGTTCGATGAGGCAGTGACAGGCCTCACAGAGCTATTTAGCCCAAACATCTCGTTGTTCCATAAAAGGTGGAAATGCCTTATTTTAAATTGTCGGAACTTACCCCAGACAATTTCAAGTGTCTCATATTTGTCCAAAGACTAGTTGCTGCTAAAGACAGCGAAATGAGGAAACGCATGCTGACCAAACTGCAAAACGAGCCAGGTCTAACAGTACAGAAATTGTCAGAAGATTGCCAGAAATGCCTCAGCATTAAGAAAGATAGCAAGGACATTGAAGAGTCAGGAGTAGCGTACATTCGAAAGTAAAAAGAAATTTACGTTTTGTACTCTCCCCACAGACAAAACAAAATTAAAATGCCAAAGAGAAAAAATACAGCACTATGGTTAACTCTAGTAAAAAACAAGCCTCCCCCTTCTGCATGTTACAGATGTGGTGGAAGGCATTGGTTTAAGGATTGTCTTTTTAAATACAAAAATTGCCGAGCATGTGGTAAGATGGGCCACAAAGCTACGGTATGAAGAAATAAAAATCAATTTAGTAAAGTCTACTCGAGTGGAGGATAAAAATAAGGAAAATATCAGAAAATACGTTAAAATGGAAATTCTGAATAAAAAAAATTGAATTGCAACTGGATTCGGGATCTGATTTGACAATTATAAACTTACAAACATGACGGAAGTTAAATAGGCCGACCGGGGAAAAAGATAAATTTCGAAGGCGAAATTATAGTGAACGTGAAATTCCAGGGAGAAATAAAAAAAATTAAAAATCTATGTGATGAGAAATACAGACGACCTAGTAGTGGATGCAGAAATTCAATGTATGGGATTTACCTATTAATTCATTTTGTAAAAGAATAGACTGTGAGTTTTCTGAAGCCACAAAACTGAAGGAGGAATTGCACAAAGAATTCCCAAAACTATTTTCAAGTGGGTTAGGGCGTTGCAACAAATTTGAAGCGAAAGTTGACCTTAAACAAAATGCTAAACATGTAATTATGAAAAAGAGAAACGTACCTTTCGCCAAAATTGACAAAATAGACAAAGAATTGGAAAGGCTAGAGCAAACTGGGATTATTTCGAAAACTGACTTCAGTGAATGGGTGGCACCGGTTGTTTATGTTAAGAAAAAATAGGGAGAAATCAGTATGTGTTTTTCCACGGGACTGAATAATGCGATTAAAGACCATCACTATCCGTTGCCTATCCCAGAAGAAAAATTCACTAAACTTAATGGTGGAAAAATTTCCTCAAAGATTGACCTAAGCGAAGCCTACTTGCAGATAGCAATTACGGAAGAAAGTTAAAAATTACTGTGCACAAATACGCACAAAGGTCTATATAAATGCAACGGGCTACCATTCGGGATAAAAATAGCGCCTGCGATTTTTCAGCAGACGATAGATACTATGTTGATAGGGCAAAATTTCGCTACAGCTTATCTGGACGATATTTTAGTTAAAAGCGATAATTTAAAAGACCATGTGACACACATCAAGGAAATTTTTAAAAGACTACAAGACTTTGGGTTAAAAGCTAAAGAGAAGAAATATGATTTTTCTTGAAAGAAATAAAATATCTAGGTCACATCATAAATGAGAATGGCAGGAAACCTGACCCAGCTTCAGCAATCAAAACATGCCTGAGCCTAAAAATGTCGCAGAATTGCAAAGCTTCCTCGGTCTTGCTAATCACTATGGAGAGTTTATCGATAGTATGCATAAATTGGGGGCATCCCTCAACGATTTACTGAAGAAAGATGTCCAGTGGAACTGGTCGGAGGAGTGCAAAAAGGCGTTTAACGAAATTATAAATAAATTGACATCAGATTTAACCTTGACACATTTCGGCTCTAGGCTAGAGATTATTGTAGCAAGTGATGCAAGCTCACACGGTGTGGGAGCATGCATTTTACATAAAATGCAGGATGGTACTACAAAACCGGTAGGCCATGCATTGAGAGCATTACTGCCGGACAAGAAAAACTATTCACAAATAGAAAAAGAAGCTTTGGGAATTATTTTCGCCGTAACTCGATTTCATAGATATATATATACGGTAGAGAATTTACACTACAAACGGACCATAAGCCGCTTCTTACCATATTTGGATCCAAGAAAGGACTACCTTTATATACCGAGGATAGACTCCTGAGTTGGAGCACAATACTAATAAACTACAATTTTAAACTAGAATATTTACCATCGAAAAAAATAGGGCACGCAGATGGACTATCGAGGCTGATTCCTAAGGAAAGTGAACCCTTGGAAGACTCAGTGATAGCAACACTGAGAGCTGAGGATGAAATCAGCAAAGTACTAAGTAACATGGTTAAATAACTACCGGTTATATTGCTAGAAATAAGAAGAAACGAAAACGCGGATGAATTTATTAACACGACAAAGAAAAAAATTGAAAACAGAGATACAAAATTGGCAGATAGTTTCTCAATTTGAGACAAAGTACTACTGTATAATGAAAGGGCCTTGATACCAAGTCACTTCAAAGGAGAATCTTAAAAGACTTTCATGTTGGACATCCCGGGAAAAATCGTATGAAAGCATTAATGAGAAGCTATGTGTACTGGCCAAAAAATGGATGAGAATATTGCACAGAAAAAAGTTTGCATAAACTATTTGCGAGGTTCGGCGTCGTTGACGTTTTATTTACAGATAATGGTACACAATTCACGTCATGTGATTTTAAAGATTTTTGTGAAATGTATCTAGTAAGACATAAAAACAGCTCCCTATCACTCACGATCAAATGGGCTTGCCGAAAGATTCGTAGATACGCTTAAGAGGGCGTTAAAAAAGTGATACACCATCAGAAAAAGCATTACAGCAATTCCTACAAGTCTATCGTATTACACCAAACCAGAACACACCATCAGGACTGTCACCGGCCGAGGTGGTGTTCGCGCGAAAAATCCGATCGGTTTTCGAGAAATTATTACCAGGCAAAAGCAATAATCGGAATACACCTACAATAGTGAAAATATTGTTCAAGCCCGGCGAAAAGTATATTTCAAAATTTTTAATAACAATATGGCGTATTAGGATCCAGGAATAATTATAAGCAGAATTGGAAGCGTAATGTATACTATCAAAGGGAAAAAAATTCACGGATAGAAGACACGTGAATCAAATCCAAAAAGAAGAGGTGAAGAACCGAGCTCCTCACCTTTAGAATGTGAAGATTCTATGGAGGAAATCTTCGAAGCTTTTGACATCCAGAAACCAAAAGCTAACACGGAAATCAGAAGAACCAACTGGAAGCGGAAGTTCACAGAGCCTTTGATCATAGATCCAAAACGAAAAAAATACTAACCCTTTCTAAAAAAGAAGATAGGAAGGGGGTGTTATGGAGTCACTACTTTTTACACACTCTATGGACTCTTCCATGGTATACAAATAATCCTTCCTACACAGAAGGGGTTGTTGTTGTTAGAGTTGGTGTTTGTCAGAGAAGCTGAACCGCTGCTAGTTGGTTAGCAAGAATATAGACTATTACCCGGACTTACTTCATGTATATATTTGACTCCTACTAACAAGTATTCATGAATCTACTAACCGTGTACAGGTTGTATATCTTTTATTCAATATACTTACATTTTCCTCTCATATCTGTTTGTGTTATTGGTCCACAACACTTAATAAGTATGTTATGCATTTACTGTACCTCTTGCTTTGAATGTGTCAAATGAGTATCAGATTTTTCAGAAACCTCTTTTCTCATTATGAGTCCTAGAAATTTCAACTCTCTCCTCCTGATGTTAAGTATAAGTTTACTTTTTTCTTTGTTCCTTAAACCTTCGTAGTTGCTCACATGTTCTGTCCATAGTATTCTCAGTACTCTTTAGTAGAACCACATTTCTGTTGCTTTAAATCTCTTCTACATCAGTGAAGAGATTGTCCAGTATTCACTACCATATAGGAGGATTGATATTATGTAGCAATTCAGTATTCTTTTCTTTGTTTCTGTTGCTTCAAGTCTCTTATTCATCTTTGAGAAAATTGTCCAGCATTCATTGTCATATAAGAGGTCTAATATTAAAAAATAGTTAATTGATCTTTTCTTCGTTTCCGTTGCTTTAAGTCTCTTTTTTCATCTTTGAGAACATTGTCCAGTATTCACTATCATATAGGAGGACAGAAATCACGTACATTTTCCAAAATCTTTGAGGGACATTATAAAATGAAGCAAAATATTAGATTGATACAGGCTTTCATAATTTATTAAATCTTATATTTATATAAGTTCATTGTACCATTGTGTAGTAATGAACATATTTTCTAAATTTTCTTTTAACTTCCACCTTTTTGTTAAATTGTGCATTTTATCATAAAAGAAAAATCATGGTTTGGACTCTATGAGTTCTTTACAGAATGTTTTATCATCTTAAATATTCTGAAACTGGCGACCAAATAAAAATTCTCAGAATAAACTTAAAGAAGTTCTAATAACATTTCTTATTCATTGTTATTGCCACTCCTCGAAACTTATGTAACAATGTATTGTTCATTAGCCAAATTACAAAGAAAATAAATCCATCCTATTCATTTCTGAATCCTTAATATCATTACACTAAATTCAATAATATATTATACTGTATATATAGTCATCTGTCATAGTAACAATTAAAAGTTTGGGCACTAATTAAAAACTATCAATAAAACTCATTAGAAGGGTAGATATGTTTTATGGCAGTTAAAACTCTCAATGCATTGATTTATTTTTAACATTACAAGTTATAATTTGACGTCACAGAAAGATGAGTTCAATATTTGCTTTTACGTTACATATTACTGAAAACAATAGTTCTAGGAATTTCGAACCGAACCCTTTATTACAATCACTGGGGTATATCATCCTCATCCCTTGCGTAGTAGTGCCTCTTTTGGAAGTCATGATTTATATCCCTCTAACCCTGTAAGTTACTCGATCACCACTGCTGTAGCCTGATATTGAACTCACAACTCTTTGGGTCAAATTACATGGCGCAGTGTATATAGACACCTGAAGAAGGCCGGAGCGTACAACGGCCGAAACTTCGTACAAATGGCAACAAAGATTTACAGAATACACTTCATGATAAAGAACTTTCTGTCCTACGTCCAGAGTTTTTTTTTTTATTATTCAAAGCATTTGCAAGACACTGACAAGCGTTGTAATGCAGAATAAATAAATAAATAAATAAATAAATAAATAAATAAAATAAAGGTCGTGTTCCTAGAAAAAGGGACATTTTACTCAATGGGCAAATCGCTCATTGTAGCATTGTACAGTAACCCTTAGTTCAGATTCCAGAAACTCATTGATAAAAAAATTACGTTAAATCCCAACAGTCACAGGTACCCCAGTATATTCCGTTTAGCATAAATCTTTCTTTACTTTGATTCTTGTAATAAATCAGTTTTCAATAACCAATGGCTACGACATTTACAATATTTTTCTCTCTCAAGCCAAAAGGAAAGTTCCCGGATTTCCATGAATTTATGTGGGACTAATTTTTCGAGCATTTGATTTTTTTCTCAGGATTATAAACCAAATTTAATGATAGACAAACATTTATTGCGATTTTGTGGTGCATTGCTCTCTTCAAAATTTCCTATAAGTCAGTCAGTTGGGCAATCATGTCTCGAAAGAGACATGACTGACTAGAAGATTTTCTCGCAGTAGGATATCATTTCTTTTTGCGGTAGACTGGTTGCCAACCAAGGTTATAGAACCCAATCTCTTCTGCTATTCAACCCATAGCTGAATGGAGAACAGATGGATTAATATATTTCCGAAGAATATTTGCGCTTATATGAATGCAACGAATTCAACTGGAATTCGAACTCGGCTCTCCGATTTCTCATTCCGAGCCGATATTCATTGCACCATACATAACAAACAGCCAAAGTTTCCTATACTTCATATAATTTCTTATATGCTGAGTTTTATGAAAACATTCTTTTTTTAAATCAAAATCTCTTAAATTTCGTACACTATTCTTTACATATGTTTTCACGTTCAGCATCACACGTTAGAAAATCTTTTTTATTTTTTAATTGAATTAAAAACTGCTAAAAATTTTACACGCTGCTAGCACATACACAGATATGTATGTATGTATGTATGTATGTATGTATTTGTTTCTGTTTTTGTGTGTGTGTGTGTGTGTGTGTGTTTTAAGCAAAATTGACGTTTACACTTAGAATCAGAAAGACACAGTTGACATTTCTGGAACACATAACGAGAAAAGGGCTCGGAGAATTTGACACACGTATTTAATGCAGGGAGTAGAGAGAAACTAGAGTGCTAACCTGCTGTTTAATATCAATCTTATATAGCAGTGAATGCTGGACAATTTTTTCACAGATGACTAAGAAACTTGATGCAACAGGGATTTAGTTCTGTAGAAGAATATTGAGAATATTATGGACGGAACATGTGAGCAACAAGAAATATTCTTTTTTTAACAATTTCACCCCAAGCAAGGCAGAACCACCACTAGTACGCAGGGTTTACACTGATAGACAAACAGGGTACAGAAAACAACGGAAAAAAGATTAAAGATAAAAGCAGTTCAAGTAGATAGGAAATGGCAATTGTCATTGCATTTATACTTTTAGAGATTGTAGCTAGCAGGGAAGCAAGTAAACGGAAGAAAGTTTCACATGCGGGAAGTGTGAGAAAAGAAACAATTAGAATAGAAGAGGAGGTTTCGTGTAACTATTGCAACGGCAAAATGGTGAAACCTAGATGCCAATCCAGTCACGCGCTTAAATTTATGCCGTCGTAAAAGCTCCTCAGAAGAATTACCATGAAAAATATTTGTAGAAAAGACAGAGGGAAGTCATGTTAAGTCCGCGAAAAAGGTCTGAAGTCAAAATGCCAAGCCAGGATCGTTTACAATACAGATAATTCTTTGAATTTTGTCAAGAATCTTGAGATGAAGAGGAGGAACACCCAACCAGATATGGCAACGGTATTCAATGCACAGACAAATGGTAGATTTATTAATGTCCAAGATCGATTCTAAGAAGATAACTTTCTGGTTCGACAAAGTGACCCCGCTTTCCAAGGCGTATATGAAGCTATAGAGTCAATGTAGTCGTTCTACTTTAAGTCGGTTAAGAGATTGAAGCCTAGGCGGCGCAGTGTGTTGCTCTCAAGGAGGTTACTGTCATCCATTCTGATGGCAGGAAATAAAGTTTCTCTATGGTGATTGAAGGAGAGCAGCTTCGTTTCAGCTTCGTTTAAAATTTACGAGCCATCACAGTTACCCAGTCCATCACAAAGTGGGGGTTCTTTGGAAGAGCAGTAGCCAGGTTTACGTTGTCAGTCTTGACAGATTTACTATTGAGACGGGAGTAAATGGAGGTGTCATCTGCATAAATGCCTACTTGGGGACTGATTACATGAGGAAAATCATTGATGAAAACCAGATAAGGTATTATGCCTAGAATAGGGCCCTGAGAGACGACTACGCTCGTATGAAAGGATGTGGAAAATTACCCCTTTCAAAACAGCATGCATTTCACGATTTTATAGGAATTATTTAATTAAATCGAACAATCGTCCAGTAACACTGTAACCCTAGAGTTTGCGCCGAAGGCCAGCATGCCAAATTCTGTCAAACGCTTTCGAAATATCTAGAAAAACAGCTCGAGCTTCGCTGTTCTTATCAAGAAATGGATATACATATTAAGTGTTGGTCGTTAGCACATCAGCGGTAAACCTGACAACGCGGAAGCCATATTGCTTGTGAGAGAGCAAGTCGTGTGATGTATGATGCTTAACTACTGATAAGAGCCTCGAATACTTTGCCAAAAAGCGGTAAGAGGCTAATAAGGCGATAGTTAGAGGGGGTTAGACGACTCCCCAGAGTTCTTACAAACAGGAATTGCAGATAAGAACTTCCAAGAAGGAGAAAAGCAGGAAACAGAGAGGTAGTAGTTATAAACTTTGGATAGGTAAGAAGACAGCTCAAGGGCACTTTTCTTTAGAATGATGGCTGAAATTCCGTTACCTCTGCTTGCTTTATAGAAGTCTAGTTCAGAAATAATGTCTGAGACTAGAGACGGGGTTATGTATTGTTGTTGCGAAATCTTCGTCGCCAAGTTGTTGTGGCTTGTTTGGGCCAGGAAGAGAGACATGGAAACAAGAAGGTAGGTTCAAACAGTGTATTAGAATAACAGAACATATATACAAGTAAGAGTTTTAGCAATCAGCAAATAGAAATATACATCCGGACTGTATGGTTACACTGCGTCTCGACTACCTCACGACTGTCTCTAGACTGCCTCACAGCTGCGTCCTCAGAAGTAACTCAGATTAGTATTTATTGACGGAGGAAGAGTCCATTCCAATAGATAGGTCACCATAACATGTATATATCATTCAGTTGATCCTAGGTAGGAAATCAGGTGTGGGTACTCAGACAAGTCAAGTGTTGAGTTGCAAAAAGCTTTGCGAGCAAAATATTCAATCTTATCTGGTGTGGATATGAGAACACTGATTTGAATAGAGGAGGTACCGAGTATTCGCTGTTGTTAAGCACACTCTTGCAAAGCTGCTAGTAACCTTTTGAATTGAACTTGCGAGTCGTTATACGATGTTTTATTTTATCAGAAAAGAAAAGATTGGCGTCATTTCGAATGTGTTTGCATTCATTACGAGCAGAGGCAAAGAGGCGCCTATTGTGATCAGACATATTACTCTGGTAAAACCGGAAGAAGTGATTCCGAGCAAGCAAGCGAGAATCAAGGAGATGAACGAAGTTTTATTGAGAATTTCCTTGCTGGAATGAAAGCATCGATGCTGGTTTTCACTCAGGAGTAGACCTCAGAGGCGCAGTCTTGAACAGAAAGACTAAAAATTTTGTTTCAATGGACATTGAGAAGTAAATTACGGAACGAATCCCTGTCCGCTCGTTGATAACAGTACGATATTTTGTGGGTAGGAGGTTCCTGAATGGAAATATAAAGAAATATTTACAGACACTACAGCAAGATCAGAGTTACCAAGAGGGTAGAGCTGTATAACATAGAAAGATTTTATTCAAAATTTTAGCAAAAAGGACACACGTATATACTTCTGATCAGAAATAAACATTTCTATGGTATATAATGAGGTTAAAGAGTTTAGAGAATCTAACACTAGCGATATAATGAAGGCAGAAGGAACACATAAAAACAAAAAGAAGTATGCTGACCTGCTATGTAATACCAATTCTTTTTTTTTATAATCATATCCAATCAATCCTTATTTGATCGAAATGAGTGGCTGAATAGGCCTTAATCTAAACTGGCTAGTCATGTCAAGCATTAAGTCTAATTAACAAAAACAAAATCCACTCACATTTACCATCTCAAACATGAAGCTTACTTAGTAAGAAAGGGCTGTAGGCTTAATCAGACTGAGAATAAAGGGATCTAGCATGGTTTTTCAATCTCTAAAAAAGCATACTTTGGTAGATGAACTTTAATATATTGCAGTTACTTGGAACCCTCTCCACAGTCGATCAGTAATGTAGTCCTGGCGGAATGAGGTGAATAGGATTTCCCCTCATAATCCTTCATATGGAGCTCGAAATATGGGTGGGGAATGCGACAATGCATCACAAAAAAAAAAAAAAAACATTGTTGTGATAATTATTGTGGATGAATGAGGCAAGTAGCACTTCTCACTCATCTCCCCCATAGGAGGCTTTGAGGTGAGTGGGGAGCATGGCAGGATAATAAACTTGAAACCCCAGCAAAAAATATATTTTTTTTTTTCTGCCACTGTTTTGCAGGGGGTTACATAGGAGGAAAATTGAGAAAGAGTGACAGATTATAGGGGGTGGCAGGAAGTGGGTAAGAGAAGGATGAGAATACTGATGAGAGTGGAGTGGACAGAGAAAGCATGAGAGAGAGGATGCAGATTAGTGAGATAGGAGATGACTATTGACTTTACATTTAAATTCTTGGAGATTGTAGCTGTCGGGGAAGCAAGTAAACGGAAGGGAATTCCACAGGCGGGAAGTGTGGGAAAAGAAGCTGATGGAGTAGAATTTGCGTTTACATTTTATTGGTTTCACAGTAAAAGGGTGGGACCTAGTTGCTAATTTTGTGGTTCGAGTAAATTCATATATAGGGGTCACCAGTGAGCTAAGAGCATTAGAGCAGAAGCCATAAAAGTATTTGCAGAAGAGACACAAGGAAGCCACATTGCGCCGGTGAGAAAGTGACTGCATCTGAGCTGCCAAGTCGGGATCGATCACATTACAGATTCTCCGTTGTATTTTGTCAAGGACCCCTAGGTGGATAGCAGGAGCACCTGACCAGATATGGCAGCAGTATTCAATGCAAGGGCGGATGGTAGTTTTATATATGTGCAGGATTGTTTCAGACGGGAAAAACTTCCTGGCCCTACACAGAGAACTGACTTTCATGGCAGCGGATTTAGCTATGGGTTCTATATAGTCATTCCACTTGAGGTCTGTTGTGAGAGTTAACCTGAGGAGGAGCAGTGTTTTGCTTTCCTACTATGTGGTAGTGAATGCCGGGGAATTTCTGCACAGATGATGGATAGAACTGAGGCAACAGAGATATATTACTACGGAAGGATATTGATATCATGAACTGAACATGTGAGCAACAAGATATTTTAAGGGATATGGTAACAAAAAGGACACTTATACTTCATCCCAGAAAGATATAGTTGAAATTTCTTGGGCACATAATCAGAAAATAAGATTTGGAAAATTTGACACTCACTGGACTGGGGTATAGAAGGATGTTGATAATATCATGGACTGAACGTGAGTTATGATGATGAAGTTTTAAAGAAAATGACACTTATACCTAAAAACCAAAAGGGCAGCTGAATTTTTATGGCACATAACGAAAATAGAGGACAATGTTTTAAAAATAGATGACAGATCAGGGACAGGGAAGGATAGTGAAAAGAGTGTTAAGGGTGTTGAAAATAGGAAGTTGTGGAGAGCCTTGAGCACCCACAGACTGGGACACATAATGCTGAAAGTGTTTTTGGAGAATTTAGCACTGACAGTATATATTAGAGACAAGAGGCGCAGAAGTAAACAGTGAGTAACCAACCTAATAATCTTGTACGGAAGAATGACAGAACAACTAATGGACGGAAGAGTAAAATGCCAAACATTGCTAAAAGATACAGTAGAAGTGGTGTTTTGGGGGCACGACAGCCTGACGGAGCCCAACCTTCTCCAGGCTGATTTTATATATTGTATATGCTATATAAGCTTTGATCAGTCTTATTTTAAGAATCACGGCTAAATAAGGATACGTAAAAAATACTAAGATTACACACACACACACACACACACACACACATATATATATATATATATATATATATATATATATATATATATATTGTAATTTTGTTATTACAATAGTTTATAAAAGCATTATATCACTACACAAATATTTCCATATTTCAGAGCAATACTGTTCTTTTGTGGTACAGTGGATGTCGGCTCGGAACGAGAAACCGGGGAGCCGAGTTCGAATTCCAGTTGAATCCATTGTATTCACTTACGCGCAAATACCCTTGGGAAATGTATTAATCCGTCTCTTCCTTCCAGTTATGAGTTGAATAACAGGACAGATTGGGTTCTATAGCCTTGGTCGGTAACCAGTCTACCGCAGAAAGCAATGGCAACCTACTGCAGGATAATCTTCTGCCCAGTCAGTCATGTCTCTTTCGAGACATGATCGCCCAAGCGTGTATCACGTATGGCACTTAACTGACTGACTGTTCTTTTTCAGGTGATATGTTAAAATAAATGGTGAAAATTATTTATTTTTAAAATATAAGATGAATTCATGGTGATTTAGAAAATTAGGGAGAGGTAGTTAGAGAAAATGCTTTAGGTGTGTCAATATTGTTCAATCAAAACTGAGAATTATGTAAGCATGGAGTTTAATATTTGGGTCATGAAAGGGGGCAGGGTGGCTTGGATCTAGGTATGTCACTTTTTAATTTTGTCTGGGTAAGATATATAGTGGAGCCTTAGATTTTTTTATGTGGGTAAACAATAATTAGTAACAGGAGGGTGGATTTTAGTTTTTTTTTATTGAACAATAGATTTTTTTACTACTATCTCATGAGTAAATGGGGCTAGAATGTTTAGGTCAGAATTAGAACTAGATAATTATGGTATACTTCGTTATATTGTATTAAAAACAACAATTAAGTATTGTGTGGATATAATATATGTGTGTGTGTGTGTGTCTGTCTGTCTGTCTGTCTGTCTGTCTGTCTGTCTGTCTGTCTGTCTGTGTGATAGAGCACAGTGAGTGTTGGTGTTAATAAAATAATGCTAGGCTAAATAACAGAGGTAAAATTTATACCATTAATAAATTGCATTATGTTCTTCAACGTTTGGTACAACTTTAAGATGTATATTATTAATAATATGCAGGTTTCATTAAAAATAACAGACAAGGTGTGATGATTAAGTTTTTTAATGTAATTTTTCATGTGATCGTATGATTCTTTATTTTTTATTTTGAGGACATGAATTATATAAAAATTGTCCAAAAACGCTCGGATAAACAAACCATTTAGGCAATTTTTATATAATTTAAATTCTCAATAAAATAAAAAATCATAATATTACATGAAAAATTACATAAAAAGCCTAACCACCACATCTTACCTGTCATTTTTAAAGAAACCTGCATAAAAGAGAGATTGCTGTGTGAGTGTGAATATATATATATATATATATATATATAAGAAAAATTAAGGCAGACACGTTAGTTAATAGTAAATCGGATGTATAAACCTATTTCAGGCGAACCATCTTCAGCTTCTGTCTTTATTGTACGAAAGATTTTACACAAGCAAAATCTTTCGTACAATAAAGATGGAAGCTGATGAAGGTTCGCATAAAATAGGCCTAAACTTCCGATTTACCATGAAATAACGTGTCCGCCTTAATTTTTCTTATATTTGCTCTATTATGTATTTATATCTAAACTTATTTATAAATGGAACTTTGTCTGTGTGTGTGTGTGTGTGTGTGTGTGTGTGTCCGTTACCTATAGACTCCAAAACGGTTGAACCGATTTTCTTGAAAATTTACACAGTTGTACTATAAGCGTCTGCGAGTGTTCTTAGCTAGGTGTTGTGTCGAGGTACCCCCGATAAATATCAAAAATCGATAATCGAAAAAATCGGGTTATTGAAAGAGTGGTCCGATTTTAATCAAATTTGATACACTCATAGACAAAGACATAAGAAACGATATTCAAAAGTTTCAAGGTTGCAGTTCTTACAATAGTGCAGAAATTGATAATATATATATATATATAAAAGGCAAGATGTTTGTGTGTGTGTGTCTGTTTATCTGCCTGTATGTCTGTATTTTTTCAGCCCTTTTATTTTAGTTTTTGCTTCGGGTTTGGCTCTAAGTAGGTATAATTATAGTTCTTAGTCTCAGCCATGATACCATTTACTCAGAGAACTTATTTAGCCTTCAAAATTCAGTTTACGACGAAAAAAACTTATTTGATATCGATACCAGGAAATCAAAAGTTTACTTACATCCATTCATTTTTCTTTTAGTCAACGGTTTCGCTTTAACTGGAAACAACTATTGCTTTTTAGTCTTTCGTGCCAATGTCCAAAGAGTCTGAGCTCCAGGACCATGGATTAGTTGTAAAGCTTTCATTACACCCGAGCGACAGCGGATTATATTTTTAGAGCTCTCTTAGAGAGTGATCCTACCACTGTATGTATAGGATACTCCTTTGAGTTCTTCTATATCTACACCGCATGCTTATATATATATATATATATATATAGAGAGAGAGAGAGAGAGAGAGAGAGAAAGAGACAGACAGACAGACAGACAGACAGACAGACAGAGCCATGTATAATGCTCTACTAATTATCAAGCACTTTTAATAAAATAATTCATTGCATACAGTGGACTGCCAACCCATTAGTTTGTATTATTTCTAATATATATATATATATATATATATATATATATATATATATATATATATATATAATATTAATATTAATATTTTAAATAACGAAAGATCTTATAACTTAAGAGCAATAAATACACTGAATGAAAGAAAAATATATCAAAAGAATGGTTAAACGATACACAACAGTTGTAGATAACAGGCAAGAAGGTTATCTAATAGATAGATAGATAGATAGATAGATAGATAGATAGATAGATAGATAGATAGATAGATAGATAGATATGAACAGACATATATAGATCGATAGAGAGTTATGAACAGACATATATAAATAGAGAGTTATGAACAGACATAGATAGATAGATAGATAGATAGATAGATAGATAGATAGATAGATAGATAGATTTTGTTTGAAAGAAAAGTAAAGCATATTGAAAAATTGACGAGCAGATTTGTCATATGGCGATTTAATAAATATTTCACTAACATTTTGAAAATTAATGAAAAACTAATAGACTAAAAAGTAACATTGAATGAAATAAAAATTGGTTTATAGATAATCAGATCAATATTATTACGGATTGACAATAAAAAATTATACAGCCAGATGAACAGACTCAATTTAGCATAAAAATGGACGAAATCTAGCTAAATTTAGTTTTAGATTTAATTGTGATAAATTTCAAGAGATTGCAACGATATTCTCCGGCAAAATAATGGAACATTGATTTACAATACATTAAGAATCAAAGTCGGGTTTGTTTCGTTTTTTTTTTTTTTTTGTTGTTGTAACAAGGCAAAAAAAAATTGTTTGTTTTTTATTTTATTTTTATACATAGTGTAGAAGCTAAGCAGGAAATTAAATGAAAACCAAATTAAGCAGTGATTGAAGAGACACGCTAAAAAACGAATGACACAATAATCATTATTTGTTTTAGTAGTGGCTCTACTAGTGTTTATAAAATATTCCATCAGTTTTTGGTAAACCTATGTGCGTTGTGGTCCAGTGGATATCGGCTCGGAACGAGAAACCGGGGAGTCGAGTTCGAATTCCAGTTGAATCCATTGGGAAAGGTATTAATCATAATAATACCCTTGGGAAAGGTATTAATCATAATCCGTCTATTCCTTCCAGTTATGGGTTAAATAACAGGACAGATTGGGTTCTATAGCCTTGGTCGGCAACCAGTCTACCGCAGAAAGCAATGGCAAACTACTGCGGGATAATCTTCTACCCAGTCAGTCATGTCTCTTTCGAGACATGATCGCCCAAGTGTGTATCACGTATGGCACTTAACTGACTGACTGATCGTGTGGCGAAGATAGCGGCTTTTCTAGTGTTTTTGGGTAGTGGTAAAAAACAAAGCAAAAGGTCAACAATAAATCAAACAAAAAAAAATATTTCTATTACCGAATAACTGCAAGTGAGTGGCAAGTTCTTAATTTAAGTAGAAAATTTTATAATTATTCAATCAAAAAATTAAATTTATCTTATACATTCTTTTAGCTTCAAGTGAAGCTTTGATTTTTTTAATACTAATAAAAAGACGTTAACTGTTACATGCATAAGAAAGCATAAATAAATAAATAAAAAAGTTTTAAATGGGTATCTAAGTGTGGTAATGGTTAGCAAGCTCGTATCATTACAATTGATTAGTGAATTCGATACTCACTGGGTGTCCCCTACTTTCGACCTTGTGCCACATTTAAGCTACGCTTAGAAAATTACAATAAAAAGGATTATGATGTTCTAAATATAATTATTATAATATAAAATATTAATATTTTAAAAATAACAAAAGAATAAAAGATCTTATAACTTCAGAGCAATAAATACATTGAATGAAAAAGAAATATATATAAAAAGAATGGTTATGTATAAAATCTGAAGAAGCATATTTTTCTCAGAAAAAAAAAAAAAAGAAGATTTACATTGGCGTTTATAAAATAAAAAAAAGAGAAAATAAGCCAATTTACCTTAAGTTGCCGGTGTTTCGTGTTTGGATCGATCACCTTATGGTCTACCACAACACTAACAGAATATCTTCTTACGTACTGAACAAAATTCGAACAAAGAAATGACGGTAGACACACGAAAATATGCTTCAATACAGTAGCAGAAAAATTACATCAGTGTAACATGTTTGTAACTTGCGTATTACAATATGTATGTAGGCGTTCACACGTGTTTTATGGTAGTGCGCTTACTGAATGTGATATTCGATAGCAGCTTTTTGTGTGTCAGAGAGCGCAGTTGTGGTACTAATGAATGTGTCTGAAAGCTTACAATTCGCTGAATGTTTTTTACTATATGCAAATTATCACAAAATAAGAAAACGTTTCTATTTTACTTAAATGCGCATGAATATCTGCCTGAAGGATTTACCAATAATTGTGTGTGTGTTGAAGGACAGAAAATAATGTTTTTACTTTTTGTGTACTGTCCAAGTGTGTTTTGGGTAATGGTGTGTGGGTCTGGGTATGTGAGCGCTTGTGTGCTAATGCAGCAAGAATCGTTTTTTGTTTTTTGGGATTTTTTTTAATTCAGATATTTAGTTTTCAATATTCTTTTCTTTTGTTTCTATAATAGATCATTATGTTTTTAGGTTTTAAAGTAAAGGTTAAGTTACAGTTAAATGAATGGTAAGAATCAGGCTACTTCACCAGTTGAACTGTCAGTCCGGTTTCAACTCAATAACAACGAAGGAACAGCAGCTAACGCAACCATTAGCCACGCCTCTTCTTCTTCTTCTTCTTCTTCTTCTTCTTCTTCTTCTTACTATTATATTAAAAAGACAATCGCTTCCCATTCTTCTGACGTACATACTGGAAAATGGTAAGGAGAGTCGGCACATTATGAATTACGAAAAATTATCTTTATCTACCTCAATCAATCGTAAAATTGAAATGTAAATAAATCCTTTTATTAACACTAAGAGACAGATAGAAGCTAGAAGAAAGAAAAGAAAACAATATTATTATTAACAACATCAGCAAAATCCCATTGATGTGTGCCGCTTCATGAGGTAATGGTTAACGAGCTAGTCTGTTGGTCCATTACTATTGTGTAGTAAATTAGGTCATAAAAATGTACTTTATGCTAAACAAAAGCTAAAGTAAATAACATATGCGAAAAAAGTAAATAACATGCGGAACACTGGCTGGTATGAGATAATGGTAAATGAGTTAAGTGGGCTTGGCTCATACGACGATAAATACAAATAGAGAGTTCAATCCTCATTGGGAACTGTATACTAGTGACCTTGTACTAAAACACAGAGTAGAAGAGTTCAATCCGCACTGGAGTCAGACACTTGCGAACTTTTATGAAAGTAAGATAAGCTTAATAATCAGGTTGCTGAAACGTGAGGTGATGATTAACGAGCTAGTGTGACTGAAAATAACAACTTAATAGTGATTGTGATCCACACTGGGTATCCAACACCTGTGAACTTCTATCAAACTAAGATAAGTCAAGTAAGTAACGGTGCAGAAACGTGAGGTAATGGTTAACGAGCTAGTCCAGTTGTAAATTACTACTGAGTAGTAGGCATTTCGATGCAAACTGCGTAGCCCAAACTGAATTCAGTCAGTCAGTTAAGTGCCATACGTGATACACGCTTTGGGAGATTATGTTTCGAAAGAGACATGATTGCCTGGGCAGAAGATTATCTCGCAGTAGGTTGCCATTGCTTTCCATGGTAGACTTGTTGGCAAGGCTAAAGAATCCAATCTATCCTATTATTTAACCTATAACTGGAGGGAAGAAACGGATTAATACCTTTCCCAAGAGTATTTGTGCGTAAGTGAATGCAAGGAATTCAACTGGAATTCGAACTCGGCTCCCCGATTTGTCGTTCCGAGTCGATATCCACTGCACTACAACGCACATAAACCTAGTAATTAAAGGTGATAAAACGTGATGTAATAATTAACTTGCTTGTCTGTCTGGCAATTATTACTGAGTAGTGAGTTTGATCCACACTGGGTATCCCACACTTGTGAAATTCTACTAAACTCAGCTAAACCTAGTAATTAATGGCGCCGAAAAGTGAGGTAATAATTAGCGTCCTTGTCTACCTGGCAATTACTACTGAGTAGTGACTTTGAAACAGACTGGGTATCCATGTTTACCAATCTAAGCTAAACCTAGTAATTACCTTTGCTGGGGCAATGATTAACAACCTGAACAGGTTGGTAATTTCTATTAAGTATTTTGTGT
Source organism: Ascarosepion bandense (assembly GCA_037127315.1). Classification (NCBI taxonomy): domain Eukaryota; kingdom Metazoa; phylum Mollusca; class Cephalopoda; order Sepiida; family Sepiidae; genus Ascarosepion; species Ascarosepion bandense. Next base: position 2,892,365 of record JBBBDQ010001228.1, on the reverse strand, counting down.
TCCATATTATTGCCAGTTTAGTAAATAAGAACTAATTCATCCGCGCGCGCGTGTGTTGTGTGTGTGTGTGTGTGTGTGTGTGTGTGTGTGTGTGTGTGTGTTCTAATGCTAATTTAAGTTTGTAAAGACATGCAAGAAAGAAATTTCCTGTATGAGAAATATAAGATAAATATACCTCCTTTTTAGTCAATGAATGAATTTATTAAACGAACTTATAATATGATTTAAGAAAATCTGACTCTAGTATTACCTTCTGCACTATCGGAAGTTTTTAATTTAGTCAATATGCCCAGCTGCTCATACACGCTTAAGTTATATCAATAATTTCTATTTACATAATCCTCTCTTTCTAATTATTATTATTCTGCCTTATCTGTGTTTGTCTTATTAATACTTAATATCCATTAGCACGGATACTGTGTTGTAGATACTTCAGCACACATCATCTGGTATCTTACTGCCATTTCGGCGATACAAAAGGTTGTACTGTAACAGTATGCATTTTCTTTACCATTCCCTTTAAATTCGTTATAATTAAGTTATATCAATAATTTATATTTACATGAAAAAAGAAAAGAAATATACAATGAATATAGTTTATTTTTAAATCCAATGATAACTTGACGTGAAATGAAATTCCTGGATTACCTTTACACAATGTCATCAATTTTGATCATTATCAAACCGATGGTAAAGCCGGCAATGGTTGTCTAATACATTGTTTTGCATACGTGAAAGGCAAATATCAAAATGTCTAACAACCAAGTTTGTGAAAATGTTTTTTTTTAATTATGTGGAAATCTAAGAAAAACTAATTAACGTAAATAAGCTGATGCAAATTATACGTTTTTTATTATATGTCTAATATAATCAAGATGATGTAAATAATTTTTTACTCGTGTAGAAGCCACACATTAATGATACTAACATAGCCATGTTGATATAACTTATATATATTTAATTAGGTAGCAGCCACATATAAAAAGGAATAACATAATCAAACATTTTCGAATGTTTTTTTTAATTATGTGGAAGACACAAACTAAAGTAACTAACATAATCACGCTGATGGATTCATCTAATTTTTTTACTCGAATGAAAACCACTCATAAAAGTGACTAACATAATTAGGTTGATGAAAATTAATTTTTTGTGATTATGTGGAAATGAAACATGAAAATCATAACTAAGCAGACGCAAATGAGATTTGTAACTGATGTAGAAACTGCATATCAAAGAGGTTAAAATGACCAAGCTGTTGCAAGTGACTTTTTTTTTCTAATATGGAAGCCGCACATCAGTGTAATAAACGAAACAGATGTAAATGATTGTTTTTGTCTTTTGTGGAAGCTACATTTAAAAGTTATTAACATAACCAACGAACTTCAAATTATTTTTTACGTAATTGGAACTCCAAATAAAACATCAACTTACCATGTTGATGGAAAGTTAATTTTCTTATTCATGAATGACATAACCATTCTGATGCAGAATATTTGTTTTGCTAATATGGAAGCCGCATATTAAAATGTCTAACTTACGTAGCTGATATAATTTTTTTTTTTTTTACATATGTGGGTGCTAGCATCACAGTGGCTAACATAACAAAGCAAATTTAAATTATATATATGTAATTATGTTGAAGCCACACACCAGTATGCCTAACATAAACAAGCTGATGCAAGTGATTTTTCTTACTCATGTAAAAGTCACACGCCAACATGCCTAACATAACCAAGCTGATGCAAGGGAATTTTTACTCATGTGAAAGCCACACACCAGTATGCCTAACATAACCAAGCTGATGCAAGTGATTTTTCTTATTCATGTGAAAGCCACACGCCAGTATGCGTAACATAACTAAGCTGATGCAAGTAATTTTTCTTACTCATGTGAAAGCTAAACGCCAGTATGCCTAACATAACCAAGCTGATGCAAGTGGTTTTTCTTACTCATGTCAAAGCTAAACGCCAGTATGCCTAACATAACCAAGCTGATGCAAGTAATTTTTCTTACTCATGTCAAAGCTAAACGCCAGTATGCCTAACATAACCAAGCTGATGCAAGTGGTTTTTCTTACTCATGTGAAAGCCAAACGCCAGTAGGCCTAACATAGCCAAGCTGATACAGGTGATTTTTCTTACTCATGTGAACGCCACACACCAGTAGGCCTAACATAACCAATCTGATGCAAGATGTTTTTCTTATTCATGTGAAAGCCAAACGCCAGTAAGCTTAACATAACGAAACTGATGCAACTGATTTTTCTTACTCATGCGAAAGATACACACCAGTATGCCTAACATAACCAAGCTGATGCAAGTGATTTTTCTTACTCATGTGTAAGCCACACGCCAGTATGCCTAACATAACCAAGCTGATGCAAGTGATCTTTTTTACTCATGTGAAAGCCACACACCAGTATGCCTAACATAACCAAGCTGATGCAAGTGAGGTTTCTTACTCATGTGTAAGCCACACGCCAGTATGCTTAACATAACCAAGCTGATGGAAGTGATTTTTCTTACACATGTGTAAGCCGCACGCCAGTATGACTAGCATAACCAAGGTGATGCAAGTGATATTTTTTTCTTCATGTGAAAGCCACACGCCAACATGTCTAACATAACCAAGCTGATGCAAGGGATTTTTTCCTCATGTGAAAGCCACACACCAGTATGCCTAACATAACCAAGCAGATGCAAGTAATTTTTCTTACTCATGTGAAAGCTAAACGCCAGTAGTCCTAACAAAACCAAGCATGCATGTGATATCCTTACTCATGTGAATGCCAAACACCAGTAGGCCTAACATAGCCAAGCTGATGCAAGTGATTTTTCTTACTCATGTGAACGCCAAACACCAGTAGGCCTAACATAACCAATCTGATGCAAGTGATTTTTCTTACTCATGTGAACGCCACACACCAGTAGGCCTAACATAACCAATCTGATGCAAGACATTTTTCTTCTTCATGTGAAAGCCAAACGCCAGTAAGCTTAACATAACGAAACAGATGCAAGTGATTTTCTTACTCATGTGAAAGCCACTCACCAGTAGGCCTAACATAATCAAGCTGATACAAGTGATTTTTCTTACTCATGTGTAAGCCACACGCCAGTATGCCTAAGATAACGAAGCTGATGCAAGAGATTTTTTTACTCATGTGAAAGCCACACACCAGTATGCCTAACATAACCAAGCTGATGCAAGTGAGGTTTCTTACTCATGTGAAAGCCACACGCCAGTATGCCTAACATAACGAAGCTGATGCAAGTGATTTTTCTTACTCATGTGTAAGCCACACGCCAGTACGCCTAACATAACCAAGCTGCAGCAAGTGATTTTTCTTATTCATGTGAAAGCCACACGCCAGTATGCCTAACATAGCCAAGCTGATGCAAGTGAGGTTTCTTACTCATGTGAAAGCCACACGCCAGTAGGCCTAACATAACCAAGCTGATGCAAGTGATTTTTCTTACTCATGTGAACGCCAAACGCCAGTAGACCTAACATAACGAAGCTGATGCAAGTGATTTTTCTTACTCATGTGAAAGCCAAACGCCAGTAGGCCTAACATAACCAAGCTGATGCAAGTAATTTTTCTTACTCATGTCAAAGCTAAACGCCAGTAGGCCTAACATAACCAAGCTGATGGAAGTGATTTTTCTTACTCATGTGCACGCCAAACGCCAGTAGGCCTAACATAACCAAGCTGATGCAAGTGATTTTTCTTACTCATGTGAAAGCCAAACGCCAGTAGGCCTAACATAACCAAGCTGATGCAAGTAATTTTTCTTACTCATGTCAAAGCTAAACGCCAGTAGGCCTAACATAACCAAGCTGATGGAAGTGATTTTTCTTACTCATGTGCACGCCAAACGCCAGTAGGCCTAACATAACCAAGCTGATGCAAGTGATTTTTCTTACTCATGTGAACGCCACACACCAGTAGGCCTAACATAACCAATCTGATGCAAGACATTTTTCTTACTCATGTGAAAGCCAAACGCCAGTAGGCTTAACATAACGAAACTAATGCAAGTGATTTTCTTACTCATGTGAAAGCCACACACCAGTATGCCTAACATAACCGAGCTATTGCAAGTCATTTTTCCTACTCATGAGAAAGCCACACACCAGTATGCCTAACATAACCAAGCTGATGCAAGTCATTTTCCGTATTCATGTGAAAGCCAAACGCCAGTATGCCTAACATAATCAACCTGATGCAAGTAAATTTCCTTACTCATGTGAAAGCCACATACCATTATGCCTAACCTAACCAAGCTGATGCAAGGGAGGTTTCTTACTCATGTGACAGCCACACACCAGTATGCCTAACATAACGAAACTGATGCAAGTGATTTTTCTTACACATGTGTAAGCCACACGCCAGTGTGCTTGACATAACGAAGGTGATGCAAGTGATTTTTGTTATTCATGTGAAAGCCACACACAAGTATGCCTCACATAACCAAGCTGACGCAAGTGGTTTTTCCTACTCATGTGAAAGCCACACACCGGTATGCCTAACATAACCAAGCTGATGCAAGTGGTTTTTCTTACTCATGTGAAAGCCAAACGCCAGTAGGCTTAACATAACGAAACTGATGCAAGTGATTTTCTTACTCATGTGAAAGCCACTCACCCGTAGGCCTAACATAATCAAGCTGATGCAAGTGATTTTTCTTATTCATGTGAAAGCCACACGCCAGTATGCCTAACATAACCAATCTGATGCAATTGATTTTTCTTACTCCTATGAAAGCCACACACCAGTATGCCTAACATAACCAAGCTGATGCAAGTAAATTTCCTTACTCATGTGAAAGCCACACACCAGTATGCCTAACATAACCAAGCTGATGCAAGTGAGGTTTCTTACTCATGTGAAAGCCAAACGCCAGTAGGCCTAACATAACGAAACTGATGCAAGTGATTTTCTTACTCATGTGAAAGCCACTCACCCGTAGGCCTAACATAATCAAGCTGATGCAAGTGATTTTTCTTATTCATGTGAAAGCCACACGCCAGTATGCCTAACATAACCAATCTGATGCAATTGATTTTTCTTACTCCTATGAAAGCCACACACCAGTATGCCTAACATAACCAAGCTGATGCAAGTAAATTTCCTTACTCATGTGAAAGCCACACACCAGTATGCCTAACATAACCAAGCTGATGCAAGTGAGGTTTCTTACTCATGTGAAAGCCAAACGCCAGTAGGCTTAACATAACGAAACTGATGCAAGTGATTTTCTTACTCATGTGAAAGACACACGCCAGTACGCCTAACTTAACCAAGCTGATGCAAGTGATTTCTCTTACTACTGTGCAAGCCGCACGCCTGTATGCTTAACATAACCAAGCTAATGCAAGTAATTTTTCTTACTCATGTGACAGCCACACACCAGTATGCCTAACATAACCAAGCTAATGCAAGTAATTTTTCTTACTCATGTGACAGCCACACACCAGTATGCCTAACATAACCAAGCTGATGCAAGTGATTTTTCTTACTCATGTGTAAGCCACACGCCAGTGTGCTTGACATAACGAAGTGATGCAAGTGATTTTTGTTATTCATGTGAAAGCCACACACCAGTATGCCTCACATAACCAAGCTGAGGCAAATGGTTTTTCCTACTCATGTGAAAGCCACACGCCAGTATGCCTAACATAACTAAGCTGACGCAAGTGGTTTTTCCGACTCATGTGAAAGACACACGCCAGTATGCCTAACATAACCAAGCTGATACAAGTGATTTTTTTTACTCATGTGAAAGCCACACACCAGTATGCCTAACATAACCAAGCTGATACAAGTCATTTTTCTTACTCATGTCAAAGCTACACGCCAGTATGCCTAACATAACCAAGCTGATGCAAGTGATTTTTCTTACTCATGTGTAAGCCACACGCCAGTATGCCTAAGATAACGACGCTGATGCAAGTGATTTTTTTACTCATGTGAAAGCCACACACCAGTATGCCTAACATAACCAAGCTGATGCAAGTGAGGTTTCTTACTCATGTGAAAGCCACACACCAGTATGCCTAACATAACGAAGCTGGTGCAAGTAATTTTTCTTACTCATGTGAAAGACACACGCCAGTACGCCTATCTTAACCAAGCTGATGCAAGTGATTTCTCTTACAAATGTGCAAGCCGCACGCCTGTATGCTTAACATAACCAAGCTAATGCAAGTGATTTTTCTTACTCATGTGACACCCACACACCAGTATGCCTAACATAACCAAGCTGATGCAAGTGATTTTTCTTACTCATGTGACAGCCACACACCAGTATGCCTAACATAACCAAGCTGATGCAAGTAATTTTTCTTACTCATGTGACAGCCACACACCAGTATGCCTAACATAACCAAGCTGATGCAAGTGATTTTTCTTACTCATGTGACAGCCACACACCAGTATGCCTAACATAACCAAGCTAATGCAAGTAATTTTTCTTACTCATGTGACAGCCACACACCAGTATGCCTAACATAACCAAGCTAATGCAAGTAATTTTTCTTACTCATGTGACAGCCACACACCAGTATGCCTAACATAACCAAGCTAATGCAAGTAATTTTTCTTACTCATGTGAAAGCCACACACCAGTATGCCTAACATAACCAAGCTGATGCAAGTGAGGTTTCTTACTCATGTGAAAGCCACACACCAGTATGCCTAACATAACGAAGCTGGTGCAAGTAATTTTTCTTACTCATGTGAAAGACACACGCCAGTACGCCTAACTTAACCAAGCTGATGCAAGTGATTTCTCTTACTAATGTGCAAGCCGCACGCCTGTATGCTTAACATAACCAAGCTAATGCAAGTGATTTTTCTTACTCATGTGACACCCACACACCAGTATGCCTAACATAACCAAGCTAATGCAAGTGATTTTTCTTACTCATGTGACACCCACACACCAGTATGCCTAACATAACCAAGCTAATGCAAGTAATTTTTCTTACTCATGTGACACCCACACACCAGTATGCCTAACATAACCAAGCTAATGCAAGTAATTTTTCTTACTCATGTGACAGCCACACACCAGTATGCCTAACATAACCAAGCTAATGCAAGTAATTTTTCTTACTCATGTGACACCCACACACCAGTATGCCTAACATAACCAAGCTAATGCAAGTAATTTTTCTTACTCATGTGACACCCACACACCAGTATGCCTAACATAACCAAGCTAATGCAAGTAATTTTTCTTACTCATGTGACACCCACACACCAGTATGCCTAACATAACCAAGCTAATGCAAGTAATTTTTCTTACTCATGTGACACCCACACACCAGTATGCCTAACATAACCAAGCTAATGCAAGTAATTTTTCTTACTCATGTGACACCCACACACCAGTATGCCTAACATAACCAAGCTGATGCAAGTGATTTTTCTTACTCATGTGTAAGCCACACGCCAGTGTGCTTGACATAACGAAGGTGATGCAAGTGATTTTTGTTATTCATGTGAAAGCCACACACCAGTATGCCTAACATAACCAAGCTGACGCAAATGGTTTTTCCTACTCTTGTGAAAGCCACACGCCAGTATGCCTAACATAACCAAGCTGACGTAAGTGGTTTTTCCGACTCATGTGAACGACACACGCCAGTATGCCTAACATAACCAAGCTGATGCAAGTGATTTTTTTACTCATGTGAAAGCCACACACCAGTATGCCTAACACAACCAAGCTGATACAAGTCATTTTTCTTACTCATGTCAAAGCCACACGCCAGTATGCCTAACATAACCAAGCTGATGCAAGTGATTTTTCTTACTCATGTGTAAGCCACACGCCAGTATGCCTAAGATAACGAAGCTGATGCAAGTGATTTTTTTACTCATGTGAAAGCCACACACCAGTATGCCTAACATAACCAAGCTGATGCAAGTGAGGTTTCTTACTCATGTGAAAGCCACACGCCAGTATGCCTAACATAACCAAGCTGATGCAAGTGATTTTTCTTACTCATGTGAAAGCCACACACCAGTATGCCTAACTGATGAAAATATATTCTTAATCATGTAAAATCCTCCCATCAAAAGTATTAACATAATCAAGTAAGCAGAAATTATTTTTACATATTTGTCCGACATACATTAAAGCGACCAAAATAGACAAGCTGATGTAAATATTTATCTTACTCATAAGTAATCCACCCATCTATGTAAGTAATATAACTAAGTCGATGAAAATATTTATTTTTACTCATGTGAATTTTATGACATAAAATCGATTAATGTAATCAAGCTGAATTAAATGTTAATTCAACTTTTGTGGAAACCACCTATTAAATTTTCTAGCATAAGATAGCTGATACAAACTTTGTTTTTTCACTTATGTGTTACTTGCACATTAAAGTGTCTAACACAACGATGCAGAACCAAATTATATCTTTTATTTATGTCGAATCCACACATCAATGTTGACAAATTATTTTTTACTGGAATAAAAACCACACATCAAAGTGACCAATATAACAAACCTGGTTAAAATTATTTTTATTACGTGAAATTCACACATCAAATTGACTCACATAATCATATTTGTTGAAGTTATTTTTTTTTAATCGGCTGCATATCAAATTTACTATTATAACCTAGACTCAGATTCATTTTCTTACTTATGTAGAAACCATATATCAAAGAATGAAACTGATGAAAATGATTTTTATTTCTGACTTATTTCAAAGTGCCTACAATAACCAAGCTGATGTAAATTATTTTAATGGTATGCAAGCCGCACATCAAAGTGATTAATGACTAATATAGCCATACTGGGGTAATCTTTTTTTAATTGTGTGGAAGCAATCCATCGAAATTACTGACATAACCTAGTTGTTACGAATTATTTTTATAATTAAATGGAAGCCACACATCAAAGTGAATAACATAACTAAGCTGGTGCTAATTATTTTAAACGCTTGTCGTGATTTTCCTTATTCTCAAATTATGTTTGTTTCTTACTGCTTATCCCCGTCATATTGTTTACCTATCAGTTGAGAAATAAGAATTTTTCAGTATGTAAACCAGTTTTGATAATTTGGCCGACTGACAGTATCTTCTTCTTAAATACTGAATTATTTTCTGTATTTTAGTCATATTTTATGTTCTTTTTTTTCTCAAAACGTTTGCTTATTTTTTATTGTAAAAAGGCTGTGCGTTGTGGTGCAGTGGATATCGGCTCAGAACGAGAAATCGGGGAGCCGAGTTCGAATTCCAGTTGAATTCATTGCATTAACTTACGCGCAAATACCTTTGAGAAAGGTATTAATCCGTCTCTTCCTTCCAGTTATGAGTTAAATAACAGGACAGATTGGGTTCTATAGCCTTGGCTGGCAACCAGTCTATCGCAGAAAGCAATGACAATCTACTGTGGGATAATCTTCTGCCCTGTCAGTCATGTTTCGAAAGAGACATGATCGCCCAAGCGTGTTTCACGTATGGCACTTAACTGACTGACTATTGTTTATTTTTAGTATAAGTAGCCCTTATATGTTCCACAAGCTCATTGTAGCACGTGTCCTGTAACCATATCAGCAGGAATGTATTTAGACCATGATAGCTTCACAGAGTTCATATTTCTTCAGGCTGGTTTTGAATACAGCTTTCTTTCTCCTAAACTGGTTGCCACCTCAAAGCAGCTCTTCTATTTTACCCATAACTGGAGGAGAGAAACCAAAACTAGAGTAATACTTTTTCTAATGGTATTTGCGCGGAAGTGAGCGTAACGAATTCGGTCGTAATTTGAACCCAGCTCTTCGATTGCTCTTACCAAGTCAATAACCGTTACACTACCTGCATATTTAATTTCATGAGTGAGTGAATGAATGAATTAGCAAATAAGTCCTTTGCAACAGCACGTTATAACGTGTGTAGCCATATAAGTCAACTGAGGTCTTGTTAAATTGAAAACAGCTGGACATATTGCAAAAATGGATCCAGGACTTTTATTCTCGATCGATAGTTATCAGTTTCGTGAAGTGGGCTTCACGAGCGACTCAGACTCAGACAAAGAGGATACAATGAATGAAAATAAATCGCTTTTGTAGACAAAGACAACAGGACAAAGAACAATATCTAAACTTATTTATAAATGAAACTTTACCTCTGTGTGTGTGTGTGTGTGTGTGTGTGTGTGTGTGTGTGTGTGTGTGTGTGTGTGTATCCGTTACCTTATAGACTCCGAAAAGGCTGAACCGATTTTCTTGAAAATTTACACAGTTGTGCTGTAAGCGTCTGCGAGTGTTCTTAGCTAGGTTTTGTGTCGAGGTATCCCCGATAAATATCGAAAATCGATAATCGAAAAAATCGGGTTATAGAAGGAATGGTCCGATTTTAATCAAATTTGATACACTCATAGAAAAAGACATAAGAAACAATATTTACAAATTTCAAGGTTGCAGTTCAATAGTGTAGAAAATCGATAATATATATATATATATATATATATAAAAGGCAAGATGTTTGTGTGCGTGTGTCTGTTTATTTGTCTGTATGTCTTTTATACAAATCCACAATTTTTATCCGATTCTCACCAAATATTCTTTAGGCAGAGTCTGAGCTCCAATACCATGCATTAGTTTTAAAGCTTTCATTACACCCGAGCAACGCCGGGCTATACTGCTAGTTAACTATAAAACTGACCAGTCCCGCGAAAAGGGACAAGGAGACGAAACTGGCCTCAAGGAGCGACTGACAGGAAAACAACCGTTAGACTGTTCACCCACTTCATCTACGCCTCATCTAAACTTTACTTTCTCATAGCAGTAGGTTACAACACAAGAGCTGACTCTGTTTTACTGCTAGAAATTCTTTTATTTTTCACTCGTGGGTAAAGATCTGGTCGTAGAGTAATTTTCAAGCTTCAAGCATTTTCTTTTTTTTTTTTTAATCATACCACCCTGAGCAAGGCGGTAACGCCACTGATGCGCAGGGGGCTACGTAAGAGTGAAAAGATTGGAAAAGAGAAATCCGGAAACCACATCCTAAACAGGGAACAAGGGATAAGCCTCTTCACCTGTTTAATAGACGTGGGTGGAGTGTGAACCGGGCGATAGTTTAGTCTATCTATTCCAATTGAAAAAAATAAAGAAAAGAGTGAAAAGATTGGAAAAGAGAAAACCGGAAACTACATCCTAAACAGGAAACAAGGGATTAGCCTCTTCACCTGTTTAATAGACGTAGGTAGAGTATGAACCGGGCGATAGTTTAGTCTATCTACAACAATTGAAAAAAAAAGAAAAAAGAAAAGAGTGAAAAGATTGGAAAAGAGAAAGCCGGAAACCACATCCTAAACAGGGAACAAGGTATGAGCCTTTTCACCTGTTTAATAGATGTGGGTGGAGTATGAACCGGGCGATAGTTTAGTCTATCTACTCCAATTAAGTCTATCTAAGACCAAAAATGTATGTAAACAAACATTTACACTATAACACAAATATGAGCATATTTGAATACGGTTCTGTAGATGAGCCCTTAGAAAACACAGATAAACAAACTTTATAAGAATTCATATTTTTTGCAAATTTCAATATTTTATAAATAGATTATTGACTAGAAGAAACTGCACCCTGTCAACGAACCAAGTGATTGAAACGCAACAAGTGTATCGATTAGTTTATCCAAAGTAAAAGAAAATGTAAATAATTTTTAATTTGATTAATTCCATATCACTATTAAAATTGATGATGCATTGTATATTTTTGTTGAGTTTAATTAATTCCACTGCAATCAATTAACATGGGTCTACGTAACTAAAATAAGTCGTTTTGTCACTAGAGCACCATGTGTTTGAAACGAAATAAAAGAAGGATTTTATTGTAAAAGTAAATAAAATCAATAAATAATATAATAATAGTGAATGATAAAAAAAGAAATACATTTTTGCATAATTCTAAATATAAACGAAACGAAACATGATTACTGCACTTGACTTTGTAAAATGCCGTTAGGTGTCGCTGTTGAAGTCTATCAAAAGACGTGCCTTTTCCTGTCTCTTCTATTTTTCTAGCTTAATTCAAGATGTAGTATCACGTAGTAATTGAATTTCCGCTGGAAATGTTAATTTCTTTGGTTCATTGACAACTGATCTCTTTTTTTTTTCATTTTCCAATGCATGGTGCTCACAAATGTCTTCCAAAAACTTCCACCTATGCAGTAAGTCAAGCTTAAGGCCGACTTGAGAACGACCATTGTAATGATATTTATACTTACTTACCTTAAATTCTGACCAAGAAAAACAAAACGGACATCCAGTAATTATATTGAAACCTCCCAATGATAAGGTAAATACAAACCTTCCTCTCGTGTTACAAATCTGCGTAAGGTTTACTTAAACTCGACCATTAACGCGATGCTTATACTTACTCCAAGGCATCCACAAACTTGTTAATTAACAAATTTTGGGTAGAATTTTGTATTTCTATATTTTTACTTTCATTCATAAAATAGAATTTAATATTTCTTTATGAGTCATTTTTATTTTTTTAATTTCTTTATTTTATCTATTTCTTTATTTTTTGTTTTTACATTTTAGTGGCAAGTGGAATGATATTTCTATTCCTTTTGTTTATTTTTTATTATTATTTATCTTTGACTGTGGCTTTCGGAATTTCACTTCGGATTTCTCTTGAGAGTGAACATTGAATATCTAGTAAATAATTTAGATACCTGCTAAATATGTCCCCTCTTAAACTAGACACTATACATCTGAAAAAGTTACAGACTAGTGTTTCTCAACCAGTAATTCGGCTTATTAGTTTTGTTATGTGGCTCGTTAAGCTGGTTGTCCGATAGTGTCATTGGCGATTATTATCGGACAATGCTTTCCACGACTCTAACAACTTGTCCAATCCTCTCTTTCTAATTACTGTTGTTCTGTCATATCTGTGTTTGTCTTATTTGTACTTAATATCCATTAGCACGGATACTGTGTTGTAGATACTTCAGCACACATCATCTGGTATCTTACTGCCATTTCGGCGATACAAAAGGTTGTACTGTAACAGTATGCATTTTCTTTACCATTCCCTTTCAATTCGTGTATTTGTATTGATTGATTTTACAATAATGAACCAATGTTTATCGTCACAATAATACTAGACTGTTACGACAGAACATTTTGCATGAAACTAATTGATTAATTCGATCAAGTATTACCCATAAATAGAACGACGAAAAGTAACAATCAATGAAAAGTATTGAGAATTAGAATTAAAAAAGTATTAACAAATAATCGAAGAGACATCACTTTAATAGCAAGTACTTCGAATATAGCGTCTTTAATTAGACCAGTTAAATTACATGCCAATCACTATCTTCTGTCCTCCGGAATACTTTTTTCTCTTTCTGCCCATCATTAATGTTTCCGTTCCTAAGTCTTCCATAGACTGTAACCTCTGGGGTCTTATTGGCATTAGTGACTTGACTGGGGTGATAACGATAAAAAACTTTAATCTGCAAAAAATTAAATGACATGCCAATCGATATCTTTGTCGTCATGATAAACTTATTTTTCTTTCTGCCCATCAATAATGTTTCCGTTTCTAATTCTTCCACAGCCTGTAACCTCTTGCGTCTTAGTGGCTTTACTGATTTGACTGGAGTGATAAAGATAAAAAACTTTAATATGCAAAAAATTAAATGCCATGCCAATCGCTATCTTCTGTCCTCTTTATTACTCTTTTCTTTTTCTACGCATCATTAATGTTTCCGTTCCTAATTCTTCCACAGCCTGTAACCTCTTGCGTCTTAGTGGCTTTACTGTCTTGCATGGGGTGATAACGATAAAAAAGTTTAATCTGGAAAAAATTTAAATGTTAGACCAATCGCTATTTGTTTCTTCCTGATTACACTGTTCTCCTTCTGCAGATCATTAATGTTTTCGTTCCTAATTCTTCCAAAGCCTGTAACCACTTGCGTCTTTGTGGCTTTACTGATATGCATGAGGTGATCAGTCAGTCAGTTAAGTGCCATACGTGATACACGCTTGGGCGATCATGTTTCGAAACAGACATGACTGACTGGCTGATAACGATAACTAACAGTAATCTGTCAAACATTTACTGCCATGTCCATCGCCATCCTCCTTATTAGACATGTCTCTTTTTGCCCTTCATTAATGTTTCCGTTCTTAATTCTTCTATAGCCTGTAACCATTTGCGTCTTAGGGGCTTTACTCACTTGATCAGGGTAATAACGGTGAAAAACTTTAATCTACAAAAATTATCCCGCAGTAGGTTGCCATTGCATTCTGCGGTAGACTGGTTGCCGACCAAGGCTATAGAACCCAATCTGTTTTGTTATTTAATCCATAACTGGAAGGAAGAGACGGATTAATACCTTTCCCAAGGGTATTTGGCGTAAGTGAAGGCAATGAATTCAGCTAGAATTCGAACGCGGCTCCCAGATTTCCCGTTCCGAGCCGATATCCAATGAATCACAACGATAAAAAAAACTTTCATCTGCAAAAAGTTAAATACCATGCCAATCGTTATCTACTGCCTTCCTTATTACTCTTTTCTCCTTCTACACATCATTAATGTCTCCGTTCCTAATTCTTCCACAGCCTGTTACCTCTTGCGTCTTAGGGGCTTGACTGACTTGCATGGGGTGATAACGACAAAAAACTTTAATCTGCAAAAAATTAAATGCCATGCCAATCGCTAACATCTGTCCTCATTACTCCTTTCTTTTTCTGCCCATCATTAATGTTTCCGTTCCTAAGTCTTCCACAGCCTGTAACCTCTTGCCTCTTAGTGGCTTTACTCTCTTGCCTGGGGTGATGACGATAAATAACTTTAATCTGCAACAAATTAATTACCATGCTAATGGCTATCTTCTGTCTTCATGATTACCTTTTTTCTTTCTGCTCATCATTAATGTTTCAGTTCCTAATTCTTCCAGCGCCTGTAATTTCTTTGCGTTTTAGTGTCTTCACTGTCTTGCCTGGGGTGATAACGGTAAAAAATTTTAATCTGCAAAAAATTAAATGACATGCCAATCGCTATCTTCTGTCCTCCTGAATGCTCTTTTTGCCTTCTGCATATCATTAACGTATTCGTTCCTAATTCTTCTATAGCCTGTAACCTCTTCTGTCTTAATGGCTTTACTGACTTGCCTGGGTTAATAACAACAAATAACTTTAATTTGCAAAAAATTAAATGCCATGCCAATGGCTATCTTTTGTTTTCCGGATTACTTATTTCTCTTTCGGCACATCATTAATTTTTCCGTTCCTAATTCTTTCACAGCCTTTAACCTTTTTGCGTTTATTGGCTTTAATGACTTGCTTGGCTGATAAAGATAACTAACAGTAATCTTTCAAAAATTTACTGCCATGCCAATCGCCATCCTCCTTATTAGACTTTTCTCTTTCTGCCCTTCATTAATGTTTCCGTTCTTAATTCTTCTATAGCCTGTAACCATTTGCGTCTTAGGGGTTTTACTCACTTGTTTAGGGTGATAACGTTGAAAAACTTGACATCTACAAAAAGTTAAATACAATGCCAATCGCTATCTTCTGTCCGCTTGATTACTCTTTTCTGTTTCTACCCATCATTAATGTTTTCGTTCCTAATTATTCCTCAGCCTGTAACATTTTGCGTCTTAGTGGCTTTACTGATTTGCATGGGGTGATAACGATAAAAAACTTAAATCTGCAAAAGATTAATTACCATGCCAATCGCAATCTTTTGTCCTCCCGATGACACTTTTTTCTGCCTATCAATAATGTTCCTGTTCCTAATTCTTCCACAGCCTGTAACCTCTTGCATCCTAGTGGCTTTACTCTCTTTCATGGGGTGATAACGATAAAGAAATTTAATATGCAAAAGATTAATTGCCATGCCAGTCGCAATCTTTTGTCCTCCCGATTACACTTTTTTTCTGCCTATCAATGTTTCTGTTACTAATTCTTCCACAGCCTGTAACCTCTTGCAACTTAGTGGCTTTACTGTCTTTCATGGGTGGTAACGATGAAGAATTTTAATATGCAAAAGATTAATTGCCATGCTAATCGCAATCTTTTGTCCTCCCGATTACACATTTTTCTGCCTATCAATAATGTTTCTGTTACTAATTCTTCCACAGCCTTTAACCTCTTGCAACTTAATGGCTTTACTGTCTTTCATGGGGTGATAACGATAAAGAACTTTAATATGCAAAAGATTAATTGCCATGCCAGTCGCAATCTTTTGTCCTCCCGATTACACTTTTTTTCTGCCTATCAATAATGTTTCCGTTCCTAATTCTTCCACAGCCTGTAACCTCTTGCGTCTTAGGGGCTTTACTGACTTGACAGGGGTGATAAAGATAAAAAAAAACTTTAATCTGCAAGAAATTAATTGCCATGCCAATAGCAATCTTTTGTCCTCCCGATTACACTTTTTTTTTCTGCCTATCAATAATGTTTCTGTTCCTAATTCTTCCACAGCCTGTAACCTCTTGCGTCTTAGTGGCTTTACTGACTTGACTGGCGTGATCACGACAAAAAACTTTAATCTGCAAAAAATTAAACACCATGCCGGTCGCTATCTTCTGTCCGCTTCATTACACTTTTCTGTTTCTACCCATCATTAATGTTTCCGTTCCGAATTCTTCCACAGCCTGTAACCTCTTGCGTCTCAGTGGCTTTACTGATTTGCATGGGGTGATAAAGATAAAAAAAAACTTTAATCTGCAGAAAATTAAATGCCACGCCAATCGCTATCTTTTGTCCTCCTGATTACTTTTTTTTTTCTGCAGATCATTCATGTTTCCGTTCCTAATTCTTCCACAGCCTGTAACCATTTGCCTGTTAGTGGCTTTACTCACTTGCTTAGGGTGATAACGTTGAAGAACATTAATCTGCAAAAAATTAAATGCCATGCCAATCGCTATCATCTGTCCTTCTCATTACTCTTTTCTCTTTCTGCCCATCATTAATGTTTCCGTTCCTAAGTCTTCCACAGCCTGTAGTCTCTTGCCTCTTAGTGGCTTTACTCTCTTGCCTGGGGTGATGACGATAAATAACTTTAATCTGCAACAAATTAATTACCATGCTAATGGCTATCTTCTGTCTTCATGATTACCTTTTTTCTTTCTGCTCATCATTAATGTTTCAGTTCCTAATTCTTCCAGCGCCTGTAATTTCTTTGCGTTTTAGTGTCTTCACTGTCTTGCCTGGGGTGATAACGGTAAAAAATTTTAATCTGCAAAAAATTAAATGACATGCCAATCGCTATCTTCTGTCCTCCTGAATGCTCTTTTTGCCTTCTGCATATCATTAACGTATTCGTTCCTAATTCTTCTATAGCCTGTAACCTCTTCTGTCTTAATGGCTTTACTGACTTGCCTGGGTTAATAACAACAAATAACTTTAATTTGCAAAAAATTAAATGCCATGCCAATGGCTATCTTTTGTTTTCCGGATTACTTATTTCTCTTTCGGCACATCATTAATTTTTCCGTTCCTAATTCTTTCACAGCCTTTAACCTTTTTGCGTTTATTGGCTTTAATGACTTGCTTGGCTGATAAAGATAACTAACAGTAATCTTTCAAAAATTTACTGCCATGCCAATCGCCATCCTCCTTATTAGACTTTTCTCTTTCTGCCCTTCATTAATGTTTCCGTTTTTAATTCTTCTATAGACTGTAAC
Organism: Ascarosepion bandense; assembly: GCA_037127315.1. Taxonomy (NCBI): domain Eukaryota; kingdom Metazoa; phylum Mollusca; class Cephalopoda; order Sepiida; family Sepiidae; genus Ascarosepion; species Ascarosepion bandense. The sequence goes on along the minus strand of JBBBDQ010001228.1, from coordinate 2,874,676 downwards.
CATTTGCGTCTTAGTGGCTTTACTCACTTGCTTAGTGTGATAACGCAGAAAAACTTTAAATCTGCAAAACGTTAAATACCATGCCAACCGCTATCTTCTGTCCTCTTTATTACTCTTTTCTTTTTCTACTCATCCTTAATGTTTCCGTTCCTAATTCTTCCACAGCCCGTAACCTCTTGCGTCTTAGTGGCTTTACTGACTTGCATGGAGTGATAATGATCAAAAACTTTAATCTGCAAAAAATTAAATGCTATACCAATCGCTATCTTTTGTCCTCCTGATTACTTATTTTTCTTTCTGCAGATCATTAATGTTTCCGTTCCTAATCCTCAGACCTCAAATTGAACCACTATATTGATTCTATAGCTAAATCAACTGCTAAGAAGGTTGGGTCACTGTGCCGATCCAGGATGTTTTTCCGCCTGAATCCATCCTGCAGTCATACAAGTCAACCATCAGTACTGATGGAGTACTGCTGCCATTTATGGTCAGGCGCCCCTGCTTTTCTCCTCAGTGTTCTCGACAGGCTCCAAAGTGAGAGTCTGTAATGTGATAGGTACTGATCTGGCGGCTCGACTGCAGCCCCTTCCCCACCGTCGCAATGTGGCCTCCCTTTGTCTATTCTATAAATACTTTCATGGCTTCTGCTCGGAACTTAAGTCACTGGTGCCTCCTCAACATATTCTTGCTTTCCTGGCGGCTACAACCTCCAGAAATATAAATACAATGTCAATGCTCATCTACTAACCACTGGACTCTAGCTCTCACCCCACCCGCGTATATCCTTTTTCTCTCCACCTAACACAATTTTCTTTAATTTTTCACACTCCACCCACGGCTATTGAACAGGTGAAGAGTCTCATCCCTTGTTTCCTGCTTAGGATGCGGTTTCTGGTTCTCTCTTTTCCAATCTTTTCACTTTTCTTTATTTTTTTTATTTTTTTCAATTGGAGTAGATAGACTAAACTATCGCCCGGTTCACACTCCACCCACGTCTATTGAACAGGTGAAGAGTCTCATCCCTTGTCTCCTGTTTAGGATGCGGTTTCTGGTTCACTCTTTTCCAATCTTTTCACTTTTCTTTATTTTTTTTAATTTTTTTCAATTGGAGTAGATAGACTAAACTATCGCCCGGTTCACACTCCACCCACGTCTATTGAACTGGTGAAGAGTCTCATTCCTTGTTTTCTGCTTAGGATGCGGTTTCTGGTTCTCTCTTTTCCAATCTTTTCACTTTTCTTTATTTTTTTTTATTTTTTTCAATTGGAGTAGATAGACTAAACTATCGCCCGGTTCACACTCCACCCAAGTCTATTGAACAGGTGAAGAGTCTCATCCCTTGTTTCCTGTTTAGGATGCGGTTTCCGGTTTTCTCTTTTCCAATCTTTTCACTCTTTTCTTTATTTTTTTTTCAATTGAAGTAGATAGACTAAACTATCGCCCGGTTCACACTCCACCCACGTCTATTGAACAGGTGAAAAGTCTCATCCCTTGTTTCCTGTTTAAGATGCGGTTTCCGGTTTTCTCTTTTCCAATCTTTTCACTCTTTACTTTATTTTTTTTCAATTGGAATAGATAGACTAAACTATCGCCCGGTTCACACTTCACCCACGTCTATTGAACAGGTGAAGAGTCTCATCCCTTGTTTCCTGTTTAGGATGCGGTTTCCGGTTTTCTCTTTTCCAATCTTTTCACTCTTTTCTTTATTTTTTTCAATTGGAGTAGATAGACTAAACTATCGCCCGGTTCACACTCCACCCACATCTATTGAACAGGTGAAGAGGCTCATCCCTTGTTTCCTGTTTGGGATGCGGTTTCCGGCTTTCTCTTTTTCTATCGTTTTACTCTTACGTAACCCCCCTGCACATCAATGGCGTTATCGCCTTGCTTGGGGTAATATGATTTTCTTCTATTTCTCTGTATTTGTGACGATATACATTATATATTTTATCTTGTAAGTTAGATACTACAAACGTATTTTGCACGTATAGAATACTATGACCATAACTTCCTATGTTTTAATTTAATCCTGCATATAGCGATTTTCTAAGCGCCGTTTTCAGGTGGTGCAAGAAAACATGGGCCAGCCAGTGAGGTTCGAATACATTATTCACTCGGAAATTTTTAGCCAGACTAGCTTGCTAGCCATTGCACCACGTGGATGTGCCCAGTCTAGAAAAAGAAATTCTTTTCCTGTCTCATTCTATTCCTCTACACTTTAATTCACTTTAATATTTCTTTATAGGTTGTTTTATTTTGTTATGTTTTTATTTTTTTATTTTTTTTTTGTTTGGTCTTTTTATTTTTTAGTAGAAGGTGGAATGATATTTGTATTCCTTTTGTTTATTTTTCATTTCTATTTATTTATTTATTTTTGTCCGACTGTGGCTTTCGGAATTCCATTTCAGAATTTGTTTTAGAATAAAGCGAGAAAAGAATCTTTTAGTATAGGAATTATGGTAAAATGAGAAGAAAAAATTTTTAAAGGGAAAGAACAAGAATTAAGAAGAGAGATTATAACGCAATCTAGATGCAGCTCTGGGGTGATCCAGGTGGATCTGGATATGCCGAAATAATAATACCTGGACGGGGCAAAATAACGGTAGTTTCCGATAGACCAAAAGCCACGAGGAAGAAATGAAACAATCTATATTAATGTCACCAAATGCGACGAAAAATCTTCTTTTTTTTTTTATCTATTCATTTATCTATTCATATCAAGTCATATTTTTTATTTTATTTTTTCTCTTGTTATTTACATATCCACCCTTCCAATATTTATTTTTACACTTTATCTATTCTTTTTTAGCTCGGACGATCACCGTATTCGGTACGATTTTCGATTTCGTTAATAGGCATATTCCTTCATCCCTATGGAATGGTATCTTCCTCATCGTGTTAATTTATGGATTTATTTTAGAATATTTAATGAGTTTTTTTTTTCTCTATCTGGTCATTTAGCTATTTTAACCATTCATCTTCACATTATTATCACGAAAAATCATTTTTTTATGGTTTTATATATTTATTATAAATATACTTATACAGTTCTTTCTCGATATTTACTTGAACCATTTACACATTATCATCACTGGACATTCAGTTATTTGTGGACGACTTTATTCTAGAAATGTTTCCACTTCTTCTGTGCAACCAAAAACAACACATCTTGCATTCTCATAACGTAGCAAGCAGAGATTAGGACACAAGCCGGGGCCTGATCCACCTTGGCTGGGTCAACCTGGGGAGAAGGTATGATGTTTTTAAAGGACAGAAACCGTCAATGAACCAGGGTAACATCACTGATGATGTGTCCTAACCGCATCTAAATGATGTAATTTTCAAATGACGATTGAGATTGCATTTAAATTTTGGAAGATCAAATTTGACTGGAAAGCCACAGACCGAAAGAGAGTTCTACAAGGGTGAGAAGAAACTGTTTGCATAGGACGTATACTAATATGAGAAAAAGGAAATCATTTTTAAGGAGAGAAAACATTAAATAACAAGAATTAAGAAAAAAGCTGGTAACGATTGAGATTGCATTTAAATTTTGGAAAATCAAATTTGACTGGAAAGCCACAGACCGAAAGAGAGTTCTACAAACGAGAGAAGAAACTGTTAGCATAGGACGTAAAATAATATGAGAAAAAGGAAATCATTTTTAAGGAGAGTGATCATAAAAGAACAAGAATTAAGAAGAAAGCTTATAACGATTGAGATTGCATTTATATTTTGGAAAATCAAATTTGACTGGAAAGCCACAGACCGAAAGAGAGTTCTACAAGGGTGAGAAGAAACTGTTTGCATAGGACGTATACTAATATGAGAAAAAGGAAATAATTTTTAAGGAGAGAAAACATAAAAGAACAAGAATTTAGAAGAAAGGTTATAACGATTCAGATTGCATTTAAATTTTGGAAGATCAAATTTGACTGGACAGCAAGTAGCCGAAAGAGAGTTCTACAAACGAGAGAAAAACCTGTTAGCATAGGACGTATAATAATATGAAAAAAAGGAAATCACTTTTAAGAAGAGAAAACATAAAAGAACAAGAATCAAGAAGAAAGTTTGTAACGACTGAGATTGCATTTAAATTTTGGAAGATCAAATTTGACTGGAAAGCATGATGTACGGAATAGAGTTCCATACACTAGAAAAGCGAGAAAAGTAGCTGTTAGCATAGAAGCATAGAATTGTGAAATGATGAGACCTTTAACCAATCTAGTACTGAAGTCAAATTCATAAAGTCTAAGTACCATAGAAAAAAATCATGAGAATGAAAAAATGAAAATTCATCATTAGCATGATAGTATTTATTGAATAAGCACAGGAAAGCTACATCAAATTTATTTATTTATACATAAAATTTATTTGCTGACTAAAAACGCTGATATCCATTTTCTTGTGTTATACCTATTTCAGAACGTCAGTTATAATAGTAGCAGTAATCATATCTTTATCTCCCGTGGTTTTCATTCTTTAATTGTTCCAATCATTTTCAGGTAAAATATGGTGAGTCTATTATGACGTATTGGGTGGGAACTCAATCTTAACAATATAAGATAATCAGAAGACACTGTGTTGATGGCAGACAGAAAAAGAGAACTACAGGTGTTCCTAGACAAGGTAACGAAGGAAAACGAGGATTTCTTTTATGTGCCGGGTCCCTAGGCAATATAACGTAGGCAATCATGGCCCTCACATCTACCTCTTTCTTTTGTCTTTTTGTTATTTCTCCAAATCCCTGTTTTATCATCCATTTACTCAAGCTCGTCAATTACATTGCGCGTTGCTTTCCTTTGTCCCTCTTTCCTTCAAACTCTTTTTCTTCATTACGTGCCCCAGAAATTTCAACTCCCTCTTCTTGATGTTAAGTATAAGTTGCTTTTTTTGTTTCCATTTTTTATAAAATCTCGTGGTTGTCCAACTGTTCAGTCCATAATATCATCATCATCTTTCTGTAGTACCAAATTTCTGTTGCTTCAAGTCTCTTTTTAAACTTTGAGGAGGAAGGTATCTCTTAACATTTTAAAACTCTTTGCATTGTTTCAAAACGATTTTTCCTGTCTCTTAATACTCTGCTTAGCTTTTGGAATGCATCTTTGGCCATCCCAATACGACTTTGTATCCCACTTTCCGTATTCTGTTAGAACACTTCCCAGATATTTAAATATTTGTATTGTTTGGTTTCAGTATTTCCGATTTTTAATTTGAACTTTTGTTCATCCTTTTGCTGACAACAATAAATTCTGTCTTCTTGTTTATGCTTAGTCCTGTCTTTTCTCTTTCCTTCGTTACTTTCTGTAGAAACTTTTGTATTTTTCTTTCCATGTTTATTATCAACATTATGTCATCTGATACACCTTATATTGTTAAGATTGTGGCCACCAGTAATGAATCTTGGTCTGACTTCTAATTCACTAAGAATTACCTCACTGTATAGTTTAAATAAATTCGGTGAGAGATCTTACACACCTTTCTATTTTTATATATCTGCTGAACTGATTTTATGTCCTTAAAGGAATAGTCATCAAGAAAACTGACGATACGATCGTCGATAAGATAAAAAGTTTAATTGGAGATATCAACCTAAAACAAATACAGACGATTAAATATCTGGGAAACCTTTTAACAAAGGACAGAAAATACGACAGCGCAATTCGATAATCGAAAAATGCTTTCCAAATGCTAAACAAAAAAAATAAGAGCATTTTGCTAGAAAAAAAAAAAAAAATAAAACAGAAAAAAAAAAAACGCTGAATTGATATGTGATACCCATCCTCTTGCATGACAGTGAATACTAAACAATCTCACCACAAATGAAGAGGAAAATTGAAGCAACAGGAATGTTGTTCTACAGTAGAATATTGAGAATGCCATGGACGGAGCGAGTAAGCAAAAACGGAAGTCTAAAAGAAAACAGTATCAAAAATAACACTTATACTTAGAATAATTACGTAACGACTGAAATTTCTTAGTCGCATAATGTGGAAATAATACTTGGAAAAATTAACATCCACATGGCATATTGAGGGTTAGAGAGATAGAGGACGATAGCAAACTTCCTACCTGATGAGCTTGTTTTTATTTTTATTTTTTTAATCATCTCACCCCAAGCAAGGCATTCCACTGCTACTATTGCGCATGGGGCTACATAGGGGAAGGTAAAGTGAAGGAGTGGTTAGACATAAGGAATGTCAGGAGGAAAGTGACAGATGAGTAAGGATAGCGAGGATGAGGGTTGGGCAGATGGGAAGAGTGTTTGATAGAATGGGAGCAGGTTAGTGTGTTAGGAGGTGTCTATTGACCTTACATTTAAACTCCTGGAGATTGTATCCGTCGGGGAAGCAATCGTGTGGAAGGGAATTCCACAGTCGGGAAGTACGAGGAAAGAAACTGTTGGAGTAGAAGTTGCGGTTGCATTTTATCGGTTTCACTGTAAAAGGGTGGGATCTAGTTGCTAATCTAGTATCTAGTATTGTGTGGAGGGACGACAGAACGGGTGCGGAGGGGGTATAGTGAACCTTAGTAAAAGTAAAAAAAACAAAAAAGCGATACCGAGATCCGAAGCACGCAGTGGACTAGTCAAAGAAACATTACAAAAGCTAAGCAAGATGCTGAGCAACGGACAAATTTCGTTCGTACCAAAGAAAAGTGTGCCGGATTACTATGTGTTATCTATTTTCAAAAATCACAGAAAACGCTTGATAATTTTCTCACAGATGAGGAAGAAACTAGATGGATATTGCGACACCGAAGTCCGAACATGTTTTGAACTAGCGAAAAAGGCATTCCAATGGCTAAGCAAGATGTTGAGAAATTGAAAAAAAAAATTGTAAGAAACAAAGAAAAGCGTGCTGGGTTGCAATGTGATACCCATCCTCTTATATGGGAGTGAATGTTAAAAAATTCTCTTATGATGAGTGAAAAACAAACTAGAGACATCAGAAATGTAATTCTACAGAAGGATACTGAGACTTTCATGGAGGAAGCGAGTAAGCAACAAGGAAATCTTAAAGAAAATGATAACAAAATTAACACTTATACTTAAAAACAGAAAGAATGAAATTTCTTGGTCGCATAATGTGGAAAGAGGGCTTGGAAACTTAATACTCACATGGCATATCAAGGGCAAGAGAGATGGGGAAAGGCACAGGCTCCCTACCCGGCATATAGTAGAAAACGTAAAAAATTTACATCTATCTGTTGTCGGTTTCTCTTTGTATTTATCCCGAGTGATCTGCTACTTACCATTTGAAGAATATTGACCAAAAACATCAGAATAATAATAATAATTCCTTAATAGTCTGGAATTTTCAGTTGTATATTCTCTAACTTTTCTCGTCGGCCTGTTGTGTTCTGGAATGTTAACAAATATCAGAAGTGATTTTCTATTTTAATATTAATTTATCTTCCCTTTCATAGATTTCATTCTCTACGTATTTCATTGGTGAGAATTCCACTCCAACAGTTTCTTCCCTTGAAATACTACCTCGTGGAATCAACTCCCAAGATGGTGCTTCCTTAACCATTACAATAGTAACCTGTTCATGTCTAGATTTAATGGCTATCTTTCATACTTATCCTCATAAACTTAAGGTTTTACTCTTACTTCTCGCACAAAAAAAAAAACTTCTTTTGTAACTATCGATATCGAATGACTCTTGGGTAAACATTAAAAAGTGTATAAACTTAGTTCAACAAATAAATAATATCACACGTAATAGAAAAACTGTCAGATTACATTATTATTTAATGTAAAATTACGTTTAAATGAACAATTCAAAATGACATACTGGACAAGTTTCTTTCTATGTATACAATTTACGTTTAAAAATAACTCCATAGAGATGAATGAAACGAAATACATTGAAAAAATTATAGCCAAATTTGGAGTGTAAATTGCAAACCGATCAATGCCATGTGAAATGGCTATCAATCTACTGAACAAAAGCGATGCTAAACCAGCAGACAGGAAATGGAAATATTACTCGAGAGATAGCTGACAGCTTGATATAACATTATGACTGCCACTTGTCCTGATATAAATTACGTGGTAACAAAATTGTCTCAATATTCCGCGAATCCAACCATGGATCACTTGATAAGAGCCAAGCAAGTCTTATGCTATACGAAAGGTGCAAAACGCTATTTAATAACTTTAATAACTCGAATAAGCCTTTAAGAGGTTGTGACATTGATTGATGAAATTCAAAAGACCGCTGTAGTATTACGGTTTCCACTTATAACCAAACAGTTCATTGGTTTCAGACAAAACGAGAAAATAGCGTTGTCAACATACAAAGCTGTTTACATAACGTTGGCGGTTTCAGTAGTAAAAGCAAAATTCCTTATTCAGTTATTAAACACCATGAATAATGCAACTGAAAATGGCCAAGGTACCATTGCTTTTGATAAGAACGCGGTCTACCATCAACGTTCTCAACTAGTAGACATAAAGTACACTTTACGGACTGAGATTCAAAATGGTACAATAAAACTGGACTATATTTCATCAGAAGAAAATATTGCCAATTTGTTTACGAAACCTGTCGCCAGAGTAATATTAGATATTTTTTACTGTTCTAAATAGAGCGCATATTGAATATTTTTTGCTTATCATGCTTTGTTTTTATCCTCTACAATTTTCACTCGATATTTATTCTGCTTTTTCATGAATACATAAAGTAAGAAAAAAAAACTAATTTTGATTTAACAACACAAACATAAATACTTTTAGAAACTAAACAAACTATTAATATATACGAAAATATTATTAGAAACAAAGAAACGAGTGCTGGGTTGCTATATAATTTCAAACCTACAATATGTCAGTGAATGCTGGACAATTTCCTCAGAGGAAACTTGAGGGAACAGAACTAGGATATTTTATACTAATGTACACAGGGTACAATATTCAATTGTTATGCAATGTATATAGCTAGTTTCAAAATGGTTCTGAGTAATGAGGCATGATATGAGTGAAAGTAGTGGTAAGAAGTGAAGATTTGAGAATAAGGCGGATAAATAACGTTTGACACATTACTTGAAGAGACTAAGGCTGTTATTGTTATTGTCATTGTTTTATAGAAAGATACTGAGACGTTGTGGTGCAGTGGATATCGGCTCGGAACGAGAAATCGGAGAGCCGAGTTCGAATTCCAGTTGAATTCATTGCATTCACTTACGCGCAAATACCCTTGGGAAAGGGATTAATGAAGATTTACTAATCCAAGTTCTACTAATTAACCCATAAATACGGGGAAAATAAGTGAATACATAACTTTCCAAAAGGTATTTGCGCGTAAGTGAATATAAAGAACCTGACTGGAATTGGAACTCTGCTCTCCAATTTACAATTCTGAGCCGTTATGCATTACACCACCCGAATATCCAAGCTTATAACACCTGGTATTACCCAGCAATTATCCAAAAAAAAAAAAAAAAAGGGACAGAAAATTGAGGGCAGAGCAGGTACTGTAGGATTGTACTGGGAAAAACATTGCTTAGACCTACAGAAGAGAGGAAGCTGTGGTGAACCACGATTAATCCACCTAACCCTTGTGTAAATTAATCGAAACAACTATTTTAGCTTTTTGCTTTTTTTTTTTTTTACCATATGTTTAGTTTTAGACCCACTGGAGTGACAGGGTGTAATCAATTTCTGTTTTTTCTTCAGATTAGGTCATTTGCACTGGTGTTCAGTAATATGAATCTATTTTCGATGTGTATGAGAAAATTTGTTTTGCCTTGAAAAATATTGCGTTATCTGTGATTGCATCAGATTTTTATCACGCCAGACACAATTGTATCGACTGTCGATTAGTTGTCCAACGGCCATTGTCTGCGATGGACGTTAATACAAGAAAGCGTACGAAAATTGTAACGCTGCACAAACACACTGGCAAGGCTTACGGATATTGTTGATGTCAGCCTTACAACTTTCAGTCGTGTCATCAAGGCGAAGAAACACACTGGATCCATGAATCCAAAACGTAAAGGAAAATGCAGTTGGAAGCGAAAAACAGCGCCAAGTGACGACGTATACGTGATCTTGGAAATGGTGAAAGATCATAGAAAGACATTATTCGTTTTGTTTCAATTAATTTGCACAATGGTGTAAATGGGTTGCAGAACAGGGACTACGAGGGATAGTAACGGGACAGATATTACTTATAGCCATAAAGGAGAGGAAGATGTGGCGAGTCATGATCAACCTACCTAACAAGTTTGTGCAAATGGATAGCAGAACAGGAACTATGGAGTAGTAACGGGACAGGTATTGCTTAAATCGACAAAGGAGAGGAAGTTGTAGAGAGCAATGATCAGCTTACCTAACGAGTTCGTGTAATTGGATAGGAAAACAATGACTGGGAGAGATAGTAAGGGGACATAATTCTTATAGCTACAAAAGAGAGAAAGTTATTGAGAGACATGATCAGCATAACTAACAAGAGTGGGTAAATGGATGACAGAAAATAGACTACAGGATAGTGCATTACTTATATCGCCAATGAATAGAATATTGTAAAGAGCCATGATCGCCTACGTTTTGAAGAGATACGTCACATAAAAGAATTTCCCTTTTATGAGAAATATATTAATGTCAATCTGTCTACTGATGCTTTTGTGCTGCAAATACATTAGTTATAGATCATATTTAAGACTAAAAAAAAACTTGAGAGGTACCTAGTCTAGGGAACATCTGCCCGTAGCACTAATCGACGATTACGAAGGCTGGATTAATATTTGGCCCTATCGCGTGTGTACATACTCGCACCTCCAACATCAAACTGCGTTGCATTCTGCCAGCATGAGGCGGTGGATAAATACTGAGATTTTAGTAACCACCTACAGGGTGCAGGCTTGGGCAATGATATATCAAAGCCATGTGTTGCCTAAAATACATACCCCACCAACCATCTCGGCCGTACCGACAAGATTCAAAGAAGTAAAAGACCCATTTACTAATTATTTATGTTTCTGACAATAAAAATTTAAGAACATTATAAATGTATGTCAGTCAGTTAAGTACCAAACGTGATACACACTTGGGCGATTATGTTTCGAAAGAGACATGACTGGCTGGGCAGAAAATTATCCCGCAGGTTGCCATTACTTTCTGCGGTAGACTGGTTGCCGACCAAGGCTATAGAGCCCAATATGTCTTGTTATTTAACCCATAACTGGAGGGTGGAGACAAATTAGTATCTTTCCCAATGGTATCTGAGCTTAAAAGAATGCAAGGAATTCAACTGGAATCCGAACTCGGCTCACCGATTTTTCGTTCCAAGCCGATATCGACTACACCACAACGCAAATGTTTGTCATGTATGTAAAAAATGTTTTATTTAACTTTTCTAATTCGTATGACATAATTCTTATGACATGATAATTCAACCAAAGGTTTTATATGAATTTCACCATTAGATTATTCGATACTTGTATACTTGTATCGTATTGTTATTATAATAATAAGATTCTTATTAGATTCTTTGATATTTGTATCAGATACTTCGATACTTGTATCTGAATGAGTAAACAGATCAACATCACGGTTTTACTCACTTGCGCAACGTCGTAAGGTTGCCTCTCTGTGTCTTTTCTATAAATACTTTTATGGTAATTCCTGGTATGAGGTCTTCGCTATGGTGCCTAAACTCTTAGAGTGTAAACGCAGTGTAGTGATATCGACCGAGCAAAAGCGAGGGACCGGATGTTTGCACTCTCACGACCACAAAGCAAATGACCAAAACTAGTCGGTGCGCAGCCGGATCGACGCAGATGTTCCGGTTGAAAGCTAAAAATTAATTAAATATTAAATTCTAGTTCGCGAGCCTACGCGAATTTTATCTATCGGCCAATAGGAAGCCCAGAATCAGATTCGGATGTGAATTCCCATATGATCTGCTGCGACCAAAAAAGTCGAAATAAAAAGCCTATACAGACAAGCATCGCCAGACAGACCGACGCAGAGACCCAGACAGACTCGAGAGAGACGAGAGTAATTAGTAACTCCCTTGACCAAGTCAAGCGGATACTATGCTCGCCTCTCTTACCTCTGTTTTCTTTATCCGCTGTCTCAAAACTACTTACTGACCTAAGGAGCGGATACACCAAAGACATTCTTTACTTACAACGCTCCCACAAACCTAAGTATTAATTCTCTTTTCAGCATTTTATTGCCATGAACATTTTAACGTCCGTTGGACCCATATTTAAAGGATTACTTTAATTGTAAAAACCTTAATTGATATGTGTATATATAAAATGTTGTTTCTCAACTCAATTTACTTTCATGATTTATAATCTTTTTATGACTTATAGTGGGCTATCTACAACGAGGCTAAATTCCGTTAATCTGCAACAATATACAACTACCCGTCAAAAGAACGCACCCCCACTATACAGTACTAGACTGGCGTCAAGATTTCATCAATTTCCAATTGAGCTGGTTAGACGTAACCGTAAATTCTGTGCTAAGTTTATTTTCTCATACTTGTCGCTTACGATTACATGTTTTCCAGCCAACTTTAACCTTTAAAGGTTTAAATGTAATGTTAATCGCTATCTACTGTCCTACAAGTTACTCTTCTTTTATCCTGCTCCTTAGCAATGTTTCTCTTTCACACTCAGTAACCTCTTGTGTTTCAATGGTTTTATTGCCTTGCTTGGGACGAAATCGAGTGAAAATACTAATATCTACCTACAGTATTTACATTATTCGGACTATTATCCTCATCTTTGTTGCCATTTGTACAAATTTTCAGCCGTTGTACGCTCCGGCCTCCTTCAGGTGCGAGGAATTTCGAACCAAACCCTTTATTACAATCACTGGGGTATATCATCTTCATTCCTTGCTTAAAGCTCGATTGAAAGTCATGAGTTATCGCCCCCTAACTCTGCAAGTTACTTGTTCACCACTACTGTAACCTGGTATTGAACTCGTAACTCTAAGAGTCAAGTCAGGAACTAACCAACGTCTATACGATCTCATCTCAGAAATATAGACAAATAATATCTATCTAATCTTGTATGTATGCATGTGGCTACTAGTGTTTCCGACATACAGCTTAAACGATACATAATATCCCAACCCATTTAGGAGTTTGTGGTGATACCGAGCAAAAGCGATGGACCGGATGTTTGCGCTTTCACGACTAAAAAGCAAATGACCAAAAGTCGTCGCTGCGCTGCCTGATCCGCGCAGGTGTTCCGGTTGAAAACTAAAAATTAATTAAATAGTAAATTTCCAGTTAGCGAGCCTACGCGAATTTTATTTATCAGCCAATGGGAAGCCCAGAACCAAAGACAAGTGTGAAATCCCAAATGAGCTGCTGTGATCCAAAAAGAAGATATAAAAAGCGGATACAGAAAGCATCGCCAGGCAGACCAACTCGAAGGGAAGAGAGTAATTAGTATCTCCCTTGACCAAGTCAAGCGGCTTACTACGCTCGCCTCCTTTACCTCTTGCCTTCTTCCCTGCCCCCAAAACTACTTACTGACCTAAGGAGCGAATACATCAAAGACATTCCTTACTTACACACTCCCAAATTCCTAAACATTAATTCTCTTTCAGCATTTTATTGCCATTAACATTATAAAGTCCGTTGTACTTATATATTCAAGTATTACATTAATTCAAAAACCCCAAATCTGCCGAGCGCATTTATATTTTGCGGAAAGTTCAAAATGAACATTCCTCCTGGCCAACGCACCCACAATTTTAGCATTAATTATCTTGTCAGCCTTCCATTGCCACTATAAGTTTATTATGCCTTGAATATCCACTAAATGCGGTGCTAATTTATATTAAAATTATACAAAAGATTCTTGAGTTATTGACGTTTTTCTGTTTCTACAGCATTTTTAATGGGGAATTCAATATCTGTTTTCGATGGATATATTTGTATCAATGTAAACAAACACTTGCTTATTATATTCCAACTAATACGCGTGTGGAAAATAAAATAAAAGAATAAACATTCATAATACAGCTTAACTGCATTATTAAATAAATGAAAATATGCATAACACAACATATTTATACAATTCACTGCACTACATTAGAACTTTTATCTTGAAAAGATGATCGCCAAAGTGAGACTGACTGAATTGAAAAGTCATGTGACTTTTTTATGTCATGTGACTTTTTTATGTCATGTGACTTTTTTATGTCATGTGACTTGATTGTCAATAAATAGATGAATGCTGTTTGCTGCTACGACATATGTTGAAATAAATGCGAAGATGAAATAAGTGTGTATAATAAAAATAATAATAATATTATTTGGAACAAGACTACACCTTTTTTAAGATATTATTCCAAATTTTCATGGGATGTGTTAACTAATAAAGTGAAACAATAAGCTTTCTTTCACTGTCTTTAGTATTAAATATTAATTTTTTATTCAAAGCATATTTTATGGAAGAAATTTCTCTTTTAATGTAAATAAATAAATTAATTAAATTTGGTGGTTTTCATCTGTTTTGGGATTGTAAAATATTTTACTTTTATTAAAAAATAATTAATAAAAAGTATACTTATTATTTGGAAAAGACTAGACCTGTTTTAACCTATTACTCCAAATTTGAAACCTACTGGTAGAATAAACCTTATTTCGTCTTTAAATACAAATTAAAATATGTATTATGAATAACAAATACATAATATTGTTACCTCGTTTTTTTCTTTTTTTATCATGAACTGCTTTTTAAAGAAACCCACTGTGTACATTGATGGATTAGTACTTACCTTTATATTCCATTACTGTTGTTTCGTTTCCAGTATCCATTAAAGATCTGAATCATTTGATCTTCTGTTGAAGAGGTTCGTAACCCACATATCTGGATATTTTTCACAATTTTTCACAGAGTCACCTTTGTAGAATTAGTACTATAGATCAACAGAATTTTTGTCAAGAAAAGAATATATATCTTCTTCTTCTTCTTCTTCTTCTTTGTGCCTTGTCCTTTCAGGACGTAAGCGATCACGGCCTTCCATGTTTCCCTATTCCTGGTGACTCTTAGTAAACTTTCTCCTGTAACACCAAGCAACCCCCGTTCTATCTTCCACCTGTTCAGGCCCTTCAAATATGTTATCCGCCTCTTACCTCTGTCTCTTTTTCCCCTCCTCTGGCCTGTTAGTATCAGGTTCTCCAAGCCTTCCTTCCTTATCGCATGTCCCAGAAACTTTAGTTGTCTCTTCCTGAAGCTCAATATTAATTTCCTTTTTGTTTTCATCCTTTCCAAAACCTTGTCATTGCTCACATGCTCGGTCCATGATATCCGCAGCTTTCCTCTGTCTCTTTTTCCCTCTATCTGTCTTATTAGTATCAGGTTCTCCAGGCAAGAAAAAAACTTATTTAATGAGGAAAAATCTACTTTTACTCATTTTCCAAACTTTGATATGGCATAATTGAGAGTGCACCCAAATTTCACACCAGGCCAGCAAAGGAAGCAGAGTTGATCTGAGATAACATTAGCCAACGGAGGAAATCTACGATTCGCCTCTTGTAAGTGGTAACCTCGAGAGGAAAACTTATGGGTTGGGCAGCGTCTGATGTGTGCGCACTTGAGAGAACACGTTGAACAGATTGATATATAAACAATTCTGTATAAATTGATAACTGGTGTCAGTCTCACACATTGCAGAAGAGAAGTTCTACATATCGGACAAAGACGCAGGGCCGATGTACAGTCTGGTCGACTGTAACTGACGTAATATTAAAATGAAGAAAATGTTAAATAACGAAGATTCAAGACTTGTGTAATCGATAAATTGATACCAGTAATCTATATTATAATAAGAGTCGTGTGTGTGTGTGTGTGTGTGTGTGTGTGTGTGTGTGTGTGTCTGTCTGTCTGTCTGTCCATCCCAAGGCCTTATTAATGAGAAGAGAGATAGGTCAATCTTTCTATCTTGAAAGATGTATAAGGTAAGGGAGAATGTTGATTGATGTTGGCGATTGCGGTTAAATCCTTTGTTGTCTTGTGATGGGAAAAATGACTGTTTTTCATTTTACTGGAACTGTATGTATGGATGTTTTTATGCATGTATGTATATATGTATGTATGTATGTCGATTTTCTAAGCGCTGCTTAGATGTAGCACAAAGCCGAAAGTACGGGGCACCCAGCGAGGATCGAACTCACTTCTCAATTGTAATGATCCTAGCGAGACAATTACACCACATGTATGAATACCTGTCTTTTCTTTTTTCACTGAAATCAAGCAGTGCCTTTTTCCATAGATATTAAATATTTTATATCCCCTCATTTTTTTTTCTAGCCAAATCCCTGTCTTATGAAAATTTCTCTTAATAATAATTAAAAAAAGTCATTCAGCAGATGATGGTATTTTATTTTATTTTATTTATTGTAAATAGATTTTTATTTTAAAGACTTTTATTTCCCTTCATTATTTTTTTCTATTTTTTATATTCTCATTGAAACCAAGTATTGTTTTTATCCGTTGAATATTTGAACTTAACAACTTTAAAATATTTCAATAACAATCATAAATCATGGGATGCAAATGAACAGATTATAAATTGGCATTGGCAATTTTTTTTCATTTCACTGAAACAGACGTTAAACACGTTTATCTTCCTTTTTTTCTTTCGTTCTTTCTTTAATAATTTATTCCTTGAAACCAAGTAACATCTCTGATATATCTTTTCCCGCTATCAAAACGGAATAGTCTCTTATTTATGATTTATTTGCAGAGCGTAAAGTACGTAATAACTAAGAATCTAAAGAAAAAATTTGCTGAATTAGAATAAGATGAATATAGACTTTATATTTGGGATATATCCCATTTTTTATTAAACAAATTAACTGACGTCTACAGTGCTAGGTAATCAAGATTTAATAAAGATGCTGTGTATTTTTGGTAGCGTTCATTGTTAGAAATCAATATTTAGTAGTAAACAGACATATGGCTGATTCTGCCACATCTCTATGTTTATTTACTTCCACAACATATCTTGTTTTCTGAAGGCTCATCTTGACACGCTTACACGTACACTTTACCTCTTATATGCAGTGGGCGACTTTTGAAGTGGAAACCTCTTCCAAAATATAAATAAATCTGAGAAAAGATATTCAGATTTTTAGAATTATAAAAAAAAAAATGGGGGCATGTTCTTTTTTAAACTTTTTTTTACAAACAAGCAAGATTATTTCATCAAAGACTTCCGATATATTTATCTATATTTCTGACATGAAGTATTGTATTTATTTACATCATTTACATTGTATAAATTGTTGTCCTCATCTTTGTTGCTATATTCACCACGTCACGGTCTTTGTACGCTCCGGCCTTCTTCAGGTGATTGAAATTTAAACATTAACACTTTATTTCTTTCACTGAGTTAGATTGTTTATTACAAAAGTTTATTACAAAAGAGAGAAAGGTACTTATTGTATGCCGAGTGTCAACTAAAATTACCAGATCTTCTAATACTCCCTTTCTTCTTATCGTAATATTTTATTTGTAGAATTGGTTGTATGCTTGATTATACATTATTTTTTACTATCTGTCTTTTTTTCTCAAGCTGAATTATTAATTAGGTGTTTTTAAAAAAAAAATTTTTTTAGTCGTTTCACTCCAAGGAAGGCGGTACCGGCACTGATGCGCAGTGGGTTACATAAGAGAGTAAAGGTTTAGATAGGAGGAGAGTAAAGGGAAAGATGAGCCAGTTACAGGGGTTGTCAGAGAAAGGGCAAGAGAAGGATGGAAAGACATTTGCAAAAGTAGAGAAAAAGGAAAAGAACAAAGTATACAGGGTGATGTAGAAAGAACTGGTGTCAAGTGGATAGGAGATGGATAGTGAGGCAGGAGGAGAGTGAAGAGAAAGAAAAACCAGTAACAGGAGGTGTGAGAAAAAGGGCAAGAGAAATATGGGAACACAGGTGTGAAGACAGTTACGAAGGTAGAGAGAAAGGAAAAGAACAAAATACACAGGGTGATGTAGAATGGACTGGTGTCAAGTGGATAAGATATGTGTATTGAGGCAGGAGGAGAGTGAAGAGAAAGACAAACCAGTTACAGGGGGTGTCAGAGAAAGATGAGAACACAGGTGTGATGACAGTTGCAAAGGTAGAGAGAAAGGAAAAGAACAAAATATACGGGGTGATCTAGAAAGGACTGGAGTCAAGTGGATAAGAGATGAGTATTGAGATTGTATTTAAATTACTGGAGATTGTAGCCGTCAGGAAAGCAAATATACGGAAGCGAGTTCCACAGGCGGGAAGTGCGAGAAAAGGATGCCATAAATAGAAAATCGCGCGTTAAATACTTTAGTGGAAACACCAAATTCGTCAATAAAACAACCATTCATTGACTACTTTGAAAATCAATATTTTAAATACTAAATTTAATATTAATAATCAATTAAAACCTAATGAAACCACAACAAAGACTAATGATACGTTACGTAACACACCCAATATGATGTGAAGAGGAAACAACAGCAGCTTACGCTATGAGGATAACACGTGTGCTTTATTTTTTAATCCTTTCACCCAAAGTAAGGCGGGGTCACCACTAATGCCCAGGAGGCTCCAGGGAGTATTAAAAAAAAAAGAGGATAAAAGATGAACGAGATCCAAAAAGATAGAAGGTGACAATTGTCATTGTATTTAAATTTTTGGAAATTGTAGCTGTCAGGGAAGCAAGTAAACGGAATGGGAATTGTACAGGCGGGAAACGCGAGAAAAGAAACTGTTGTAGTAGAAGTACGGTTATATTTAACTATTTCAACGGTAAAACGATGGGATCTAGATGCCAATTTAGTAGCATGTTTAAATTCATGTGATCTGGGCACTAGGGTAAAAAGCTCGTCAGAGCAATTGCTATGAAAATATTTATGGAAAGGCAGAGGGAAGCCACGTCACGCGGTGAGAAAGTGATTGAAGTTGAGATGCCAAGTCAGAATTGATTACATTGCAGATCATTCCTTGGATTTTGTCATGAACCTCGAAATGAATAGCAGGAGCACCAGACCAGATATGGCAAGGGTATTCAATGCACGGACAAATGGTATATGATTTATAAATGTGCAAACAATGAATTCCGTCGAAAAAAACATTCTCGCCCGACACAGGGACCCAATCTTCCTAGCAGTAGATGCAGCTATAGATCCGATGTATTCGTTTCACTTCAGGTCGGTTGAAAAAGTGAGGTCAAGCAGGTGCAGAGTGTTGTTCTCAAGGAGAGTTGCATCAGCCATGTCAATAACTGGCAGGAAAGATTTTCAATGTTGATTAAAGAAGAGCACGTTTGTTTTAGAGGCATTCAAATTTACAAGCCATTTCCTGTTCCAGTCAACCACTAATTGGCTGTCTGTTTGAAGAGTAGCAGCCATGTTTATTTTGTCAGCATTCCTATTTAGGACGAGAGTAAATGGTGGCGTCATCTGCATAGACGACTACTTTTTGTCTAGAACCTTGAGATAAAAGTATTTGTGGAAAAGACAGAGGGAAGTCACATGACGTTGGTGTAAAAGTGACTAAAGTAGAGATTACAAGTCAAGACCGACTCCATTAATGATCCTTATTTGGATTTTGTCGAGAACCTTGAGATAAAAGTATTTGTGGAAAAGACAGAGGGAAGTCAAATCACGTTGGTGTAAAAGTGACTAAAGTAGAGATTACAAGTCAAGACCGACTCCATTAATGATCCTTATCTGGATTTTGTCTAGAACCTTGAGATAAAAGTATTTGTGGAAAAGACAGAGGGAAGTCAAATCACGTTGGTGTAAAAGTGACTAAAGTAGAGATTACAAGTCAAGACCGACTCCATTAATGATCCTTATTTGGATTTTGTCGAGAACCTTGAGATAAAAGTATTTGTGGAAAAGACAGAGGGAAGTCAAATCACGTTGGTGAAAAAGTGACTAAAGTAGAGATTACAAGTCAAGACCGACTCCATTAATGATCCTTATTTGGATTTTGTCGAGAACCTTGAGATAAAAGTATTTGTGGAAAAGACAGAGGGAAGTCACATGACGTTGGTGTAAAAGTGACTAAAGTAGAGATTACAAGTCAAGACCGACTCCATTAATGATCCTTATCTGGATTTTGTCGAGAACCTTGAGATAAAAGTATTTGTGGAAAAGACAGAGGGAAGTCACATGACGTTGGTGTAAAAGTGACTAAAGTAGAGATTACAAGTCAAGACCGACTCCATTAATGTTCCTTATTTTGTCAAGAACCTCCAGATAAATAGCAAGAATAACCGCTCAGACCCGGCAGCAGTATTCAATGCAAAGACGAATGGTAGATTTATAGATGTGCAAGATGGATTCTGATGGGAAAAAAAACTTTCTGACCCGACACAAAGGTCCGATCTTCCTCTCAGCAGATGTAACTAATAGATCTAATATGTTCCGGTCGGTTGAAAAAGTGTGTTGCTCTCAAAGAAACTTGCATTAGACATGCTGACTGACGGTTGACAAGAAAGTTTCTCCATAGTGGTTGACAGAGAGCAGTTTTTCTTTGGAGGCATTAAAATTTACAAGCCATTTCCTGTTCCGGATAACCACTAATTGGATGTCCGCTTGAAGAACAGCAGCCATGTTTATTTTCTCAGCTTTCCTATTGAGACGAGAGTAAATAGTGGTGTCATCTGCATAGATGCCTACTTCACGAAGATTATTGATAAAGAACAGAAACAGCGTAGGACCTAGTTGAGAGAACATTTTTCTTACCCTAACAATTAGTTACTTAGTTAAGTATATTTCCTGAGACTTTTAAACTGTATTGTCAGTTACTAAGTAATTACTGCGAAACAGAATGTATGTAAGTACTTTCAAACTTATATACTGATTGTTATTGACTTCTGTAAATTGTATTGAAACAAATGTTTTTTTCATACAAACTTGTGCCCATATTTAATCCAAGTGCTTTTTTGTGTATCTTTGTTAGGTCTGTAGTGATAGAGAAATAAATAAATAAAAATAACAAGATCAAAATTTCACAATCCGTAAAAACAGGGATATTGTTTGTTTCCATTCCTAGAGGATAACTGCAAAAACACCCTACCTAAATTTATAGACAAATCGTACAGTTACATGCTGGGATATTTTCTAGCCAATGATAAACAATTCCTCGTACTCATCCGCCATATTGTTCTTATTTGTCTTGCAGTAGAAACGCTGCGATCACTTGTCTGTTCCCCTTGTGTGTATTAATACCATTCGTATTTTATTAACTTTTTGCCTTAATACTGTCGATTGACCTACTATGTTTTGCATTGATTTTTCGGATTTGACAAAGCAGTATGTAATTTTTACAGCTGCCGAAATAAATTCTGGATTTATAACTGTGTTCTTCTCTATTTCATATCGCTTTGGATAATATCTACAGAGCTCTCTATTTTTATCTATTTAAGATTTTATATTTAATTAGATCATTTTTTATTATTCTCTCCGATTGTACGGTTTGTCATTTTTTCATATATATATATATATATATATATATATTAAAAAAGGATTAATTCAAAGATGTTGAATGGCCATTACCCGAAAATGTAGAAAAGATGTTGAAAATGTAGAAGATGTAGAAATGTAGAAAAGATGTTGAATGGCCATTACCCGAAAATGTAGAAAAAGGAAGATAATTTGGTTTAACCCTCCTTATTGTAAGCTAACTAATATAAATATTGGTAAGTATTTTCTCAGATTAATCGATAAACATTTTAATAATAATAACAATCCCTTAAATAAAATTTTTAATAGATTCACCCTAAAAATTAGTTATTCTTGCACCTCAAATATAGATAATATAATTAATTCCCACAATAAACAAATTTTAATGAATCTAAATAATACGGAAGCTAAATTCGGAATTGTCGACAAATGCAATTGTTATTCGGTGGATGCCTGCCCGGTGCAAGGCAAATGTAAATCCACCCATGTAATTTATGAAGCCCGCATTTCTCTATCTAATAACAAGGACAATTACCGGACCTATATTGGCATGTCCGCGGGCTCTTTCAAACAGAGGCTTTATAATCACAGGTACTCGTTTTCGAACCCTAAACAGAGATTCCAGGCGGCACTATCACGTAGGTTCTGGGAAATGAAGGAGGAAGGGCAGGACCCTATAATCAGCTGGAAATTAATAGGCTCAGCTTGTACTCCTAAAAGTTTTCGTGATAGGTGCCGTCTGTGTTTATTGGAGAAGATTCTGATTTTGAAGTATCCTCATCAGGACTTACTTTTGAACTTTAGGAGGGAATTTATAAACAAGTGCCGCCATAGGGCGGATTTTAAAATTTAACTTCTAATTTTTAATTTTTAAATTCTAAATTTTTCTATAATTTTTTTAATATTTTAAAAAAAAATTTTAATTTTGATTTTAATTTTGTTTTTTTTATGTATATGTGTATGTTTGTGTGTGGATGTGCATATTTGTATATATATGTATATATATATGTATATATGTATTTATGTATGTGGGCTATATGTAATTTTGAAAAAAATTTTTTAGCTATTTAAATGCTCCTTTTCATAATATTCATTAATATGTATGGGTGTGAGTGCATATGGAATATGTATATATATATATATATATATATATATATATATATATATATATATATATATATGTGCGTGTGTGTGTGTGTGTATATGTGTGCATGTATGTGTACACATGTATATTATGTGTATATGAATTTTTTGTATATAGGTGTGTACACACATATATATATGTGTGTATGCGCATGTATATGTATATAAGTGTGTAATAAATTGAATGTATGTGTGTGTATGTGTATGTATATATGTATTCTTATTCGTAGAATTGTGTGTGTATATATATGTATGTATGTGTGTACTTCTATAGGTATGTATATAATAATTGTAATTAATTTTTTTTTTTTACCTAGTGTTGTCTTTATTTAGTTTAATTTCAAATGACCTAATTTTTTTAAAAATAATTTTATTTTAAATCCTGTATCTTTTTATTCCCTTTTATTAATAATTATGCCTTTTTAAGTAAAGGCCTTTTTCTAATACTTCAACGTTTTGGGGAAATTAGGTTTTTGAATTTGTCCAGCGTCTGTAATAAAATAATTTTTTTCTTTAGTTTCTTTCTTTTTCCCTCCCTTCCTTCTTTTATCTCTCTTACCACCTTTTTTCCGTGTTGCTTAAACTTACGTCGATTTAACACGGCTGTCTGTTAATTTTTAGTTACATTCTCCCTTTTTTTTGCGAACCCAGACGATGTCAATTTTTTTTCTTTTCTTATTTATTTGATTTTATTCTATCTTTTTCTTTTTCTTTTTCGTTTTCTTTTTCTTTTTCTTTCCCTTTATTTTTATTTTTATTTTATTTTATTTTATTATTTATTTTTTAATTTCTTTGCAATCTATTTAAAAAGGAAAAGTAGACTAATTTTTCTCCAGTTTCTGAAAGGTTTTTTCTGTTACTGAGGTGATGTGTCGTCCCCCGTGGGGATCTTCATATCGAAATGGCCATTCAACATCTTTGAATTAATCCTTTTTTAATATATATTTGCTCTGTAATATTTTATTACATGGAGCTCTCTTCCTGTATCATTTTTTAATATTAAAATAAATTTTTAATATTAATTAGGATCGGGTTTTTTGGAATTTTCCTTCCTGCTTTTTTCCTTTGGATTGAAGTATCTGAATTAAAATATATATATATATATATATATATATATATATATATATATATTGTTTACTTCGTATTATCTTTGTCCTGTTCTTTTTTTTTTTTTTTTTTTTTTTTTGGTATTGTTCATAGGAAACTTTATTGGGTATTTCTGAGAATTACATTTAACCATGGCCAATTACTCTAGATGGATAATAAAAATCACCGAACAAACAAAGTCATAGTTCAACTAACCAAATGGAAAAAAAGTCACAATCAAAATGTAAGAAATGAATTTTTTTTTTAATCATTTCACCCCGAGCAAGGCGGAACGCCACTGATGTGCAGGGGGGTTACATAAATGTAAAAAGATTAATTAGAAAAGAGTGAGGAGTACAAACTAGTTAGAAAGGAACAAAAGAAAGCAGGTGCGATGACAGATACATAGGTGGAGAGAAAGGGAAGGTTATACAGGGGTATCGAGAGAGCTAGAGTCCAGTGGTTAGTAGATGAGTATTGACTTTGCATTTAAATTTCTGGAGGTTGTAGCCGTCAGGAAAGCAAGAATACGGGAGCGAGTTCCACAGGCGGGAAGTGCGAGAGAAGAAGCTGCAGGAGTAGAATTGTCGTCTGCATTTGGCTAACCTGACTGTGAATGGGTGGAACCCAGTTGCCAGTCTGGTTGCACGAGTAAACACCTGTTGAGGAGGCATCAGTGACTTAAGCTCGTCCGAGCAGAAGCCATAAAAGTATTTATAGAACAGACAAAGGGAGGCCACATTTCGACAATGGGGAAGTGGCTGCAGTCGAGTCGCCAGATCAGTACCTATCACATTACAGACTCTCCTTTGGAGCTTGTCAAGAACACTGAGGAGAACGGCAGGGGCACCTGACCATAAATGGCAGCAGTACTCCATGCACGGACGGATGGTTGACTTGTATATATGCAGGATGGATTCAGGTGGAAAAAACATCCTGGATCGACATAATGACCCAACCTTCTTAGCAGTAGATTTTGCTATGGATTCAATATAGTGGTTCCATTTGAGGTCTGAGGACAGGGTAAGTCCGAGGAGGCGTAGTGTATTACTCTCAGGGAGAATCACTTGGTCCATGCTTATGGGAGGCAGGAGAGGTTGCCTGTAATGGTTGACAGACAACAGCTTGGTCTTAGATGAATTGAAGTTGACAAGCCACTTCTTGCCCCAGTTCACCACAGAGTGTAGATCCCGCTCAAGGTCAGCAGCGAGATTATGTCTGTCCGCCACGACAGGTTTCTTACTGGAGCGGGAGTATATTGTAGTGTCATCTGCGTAGATGCCTACTTGGGAAACAAATAAACAAAATTCCATCTCTTCTAAATATGAGGTTCACTCTGCGACCGGTTCGTACTCAAGCTCAGCCTCCCCGGCTGATTGTGGAGTTGGTCGCTTCGGCCCGACCCTTGTCTCATCCCACGTTGTGTTGATTGTTCGCTTCGACTGTCTTCAGGTGATTGGAATTTCGATCTGAACCCAGTGGATAAAAGTATTGGTTAGATCCAGTGACTTGACCCAAACAGTTGTGAGTTTAATACCAAGCTACAGCAGTGGTGAACAAAAACTTAGAGAGTTGAGTTAAAGGAAGATAACTAAGAGATCTGGAAGTGACGTGGCTCATGGAACGAGAACAGTATACCCCAGTGCTCGAAATAAAGGGTTCGGTTTGAAATTCAAATCATGTGAAGAAGATCGGAGCGAACAACAGCCGAAACGTCGTGAATATGGCAATAAATACGAGGACAACAGTCCGAACAATGTAAATAATTACAATACCTCATCTGAGAAGTGTAGACAGAAATAATTTCAACTTGGAATTGTATCCAACATCGAGTACATTAAAAGGATTTATATTAAAAGGATTTATAAGGAAAAAAAAGAGAAAACGTTAAATCTCTTATCCCAAATAAAAACACAAGACTCTTACTCTGTGAAATTTGCAGAGACGCAAACATTTATTACAAAGACAAAGATATTTTTCACAATATGCAAATGATACAAGTTACAATGTAAGCCTTGCACAATTTTTTTCTTTGTGTATCTCAAATTATCAAAGCAGGTTAACAGTTCCTTCAAGTACAAATCAGTTTTCTCTTAGAAAACTACAGTTTGTGTAAAGCAAATATTTTCCTTAACAACCAATGGATCTTAACAATTTACTTTTAGTACAACAATTCATATATATCATTTTCTTTAGCAACAAAAGAAAATTACTTACTTCAAAAAGTTCACAATTCAAAATGTCGCTGGTTCAAAGGTTGAATGTTGAAGATGAAAATTATGCGGGGTTAGGGAGAAAAAGTTTACCCTACTCGGTGAAACTGTTTTTTATTTGTTTGTTTTTTGTTCTTTTGACGAATATTCAGAGTTTTTAAAAAGACATCCTCAAGTTAGAGATAAATTCTCACGGGTTTATGAAAGCTATTTGGATTATGACAATCTAGAAGATTCTTATTCTTATATCTTCTTCATCAACAGATCATCGCGTGGTCTATTTCTTTTCTCAGCAGCAGACGACACGCAGTGACAATTACCCTTAGTCTAATGACAGCTTTTCGTCTGAGTGGCCCAAAACCTTTCTCGACAGCATCCCTTCGCCTTAGTGGGACCAACCACTTTCTACCATTACATTCAATATATATATATATATATATATATATATATATATATATATATATATGGAGTGATTGAAAAGTAACTCCCAAGTTTCAAACACTTATAATTTATTTATTAACTATAATTTATATAAGAAATGAATATGAAAGGAATAAGGCTGTATTTAAAATTCAATATGGGCACCATATTTCACCAGGAACTCTTATGATATGGAAGACATAACTTCTTGTATTCGCCCTTCAAGTTCTTTCAATATCTTGGTTTGGTATATATAACAGACTTGCGCCTTTAAGCGATTCAAAAGAAAAAGTCACAAGTTGTTAAGTCAAGACTCCTGGCTAGCCACTTATACACAAAATAAGGAGTTACTTTTCAATCACCATGTATATAAACTATTTGGCTACATTTTGGTAGTTTTTTAATTTTTTTTAAGAAAATAGAATGTTACCGTGTTAGTAATATTTTAAATTAGTTTTAATGCAATATTAACATTTTCATTAAAATATTTTCTATATTAATTTTTACACAATTCCAATATTTAATTATTTTTTCATACAATTTTAATATCATCGTTTTTATTTAGAATAATTTTATATTATTCTTAGCTTAAAAAATGTGTGTGTGTTGCAATAATGAAATATGACACAAATAATGAGATATAAAATAATATAATAATTTTATTCAATTGACACAAGGTACCACCACACTCTTTATAAAAACTAAACAAAACAAAACAAAAAAACGGAAAACACATTTGAAATATTTTAAATTTCTTCTTTGAAATTAAATTTCGGTTCTATTTGAAAGATCATCATCTAAAGTTAATCGGTGTAATAAAAAAAAATACGTGTATAAATAAACTTTTCAGGCATTTTTAAAACATATTTTTGTCATTCATTGATTCATCGCGCCGCCATTATAGAACAAAATGTAAACTACAAATTTAAAATCTCACTTTCAAATCCAATATTTGCCCTATAGATGTGTTTCGAAGACTGTTAGTAAACTTAAGGATTAGTTAACTGGTTCTTATAAAAGTAATGATTACGTTTTATTTAAAACAGAATTAAAATGACGTTTTATTAGCGAACGCTGCTTATGAGGTCAAAGGATTAGGTAGAGAAACTGTAATTCTACACCTGTCCGAAAAAGCGCGGGTAAAAGTTAAAGTAAAACTTGAAGAAGTACAAAAGACCAGTTGTGCAATAATCAAGAATTTATTTATGTTTAAAATTAAATGTGCTTTAAACTTATAAAACGAATAGTTTAAAATATAATTTTTCAGTCCGTAATCTTTTATTATACTTAGTAAAATATTTTTATTTTGTATACTAAATGAACGGGAGATGTGAAATTAGATTAATATTATAATACTCTGATAGAGAATAATAGTCAGTGAACGCCAGATATCAGAATTATTTTGTTTTTGTACATCCATACCAAAAATAATATAACATTTGCTAAAAGGAAAAAACAAAATAAAGCAATTTTAAGAAAAGGTTCAAGCTCGAACATGACATTAAACTTTATATTTTTAACATCTCCAAACATGTCTTGATAATACAAACTTGTGTTGAACAGCAATGGGATTAATTTCCAAACTAAACAGAAAAATTACAAGTAATTTTTTTTAATAACTACAATGTTTTGATTGTTTTTTCTGTCGAATCTGAGAGAAAATAACGTGTTTTATTAAATTATGCATGCAACAATTCTGAAAAAAAAAAACTGAATTTTATTAAATTGTTTTTGGCAAGATCCTGGTCAAATTTTCTGTATATCCACACTCGATATTGTATAAATGTTTTTATTGAAATGTCTTCACGGATTTCTTTTTCTCTAACAGCAAAAAAATTGTACGAACAATCTCCAAATTAAAATGTAGATACGCGATATCGAAAATCGAGAGAATATAGCCCCCTAAAATATTTCCTCAAAAACTTTTTTTTAATAAAATAACCCATTCAATGAAATATTAATATATTAATGAATAAGTTCTGAAAATTTCGTTTGAATTAGATAATTCCCTGATTTTTGGAATTATTTTTAAACAGATATCAACTTTTTGCTTTCATTGCGGAAACATTTCAATTGGAATTTGAACCAGGATTTCCGGTTTCTCGTTTCGAGTCCATATCCACAGCACCACAATGCACATCTGTATAAATCCGCACTTCTAAAATTGGAAAGCTTAAAAACGATTAATATAATGAAAAGCAATAGTATTATGCAAAAGAAGTTTTCGATCAATAAAACAAAAATTAAACAATAAAAGAACTGTTTTTGTAAATCAATATAAGCTGTCTTCTTAAAAATAATATAAAGCATTTTAATATCATCATCATCTCACCTTTTTACACCCAATGGTGTGTAGGGCAGTAACAGTTTGTTCCTGTTTCCGTAACAAACTGTTTTTTATGGGGCCTTGCGCCCCAATCCTCAAACCTGGAGGACCGGTGGACCATTCTTGGTTTTTACGTTTACAGCACCTGGTATTACCCAAATGGTCACCTATCTAAGTACTGACCAGGTTCGATGTTGCTTAACTTTAGTGATCAGACGAGAACCGGTGTATTCAACACGATATAGCCGTAGACCAGTTTAAGATAAATAATGAAAAATGTTGAAAATATAGTGTTTCCCCGCCATTTCGCGGTTCACTTTTCGCGGAATTTTATATATATATATATATATATATATATAGATAGATAGATAGATAGATAGATAGATAGATAGATAGATAGATAGATAGATAGATAGATAGATAGATAATTTAATATCGCAGAAATTAAGAAAAATAGCAGAAAATCCGTGGAAAGTCGAAAATCATAAAATTCGTTATTTTAATGCATTTAATGGTAAAATATGTATTTTCTTGTTAGAAAAGGTAAAAACAGTAAAAAACAAAACAAAAAACATAAAATACATAAATTATTAAACACATTGCAACATTAAAAAAAAATTATATGCACTGGGTCTTGTCTTCTCGCGTGATTACACAACTCGCCGTAATGCGTAACTATTTATGAATGATACTAAATTTTTATGCAGCAAAAGATGTTTTGTAATTTATGCGTCTTTTTCACACTTCTCAAATACGTAAGGTTATGTAACTTATGATTTTTTTAGTACTTGTGCAATACGTGCGTACAGCACTTTACAAATGTGTACGGTCATGTGCAACAGTTACTACTGTACTGTAAACCGATATTTTTCTATATATTTTGATAAATACGAAGGTCTTTATACATGAAATACTATATAAGAGTATGGGGAAGGGTAATACAGGTAGAGGCTAGGTTAATTTATATAGGCTTAAAATATACCTAAGTAATAAAATAAATATTGCGTCCATATTTCGCAGTTTTTCGTGCTTCACGGGGGTCTCGGAATACATTAACCACGAAAAACGAGGGAGCACTGTATAGTATTTTAAGCATTATTTTTGTTCTTATTAAAATTTTACCCAATCGTCGTATCAGCAAAATGCTCTTCATTAGTCGATTGTTTACAAATTGATGCTAAAATACACCTCGTTTGTTTTTGGTTGATGAACATGTATTTTTTGAGCCATTAACTCCTTACCAAATTTTAGCTCATCTTGATAGCAGAAAAATACTCTTCATTTGTTAATTGTCTTGAAATTGGTACTGAAATATTTATTAGCTTCTTTTTGATTGATGAATATAATGAATAATTTTTTGTTCCTTTATGGAGAATAGATATTTATAATAACTTGTGTGTATGGATGTAAAAGATGTAGGGACACAGAAAAACTACGAGCAGGGTTCGAATTTCGGTCGAGTTAGTTTTATTCACTTTCATGCGAATACTCTTAGGAAAAGTACGAATTCACCTCTTCGTTTTTACTATGAGTAAAATCGCAGCGTTGACTGAACACTCATGCCTTGACGTAAGATAGGGAAATTCTGAATTAAAAACTAGGTTGTTTTGCCCTAGACACACAACAGCTGTTATGTTGCTGTTTATATGATATGTCTACGATCCTAAATGTTTATGTCACTCATGATACTTAAATAATGACTCTTAAATAATTGTTTGTATGTTTCTAGAATTTCACTATAAATAATTTCCCTAAAATTATATTATCGTATTCATTTGCATTATTTCGAGAAAAATGTATAACACAAGAGAAATGTAGTGCATTGATTATAAATTAATTACATTTCGAAATGGTTGCATATATGAATAAGAAAAAAATAGCGTACATGTTGCAGACATTTATATATTTTTCATTGTTTTTTAATGCTATGACTCTTCAGAGCTTAGGCAGATATGGCCTATTTTCTATAAAGTTATAGCTATCGTATATAAGTATTATAAGACTATAACTAGGTTTTCTTGTACGAACCGAGAAAGAAAAATCCAGCGTCCGAAAGAAATAGCTATGAAAAATACAAACTAGAAATGGTTTTTATGGCATTATATTTTCTATACCCAATTATAGTGTAATTTTTGTATAATTTTTCTTCATGACAGGTACTTTCAGGGGATAGGCAGTCATGGCTCTTCAGTGATTCCTTTTTCTTTTATTATCTGTGAATTGCCATAACTTTAGTAGAAAGATAATGAAATGGTTCCCTGTGGTCTTCTATATGGTTTTGAATTCAGAATTATCTTGTAGACTGGTTACCAGTCAAGGCTAGAGAGCCAAGTGTAACCTAAACGTACTAATTAACAAGTACCTGAGTTTTTTAATCCCATGTCTTTTCCAGGTGCAAGCAATGGTGAATCTCCACAGATTCAGTTTCTTTATTATTTGTGAATTGCCATGACTTCTTTGGAAAGATAATTTAATATTTTTCTTTTGCTTTCTCTTTGAGTTAAAATTCAGTGTTGTTCTCCTCCTATTCTGACTGCCACTTTTACAGTTTAACAATTAGCTGAGTTTTTTTTTTTTATGTCATGTCTTTTCAAGATGCTGGCAAATAGGTCTCTCCATCGATTCATTTTTCTTTATTATCTGTGAATTGACATGGCTTTGGGGAAAGATAGTGGGGTGGTTTCATTTATCATTCTCTATGGTTTGCATTTCAGCTATTCTTCTTCTAGATTAGGTTTCTCCCAAAGAGATCTGAACCTATCTTATTATTTACTCTGTGGATGATGAGAGAAAATATAGGTTAATACCTTTCTCAAAGGCATAAATGGGAAGTGAGCGCAGATACTAGACCTAAAGTTGAACTCGATTCAACCAATTCTACTTTCCATACCAGTAACAGTTACGCTATCCACATATATCCTTTATATATTCATATTCCAAAATAACTTGCTGCATTGTTGAGAATAAAATAATGACTACTAGCGGTTTTTTTACAGAAATTGGGCATAATTTTTAGTTTCTTAGAAAATATGCCGTGCAACATTTTTTCAAAAGTTGTGTGCCTTTGTGATGAAATATAATATTTATGGTAATTTTGCTTAATTCGAATATGCCAATTAAAACTTCTGATTGTCTATCGTTCCCAAAATATACACGTTTTTACACTTGACAAACTATGTATAGTGTGCATCGCAGATTTTCATTCATGAATTGTACAACTGTTTTTATTTGGCTAATTATCAATTGAACATCATAAAAAGAAGATTACTAACTTCATGTTTTTCATTATGTGCTAAAGACATCTTAAATCATATTTTTCGCCAATTTTTAACATCGGGAGGCTGGATGTCAGCATGAAAATCTAACGCTCATATTAACTCAATATTAAAAATGATCGATATTACATTAAATTTTCCCAAGTAAAAAAAATAATTTGTATAAAATCTTTCAATCGATATATAGATAAAAATAATAAAAGAACGTTCGATCAAGTATTTTTAAATACAGAAAAAATATATAAATATATAAAATACTCCCACTGACCTTATTCGCTGCCTACCTTACAACTTTTGGCTTGCTGTACGTAGATATTACGAACATATATGTACACTACAGGCCATAATTATTAGGCCACCCCAGTGTTTAAAAAAAATGATGTTATTTCATACTATGTTTTAGTATTTATTGCCAAGTGAATAATTGTAAATGAAAATAGAATGGTTCTTTTGTTAATATTGCACAATAACATGTGCATCAAATGAATTTATAAATATTTAATAATTACCTATATTGCAGTTTCATCACTGAAAGAATGAAGAAAATTTAGGGTGATTCAGACGAGTTCATCTTTGTTTCCTTGCCTTGTAAAATTTTGCTAAGTAATAATAACAAAAGAACCATTCTATTTTCATTTAAAATTATCCACTAAAAATAGTATAAAATACATCATTTCTTTTAAAAAGTGGGGTGGCCTAATAATTATAGCCGATAGTGTAGGTATTACAAATGTATATTTTGTGTCCAACATGATTATCATTTATCATGCTCATTGCTAACTACCCCGCAATTCCGTAGAAAGAAATACAAATGTTTGTCCAAAAATATATTTTGTGAGACAGGTTACATTTGTATGTTTT
This sequence comes from Ascarosepion bandense, assembly GCA_037127315.1. Taxonomy (NCBI): domain Eukaryota; kingdom Metazoa; phylum Mollusca; class Cephalopoda; order Sepiida; family Sepiidae; genus Ascarosepion; species Ascarosepion bandense. Next base: position 2,841,916 of record JBBBDQ010001228.1, on the reverse strand, counting down.
GATGACGTCTTCCATCAATTCCTCAGAGGGATCTGCATTATTGTTACCAAGATAGTTTATTACCATTCACTTGAAGAACTTCCATGACTTCTCCTCATCACACAGAACACGGTCAAGTTCAACGTAATAATGAAGCTCGAATCTGAGAACTTATGAAAATATATTCCTTTATTAGAGTTTTATAATTTGCTTGGAGCATTGTGTATATAAGGTGTATGGGTAGGTATTAGAAGATGATCACAATGCGTTTAGTATAATAAAGGAAGGTAAAGGTGTTGGGTATTACCTATTTATTATTCATAATATTTCGAGATCAGAATCTCATCTTCAGAATGATAGGAGAGCTTGACTTTACGTCCGTCCGCTGTATGTGCGTGTGTGTTTATGGTTTGTATAAATGAGCGCCAGATATGTGTCACGCATTATAAAGTAACGAATGAATATTAAAATGTACAAGATGAATCTTGTTTTTTTTTTAACTGTGTGTTTCAACGTGTTCTATTTAAAATTAAATATTACAATTTAAAATATTATATATTCCTTTATCTAGCCTCACTTAATCTGAGAAATATTGTGGTGTGTTGTTTGAATGTTGATCTTGTTTTGTCTATAGCCTTGATAAATTTCTTCGTTAGGCCTAATTTTATATAAAAAGATGGAAACAAAATCTTTCTAAATTTGACAAGTGGTGGTTGATAAACGTTTTTATTTCTTTTCACCGCAGGCCTTATTGTCGGACGGAGTGACCAGCCTCTCTTGAAATAGTGAGAATTGTTCGCACAACTAACTCAAAAAAAAAAAGAAAAAAAAGAAAAGAAAAACAGTACTTTCTATATCCAAGCAGCATAACCATCAAAATCTATTATCTCAGCTTTAGTTCCTCTCTCACCGCCATAGCACAACTGCCTTTCCTATAAATAATTCCGTAGTAATTGCTCGGGTGAACTCTTGCCTATGGTCAGTCAGTTAAGTGCCATACGTGAAACACGCTTGGGCGGTCATGTCTCGAAAGAGACATAACTGACTGGGCAGAAGATTATTCCGCAGTAGGTTGCCATTGCTTTCTGCAGTAGACTGGTTGCCAGCCAAGGCTACAGAACTCAATCTGTCCTGTTCTTTAACCCATAACTGGAAGAAAGAGACGGATTAATACCTTTCCCAAGGGTATTTGCGCGTAAGTGAACGCAATGATCTAGACTTTATGAATCTAGGCGAAGTACTAAATTAGCTACAAGGTTTCATCAATTTACAGTTGAATTGACTAAATGTAACAGTAAGTTTTATGCTAACAGTTTATTTTCTTGCTTGTGGAATTCTCTTTCGGCTATACGATTTCCGGCCAACTCCGATCTTCCAAAAATTTCAATGCAATGTCAATCGTTATCTACTGTCGCCATGAATACTCTTCAACTTCTCTCTCCTTAATGTTTTCTCTTCTTTTTATTATTATTTTACATTCAGAAACCCTTTGTGTCTTAGTGGATTTATTGCTTTGCTTGGGGTGAAATGATTAATAACAAAAATAATTCATGAATAAATAAACTGATGTTGGTTATGATTAATGTAGCTCAAAGGTTACTTTCTTTCCTCCACATGAACTGCATAATCTATTGCAATTGATGGCAAAACATTCTTAATATGTAATAAAACAGCTTTAAAACTAGTGTTGAAGGAATTTATGGCTTTTAAGATGATTAGCAGGGCGAAATATTATCAGTTTCTTTAAAATAAATTTTATATATGATTGTAAAGAGGCTGAGTTGACTAATTTCATTTTAAAGAGATATGTAGATTTAAATTTCAAATTTATTGCTTTAGTGTGAATGTTTTTGTTATTATTTAATTCATTATTTCATTCTGCTATCGTCGAGTAAAACAGAAATTGTAAAATGTTCTCAATGTTTCGACTTATTAACATAAGCACGTGGGAAAAGTTCTTATTTTATTAAATATTTTAAATATTTATATTACTTGTCCATAAAAATAAAAAGATAAAACAATTAAACGAATAAACAAAAATAGCTTAGTATCTCGCATTTTATTAGTTACATAATACCTAAAAAAAAACTATTGGTTAGACAGTACCTAAATAAATTTTATTGGTTAGATAGTACCTAAATAAATTAGATTCCTTTTTCTTTTATTATCTGTGAATTGCCATAACTTTAGCAGAAAGATAATGGAATGGTTCCCAGTGGCCCACTAAATGGTTTTGAATTCAAAATTATCTTGTAGACTGGTTGCTAGTCAAGGCTAGAGAGCCAAATGTAATCTAAACGTACTAATTAACAAGTACCTGAGTTTTTTAATCCCATGTCTTTTCCAGATGCAAGCAATGGTGAATCTCCACAGATTCAGTTGCTTTATTATTTGTGAATTGCCATGACTTCTTTGGAAAGATAATTTAATATTTTTTCTATTGCTTTCTCTATGAGTTCTCCTCCTAGACTGGCTGCTACTCCAGACCCCAGCGTCTTTTGCAGTAAAAAGCACATTAATTTAAACTTTTTGCAAAAATCAGAAAATTGATGGATTTTAATCAAACTTTCAGGACTTTATTCATAAATTAGTGAAATTATTTTTAAATGATTTTTTTTTCAAATTCTTGGTAAAAATATTTTTTTTACATATGTTACTCCCCCTCACCACCACTACTTATTTAATTTTATGACATTTTAAAAAATAGGCTTAATGATCGTATTAGTAATAAAGAGGAGTCCTAGAAAAATCTAAATCATCCCCAGTTTCATAAAATTTGAATTCTGAATCGTAAAAATAAATAAAATAAAAAATACATTTTTTTTTTAATCATATCACCCCAAGCAAGGCGAAAACGCCACTGATGCGCAGGGGGCTACGTAAGGGTGAAAAGATTGGAAAAGAGAGAAACCGGAAACCACAACCTAAACAGGAAACAAGGGATGAGCCTCTTCACCTGTTCAATAGACGTGGGTGGAGTGTGAACCGGGCGATAAAACAGTAAATGCTTTCAAAAGCGTTTAACTAAAAATACATTATGGATACTATTGTGTTAAAAATAAATTTTGAGGAATAATGAATTTTTACAAGTATTATTTTCATTTTTTAAAAATTTGATTAGAATAATTATAGTTTAAAAACTTCCTGTATTAATCTGTAGCGTCCAAGTGACTTCCATGTTTTTAAGCCATCAGGAGCTTCACAATATTTCTGTAAGTGTAGTTACTACGTAGTATATTGTGATGTACTATGGTGTTCACTGTAAGTGTATATATTCCAGCACCAATTTTTAATTAAAAGCTATTTAAAATTTTAATGAAGCCTAAACAAGAAACTAAATTTGTACATTTACTTTGTTCTCGAGAATTGATAACAAAAATGTGTTATGTACAAGAATAATTTTACAATATTTAAAAATTACCTGAACTACAATGCAATAAAAATAACTTAATCTGGCTACCATTAATGCTATTTTTTTCGCAATGAAAGCAAAAATTGACACCTATTTTGAATATTTTCCAAAAATCAGTGAGTTATCCGATTCAAACGAAAATTTCATGACTTTGTGTATTTTACTAAATAGGTTATTATTATATTTTTTTTTTAAGGAAAGAAATGGTAAGGATAATTTTGAGGTCATTCCACCACTTTTGATATTGTGTGTGTACTTTTTAAATTTGGGTAGGTAGCTCGTCCGAATTTTCAACCATCCGACCGTGCATTTAAATACTGTTGTCATATATAGTCGGGCGCCCCTGCCATTCATCTCAGGGTTCTCGATAGGCTCTAAAGGAGAATCTGTAACGTGATCGATCCCGACCTGGCTGTCAACTCCAGCCACTTTCTCACCGGCAGGGTGTGGCTTTCCTCTGTCTTTTCTACAAATATTTTCATGGCTTCTGCTCCGACGAGGTTAGTTCATTGATGCCCCCCCCCCCCAAGAATTTACTCGAGCACCCGACTGGTTAAATCAATTAAATGCAGCCGCTACTTCCACTCCAGCAGCCGCCTATCTTGCGCTTCCTGCCTGTGGAACTCCCTTCCGTATACATGTTGCCCTGATGGCTACAATCCCCAAGAATTTAAATGCAATATCAATTCCCATCTCTTGTCCACTTAACCCCAGTCCTTCTCTCATCCTTTCTCCATCACCTCGAGTATCTTGTTCTTTTCCGTTGTCACTCTACCCTCGCAGCTGTCTTCACACTGGTATTGCCATCCTTCTCTTACCCTTTCTCCGACACCCCTAGTAACTGGTTCGTCTTTCTCTTCGCTCTCCTTATTTAAACTTTCCTTTTTCTTTTATGTAGCCCCCTGCGTACCAGTAGCGGTACCGCCTTGTGTGAGGTGAAACGATTAAAAAAATATTAAAAGAAATTGCTGAAGATATTATTTCCATAAAAATATTTATACAATATCGAGTGTAAACATGGAAAATTTGGCTCGAACCATGACAAAAACAATAAAACTAAAAGTTTTTTTTTTCTGTATTGGTGCTTGAATAATTTAATAAAACAACTTAATATTTATTTTTAAAAATTACCTGTAATCTTCAGTGCAGTATTAAAATTAATTCCCGTTGCTGTCTGATACAAGTTTGTTTGATTAAATAAAGATATGTTTGAAATTTGTTTTAAATGTAAAGTTTAATGTTATTTTTGAGTAAGAATACTTTTTCAAAGAATTTTCTTTTTTCTTTTTAGCAAGTGCTAGATTATTTTTTACATGGATGTAAAAGGAAATAATTTTGATATGCCGTGTTGACTGCTGTCCTCCAATGTCCTATAAAGGACATTGGAGGACATAAAGAAGATGATTATGATATTAATCTACTTTCATATTTCCATTTAGTCAGTACAAAAAAAAAGTCATTATACTAAATAAAAAAATAATAAAACCGTATAGAATAAAAATATATTTTAGAACTATTGGTTATATAAGGTTAAGGAAAATTTAGTTTTAAACATAAATAACAATTATTATTGCACTGTTAGTCTACCGTATTTCTTTCGGTTTTATTTTTAACTTTCCCTGTTCTTTTTTGACAGAAGCAGAATTACAGTTTTCCTGCTTATCCTTTGACCTCACAGGACAGCGTGCGTAGATAAAACGTTATTTCAATTCTGTTTTAAATAAAAAGTAAACTTTTTTTTATAAAATTCATTTAATTAATCCCTAAATTTACTAATAAACTTCAAAACACATCCCTATGACATATTTTGGACTTTAAAGAGATTTAAATTTTCTGTTTACATACAGTGGCGGCGCGGTAAGTTGATAAGTGACAAAAAGCGTACAATGTTTTAAAAATGCATTAAAAAAAAATATTTCTGATCAAGACTATAGAACCCAATCTGTACTGCTATTTAACCCATAGTTGGAGGGAGAAGAAATTGATTCTTACTTTACCAACGGGTATTTGAGGGAATGCAACGAATTCATTTGGTTTTCAAACTCGGGTCTCTGATTTACTATTCCGAACCGATCCGATATACATTACACCACAACGCATATCCTTGATACATTCAAGCCAATTAAAAATTCCAATTGTTCTCATGCGGTAAGTTTTAAAGCCCTACTTAACTGCGCATTTTCATTTCCGATCGCTCAATTATGTATCACTAGTTCATAAAGAAACAGTTGCTCATTACACAAACCAACTGCATATTGTAGACTTCGTAAAATGAAAAAAAATTATCGGAATTTATATAATAATCCGAGAATATACATGGAAAGTTCCGGTGGTTAACAAAATGAAATTAACAACCGACATATTTAATCTATTTGTTTGAACATTATTTTTAATTAATACTCGTATTTGAGTAGATGTTCGGATTTTAATTAAGCAGCATATTTATATATATATATCTATACCTACCTGAACATTTATATAACATTTTGTTAAGAAAATTTGTCATTCGGCAGGATTCGAACCTGTGACCCCTAACAACATAGGGAAGCTATCAAATGTGTCTTAGACCGCTCGACTACGAATGATTTCACAGTCTAAACAAAGCCAAATCAAGTCTTATGAATATACAATTTTCCTATTTCTCGTAAATAATCATCTCTGCACTGAAATGTATCTTAATGTAAACAAATGTAAACGGACAATGTGACGGAAAGTTATGGAGTTTTACAAAATGGGATGAACACCCAACATATAATGTTGAAACAAATAAATTAAATAGTATATATATACAGATATTGTAATTCTGTTATTAGAATTGGTTATAAAAGCATTATATCACTACACAAAAGAATTCATGTTTCAGAATATTATTGTTCTTCTTCAGGTGATATTTTAAAAACAAATGGTGAAAATGATTTATTTTGGAAACTATAAAATAAGTAATGGTTATTTAGAAAGTTAAAGAGTGGTGATTGGAGGAAGTTAAACAATATGATTATGTATTATTTACTCAAAAGTGAGGATTAGATTGAACTGTAAAGGTCGTATGAAAGTGAATTATGTCATTATGTCATGATTATATCATGATAAAATGACACTTTTTTTATCTGTCTAAGGAAGATACATACTAGGTGCCTATATTACTCAAATGTGTAGACACGGGTTTTTGACAGCAGGTCAGATTTTAGGTTTTTAGAGAAATTTAATTTTTATACTACTGTATTTGTCAAAGGAGTTGAATTGTTTATGTTAAAATTTGAATTAAGTAATTATGGTATACTAAGTTCATGTTAGAATTATGAAAAGTAAATAAGAGTTGTATGGGTTATTAATTCTAATAAAATATTTGTTATATAATATTGAAACATAAATTATAACTGAACATTATAGTTGATTAAATTTTAAAGTGAAAACTTTACGGTGTTTACATAATACTGTTAATTAATTTCTATGGTTAAGTACTTCTTTATTTTTAAGAAACCTTGTCATACGCAACTTTACATTCAGCCACATAAGTATGTACAGGTTATTGCTTTTTTTTTCAGAATTTTCCATTTTACTTTGGTGGTATTATTTGTTTCTTTTAACTGCTAAAAATACGCAGAAAGAGATGTTTGGTTTCGGTATGCGTTATTCTTGAAGGAAGTTAAATGCAAATATCATCTCTGTTTAAAAGTGCTCTTAGTAGAACCAATGTAATTTTTTATAGCTGGATTTTCATTTGATGATATAGTATATTGGTAAACAATATAATTTGTTAGACACCGATTTTCCAGTGGGCAATTGTTAGGATTTCGACAATTACATAAATTTATGTGATTATTATTATCTTTAGTACTGTAGTAATATTTTTTTTACTTTGGTTTACGGGCTGATTTAAGATTTTATTATTGTGATTTTTAATAATTTTTTCTAGATTATTTCTACAACTATAAACTAATTTAAGAGCATTTTCATTAAAAATGTTACTTCGATGATTGTTACTAAAGAAATGTTTCTTAACTAAATTGAGGAACTTCTACCCTAACTTAGTGTTAACCATTTGGTTAAATGGAGGTGAATACCAAATGATTTTTCTATTTCTATTTTTTTCGGTATCGTATATTGTTTTATGTATATAATGTCACGGTTTTTATAGCCACTATTCTTTATGGCATTATTATAAAAAATCCCTGTGTTTATAAAATACGTCTTCACTAGAAGAGTTTTTCTAATTGTTTAAACATTTTCTTAGGAGAACCAATGTAAACACTTTTAATTGTTCGGTTTTCATTAGATATTACAGTACATTGGTAAACAACAGAATTTGTCGGACATTTATTCTCCAGTGGGCAATTATTAGGATTTCAACAATTACATACATTTGTATTATAATTATTTTCAGTTTTGGAATAATTATTTTTACTTAGGTTTACGTACTGTTTTTAGATTTTATGATTATAATTTTTAATAAATTTTTGCAGATTATTTTTACAACTATAGACTTATTTAAGGTTATTTTATTAAAAATTTTAAAAGTAATAACCAGCATTAATTTAAAAATAGTAAACTTCCTTGATGTAAAACTGGACTTAGTAAATAATACTTACTAACCATACATGAAATTTAACGCATATCCATTATATACTCACCCGAAGTTTAGTCACACCTCAAGTATAATCAAATATTTACCCTCCTCCACAGAATATAGAATTAATAAAACTCTTCTAGTGAAAACGTATTTTATAAACACAGGGACTTTTTATAATAATGCCATAAAGAATAGTGGCTATCAAAACCGTGACATTATATACATAAAACAATATACGATACCGAAAAAAATAGAAATAGAAAAATCATTTGGTATTCACCTCCATTTAACCAAATGGTTAACACTAAGTTAGGGTAGAAGTTCCTCAATTTAGTTAAGAAACATTTCTTTAGTAACAATCATCGAAGTAACATTTTTAATGAAAATGCTCTTAAATTAGTTTATAGTTATAGAAATAATATAGAAAAGTTTTATTAAAAATCACAATGTTAAAATCTTAAATCAGCACGTAAACTAAAGTTAAAAAAAATATTACTCCAGTACTAAAGATAATAATAATCACATAAATTTATGTAATTGTCGAAATCCTAACAATTGCCCACTGGAAAATCGGTGTCTAACAAATTATATTGTTTACCAATATACTATATCATCAAATGAAAATCCAGCTATAAAAAATTACATTGGTTCTACTAAGAGCACTTTTCGACAAAGATGATATTTGCATTTAACTTCCTTCAAGAAACCAAACATCCCTTTCTGCGTCTTTTTGGCAGTTAATCTATTTCTCACTTTTGACTGAATACAGATACACCCATAATCTTCTTTAATTTTCTCCAACCACCCCTCCTTAACTTTCTAAATAACCATGAATTCATTTTATATTTTCCAAAATAATTTTCACTATTTGTTTTTAAAATATCATCCAAAGAACAATGATGTTTTGAGACATTATTTTTATAGTGATATAATCCTTTCATAAACCATTGTAATAACAAAATTACAATATTAAAATCTACTCTGCATTGAGTAATTTCTATAAAAGTAAATGCAACGAACTGTAAGATTTCTTCTATCTCTTCATCCACTTCTTTATAATTATATATATATATATATATATATATATATATATAAGTCATCCGCAGACAGATCTGTTTCGCTGTATTACAGCTCATCAATACGGTTAGACTGCCGATTACTTTTTACACAGGATTGAAACCCAACCGATTTGGTGTCAGTCGATATATATATATATATATATATATATATATTCTTCATTTGTAAACGAGTTATTACGCAACCTAGGTTTCTACCATGTGATGTCTTCAGGCGATTTGTAACAACTGACTTTACCGTATACTGTTTATTTTTTTAAGAACGCTCACGTAACGGGGAATTTCTGTACGCGCAGTTTTCAAAATTGCAAGAAATTATAAAGTTTTCATTCATGGTTGAAAGAACCTAATAGGTATTTTTTGGTATGGTTGCACTTAGTCATAATTTCTGTACTTTCTTTCATTTCATTGTACTGGACAAATTTTATTATGACCAAAACTAAGTAATTAAACAATACAGCGAAACATGCTTGTATGTGGATGACTTATATATTATGCTTTCATTACGATTGAACTCTCTAGAGAAGAAAATTTTAAAAACAGTTTCCGCTTCTGCGATATATGCGTGTCTTCAGAAATTAATTGTGTTCTTTCGGTGACTGACGTGTATACACTGCTTATCTACAACACGTTAAAATTTCTCTTCTCTGATTCCATGCGCCTACGACTGACACCAAATCGGTCGAGTTTTGATCCTGGCCAGAAGCAAATGGATGTATCTAGCCACACCGAAAAGCTGTAATACAGCGAAACAGGCTTATATGGGGATGACTAATATATATATATATATAGCTAAAACTTAAGATATATATATATATAGCTAAAACGTAAGATATATATATATATATATATATATATATAGCTAAAATTTAAGATATATATATATATAGCTAGCTAAAACTTAAGATATATATATATATCTTAAGATATATATACATATATATATATATAGCTAAAATTTAGGATATATATATATATAGCTAAAACTTAAGATATATATATATATATATATTGCTAAAACTTAAGATATATATATATATATATTGCTAAAACTTAAGATACATATATGCAATTTGTTATATATATTATATTGTTTACATATTATATATGCGTGGTACTTATTTAAAAGCGTTCAATATCAGTGATAGAGCAGACATATTCATATAGATAGGTGTGAGTTTGTAACGCTGGGTTTCACGCTCTTGCGATGGTCAGACAAACTGATTAATCTTTTAAAAAATGGTTATATGTAGGGTTGTGTATATTCGTGTATTTTTGTGGAAGTGGGGGAAACCTGTCGTCATGACAGATGTAGACACACACACACACACACATATATATATATATATATATTTGTATACCCATGAACGCGCGCAATGAAACACACACACGCACGCGCGTTCGCTCACTGACGCTTGCATAAACATACACATGTGAATCGTGCAGGGTTCGGTGTATATATGTATATGTGTGCTGTTGCGCACATACATACGCATTCGAATAGTGTAGCGATGTCAACGCGCGGACAATTGTCGATTTCTCGTACGTACATATGTACTTATGATGGGTTCTGTGTGAAACTATGATAGTTAAGAATTGCTATTATTTTATTTAAGGCTGTATTGTTATTTTTTGTTTTAAATTCGGTTATTGGTTTGTTTCTTTTTTGTGGTTGCGTATATTTAAATAGTAGAAATTCTAATTTATAATGTTTATTTGTGGTGTATTAATTTTACTATGGCAGAGACATGTGATTTAATTTTTTTTTTATCTGTTTGGTATAAATTGTGATAATAGGTATTTATTTTCATGTGTGCATTTGGAAATTAGTTCTGATCTCGTGTTTAGTAAGTTCTTTTGTGGGGTATGAGATATAATTGCTACTTTGTCATGTAGGTGAAGTAGGCATGTTTTTTGTAATGTTGTTGTAGGCAGGTGCTCTTTTCAGTATTTCCCAGCTTATTGTTGGTGAAATATTTCTGTCCTTTAGACGTCATACGTATGGGAATAGTGTAGTGCGGTTCAAGTAGTTTCTGTTGGAGAATGAAAGATTGTGGTTGTTATTTCTTTTCTTAAATGGTCCCTCAGTAGCACCGATGTAGTACAGTGTGTTGTTGTTTTCACTTACCTTGGCTTTATATACTATGTTTGTTTACTGGCAATTTCTCTGGAGTGGACATGTAGTTCAGTTTGTGCATTTGCATTGAGCTTCTTCGATTGCATTATTTTAGGTTGTTAATTTTTTGTTGTGGCTTTTTATTATTTGTGTAATATTTTTTATGCAGCTGTAACTAATTTTGACGTTGTTTTTGTTGAATATTTTTGCTAATCGGTTTGTCACCGGGAAGTGTTTTTCTATTAAGTCCAGGAATGTCATTGCGGCAGTGCATGATTATTTTATAAAAATTACAGACGAATACATTAACATAATCCTGCACTGCCGCAAATTTCTACTATTCCACAATAATGAACCATGGATAAAAAAACAAAAACACGACTTATTCGATGTAACAAGGAGTAGCTACGATGGAGCAGCGACATGCGAATTAGTAGACATACTCATTCTTTCGCACCTAGCCAGAATCCTGGATAAAAAGGACACGCGACTATACAGAGATGACGGACTTATCCTGATAAGAGAACCCAATGGTCTCAAATTAGATAGATTTAGGAAAAAAATAGGAAACGCTCTAAAATCCATTGAATTCAAAATAGAAATAAAAGCAAGTATAAAAACAGTAAACTTCCTAGATGTCACCCTTAACTTGGACAACAATACATATGAACCATACAGAAAAGATAATGAGGATCCAACTTACGTACACACATCCTCCAACCACCCACCTTCAATCATCAAACAAATACCCATATCAATCAGCCGCAGACTATCTGAAAATTCATCTAACATTTTCAATAACAAAAAAAACACCATACGATGAAGCACTAAAGAAATGTGGATACAAACAACAACCACAATATACAACTCCGCAACAAAAAAGCAAAAACAGAAAAAGAAATATCATCTGGTTTAATCCACCATACAACAAAGCCGTCAAAACAAACATAGGTAAGACATTCCTGAACTTAATAGAAAAATATTTCCCGGTGACAAACCGATTAGCAAAAATATTCAACAAAACAACGTCAAAGTTAGTTACAGCTGCATAAAAAATATTAAACAAATAATAATAATGACGGACTTCGGCCCTGACTTGGTGCTTGCCGTTTGATTAAAAGGAAGGGTATACCAAATGATTCGTTAGACTGCAGCATCTCCCGATCTCATTGGTTTATTTGCTGTATACAACTTCACCACACACTATGACATTAACACTCTTGACATAGCGTTATATAGAGATGATAGACTTATGGTAGTACAAAATTCCACACATTTTAAAACCAATAAAATTAGATAACTAATCCATGGAGAATTAAAAAGTCTAAGCCTAAAGGTGATAATCAACAATTATTTAAAAGTAGTAAAATTCCTTGATGTAACACTAGACTTGGTAAATGATACTTATCAACCCTAACCCTAAACCTAACAAATATCCATTATGCATTCATCCAAAGTCTAATCAACCCACCAATTATAATCAAACATGTATCCTCCTCTATATAATTAGTAAAAACTCTTCTAGTGAAGAAAGACTAATTGAATTCATCTGGTTCACACTCCACCCACGTCTATTGAACAGGTGAAGAGGCTCATCCCTTGTTTCCGGTTTAGGATGCGGTTTCCGGCTTTCTCTTTTCCAATCTTTTCTCTCTTTTCTTTTCTTTATTTATTTATTTGTTTTTCAATTGGAGTAGATAGACTAAACTATCACCCGGTTCACACTCCACCCACGCCTATTGAACAGGTGAAGAGGCTCATCCCTTGTTTCCTGTTTAGGATACAGTTTCCGGCTTTCTCTTTTCCAATCTTTTTACTCTTACGTAGCCCCCTGCGCATCAGTGGCGTTATCGCCTTGCTTGGGGTGATATGATTAAAAAAATAAAAAATTAAAAAAATAAAAATAAAAAGCCACAACAAAAAATTAACAACCTACAAAAATGCAATCGAAGAAGCTCAATGCAAATGCACAAACTGAACTACATGTCCACTCCAGAGAAATTGCCAGTAAACAAACATAGTATATAAAGCCAAGGTAAGTGAAAACAACAACACACTGTACTACATCGGTGCCACTGAGGGACCATTTAAGAAAAGAAATAACAACCACAATCTTTCATTCTCCAACAGAAACTACTTGAACAGCACTACACTATCCACATACGTATGGCGTCTAAAAGACAGAAATATTTCACCAACAATAAGCTGGGAAATACTGAAAAGAGTACCTGCCTACAACAGCATTACAAAAAACATGCCTACTTCACCTACATGACAAAGTAGCAATTATATCTCATACCCCACAAAAGAACTTACTAAACACGAGATCAGAACTAATTTCCAAATGCACACATGAAAATAAATACCTATTATCACAATTTATACCAAACAGATAAAAAAAAAATTAAATCACATGTCTCTGCCATAGTAAAATTAATACACCACAAATAAACATTATAAATTAGAATTTCTACTATTTAAATATACGCAACCACAAAAAAGAAACAAACCAATAACCGAATTTAAAACAAAAAATAACAATACAGCCTTAAATAAAATAATAGCAATTCTTAACTATCATAGTTTCACACAGAACCCATCATAAGTACATATGTACGTACGAGAAATCGACAATTGTCCGCGCGTTGACATCGCTACACTATTCGAATACACCAACCAAATGCGTATGTATGTGCGCAACAGCACACATATACATATATATACCGAACTCCGCACGATTCACATATGTATGTTTATGCAAGATTCAGTGAGCGAACGCGCGTGCGTGTGTGTGTCCTTGCGCGCGTTAATGGGTGTACAAATGTGTATATATATATGTCTGCGTCTGTCATGACGAGAGATTTCCCCCACTACCACAAAAATGTACGAATGTACGCAACCCTACATATAACTATTTTTTAAAAGATTATTCAGTTTGTCTAACGATCGCAAGAGCGTGAAACCCAGGGTTACACACTCACACTTATATATATATATATATATATATATATATATATATATATCTTAAGTTTTAGCAATATATATACATATGTATATATATATCTTAAGTTTAAGCAATATATATACATATGTATATATATCTTAAGTTTTAGCAATATATATATATATATATATATATATTAGTAAAACTTAAGATATATATATATATATATATATATATATATATATATATTGCTAAAACTTAAGATATAATATATATATATATATATATATATATATATATAGCTAAAACTTAAGATATACATATATATATATATATATATATATGTAAAACTAAGATATATATATATATATATATATATATATATATATTACTAGATATATATATATATATATATATATATATATATATATATATATATATATATATATATATATATTAAAACTTAAGATATATATAAAATTGTACATATGTATATATATTGCTTAAACTTAAGATATATATATACATATGTATATATATTGCTAAAACTTAAGATATATATATATATATATATATATATAATTCCAAGTGAAGAGGACTCAAGGTTTTTTTATATTTTGAGTGCTCTGGCATTTATTTTATTATAAAAAGTGCTCAATATAATGAGTATTATAGAGCTTAATATAATATAATATAATATAATATAATATAATATAATATAATTATATGGTTATGTCAATTTTACATTGCGACATGGAAATTTCTATGTTTCGAGATTAATTCTCATCATCAGGCAATGTTGGTGTGGTTGTGCAGATGATTTACATTTAAATGACAAATACTTTCGGTGTGTGGCTAATCAGAATGGAGATTCACTTTGGGGTTTGACCCCGAAGAATTTCTGTGCTAACCAACCTTTTTCCTCCTGCTTTTTTTCTTTTTCCTTGACCCTATTCTTCTCTTGTCTGTTTTCCTTCGCATTTATCTGATCTTATCATTTTCCCTTCAGTTTTATTACATTTGATGTGATATTCCTTTTTAGTAGTACCAATCTCCTTTCTCGTCCCCTTTAGTCTATTTGTTAAAGAAAAGATTTTTTCCAAAAAAATACCTCGAACTGCTATTTTTACGCTCCATCTATAAATTTGCTGTAAAGTTTATTATCCTGATACAAAGGGGGGAATTATTTTTTAAAAAAAGGAAAAACTAACTTATTCTATTTTTGGCTTTATTTTTATTTTTATTTTTACCTAATTCGTCAGTGAGCATGTTATTTAATTTAGGTTTTATCCATTTTCTAATGTGAATAATTTACAATGTCTACATATGACATTAATTTCGTTGCGTTTATTTAATAAATTTTATTTTTAAGGGATCTAATAATGAATAGTATTTCATATAAGCATAATGAACATGGTTCACTTAAGGACTTACATGTTTTTGCTTCTTTTAGAATTTTCCACTTTATTTTGGGTGTTTTTTTTTTGTTTTTTTTTGTTTTTGTTTCCTTTAGGTACCAATGATATCTCGATAGGGATGTTCTATTTCTGTATTTGCTATTATTAAATGAAGTGGTATGCTGGTAAATTCTCTGCTTTAGAGTGTTTTTAGTACTCCCTGTATAGACTTTTATATTGTTTGGGTTATCCTTCGTCGATATTTCGCATTGATAGATTATCGATTCCGTCAAACACCTATTCTCTAGCGGACAGTTTATAGGGTTTTTACAATTATATTTTTTCTTGTCTAAATTGTTATTTTCTGTTGTCTGGTTATTTGTACTTGTTTTGTTGAATTTTTTAAAAATATTATTATTGTGATTTTTTATCATTTTTTCTAGATTATTCATACGGCTGTAACTTAATTTTATAGTGTTTTTATTAAAGATCTTACTTAGTGGATTTTTCTCCGGGAAGTGTTTCCTAATTAACTCGAGGAATTTTCTTCCCAACCTACCATTAGTCATCTGGTTGTAAGGGGGTGTGTAGATGATTTTCCTATTCGTATTTTTTCTTCGAGGGTTGCTTTTATTGTTTACATATTTAATATTTAGGTTTATATATCCACTATTTTTCAATGCAGTATTATAAAAATCGCTATGTTTATTGAACACTTCCTCATTAGCCGAGAAAACTGAAAATTACTTCATTATCTTTCCCAAAAAGACAGCTATGTATAGAAAACAAAGAAAATGAATCTGTGGAGAGTGATTTTCTCTTACATGTTGAAGAAATACGGCCATAACAACAACAAAGAGTCAATTAAGTGCTATACGTGAAACACGCTTGGGCGATCATATCTCAAAAGAGATATGACTGACTGGGCAGAAGATTATCCCGCAGAAGGTTGCCATTGCTTTCTGCGGTAGACCGGTTGCCAGCCAAGGCTATAGAACCCAATCTGTCCTGTTATTTAACCCATAACTTGAAGGAAGAGACAGATTAATACCTTTCCCAAGGGAATTTGCTCGTAATTAAATGCAATGAATTCAACTGGAATTCGAACTCGTCTCCCCGATTTCTTATTCCGAGCCGATATCCACTGCAACACAACGCACATCCACAGAAAGTTAATGTAATGTAAAAGAATGTATTTCTTTTAAAATTAAGGAAAGTTAATGTAATTTTCCTTAATTTTAAAAGAAATACATCTTCAGTTATAACTTTTCTGCAAGTTTGTTATTTTGTCAATGTTTATATTAGATTCAGTCAGCTCAAGGTACTGGTCACCCAGGGCACCATCAAGGTCAAGTTAAGTGCCATACGTGATACATGCTTTGGGCACTCTTGTCTCAAAAAAGACATGAATACTTGGGCAGAAGATTATCCCGCAGTAGGTTGCCATTGCTTTCTGCGGTAGACTGGTTGCCAGCCAAGGATATAGAACCCAATCTGTCCTATTATTTGACATGTATTTGAAATGTATTATATTATTAATTAGTGGGGGATCAGTTTATTACTTCATAACAATATAAAACTGATCCCCCATTTTATGCCCAGTAGAAGCCTTAATCATGATTCCAACTATTATATTCAGTCAGTCAGTTAAGTGCCATACGTGATACACACTTGAAAGAGACATGACTGGCTGAGCAGAAAATTATCCCACAGTAGGCTGTCATTACTTTCTGGGGTAGACTGGGTGCCGACCAAGGCTATAGAACCCAAACTGTCCTATTATTTAATTGGAAGGAATAGACGGATTAATACTTTCCCAAGGGTATTTGTGCGTAAGTAAATGCCTTGAATTCAACTGGAATTCAAACTCGGCTTCCCGATTTGTCATTCCGAGTCGATATCCACTGCACCACAACGCACTCTTCAAAAAATTAAAAACAACTTGTATCACCATGTTTTGTTTTCTTGAACAGTTCCTTTATTATCTTCTCCTCATTAAATCTTCTATTTCTCTTTCACTCTTCATAACCCCAGAGTTCTAGTGACATTATAACATTGCTTTGGGGTTGAAATGATTAAAAAGAAAAAAAATCCATATAGGGTGATGTCAAACATCTTGTAGAAGAAATTTCTTTAATACTTTCTCATAAAATTGTTCGTAAATTTCAACGATGGATCTTTTATCAGAAGTTAGAAAAATATTTGTTACAGAAAGAGCAAATCTAAGCCGAACGAGAATATTATCTAGCTTTTCTGTTAAAAAACTGCTTTCTAAATTAACATGTAAGAAATAAATTATACGTACATATTTTACATTTGAAAAGATTTTACAGTAATATTTAGGATATCTGTTTTCAAAAATACTTAAAACAAAAGACGACGAACATTTATAATTTCCAGATCATTTTAACATTTTCAAAAACATAGGTCACCCATATACTTACCGATATATTTTTTAATAGGAATGTTTTAATTAGAGGTTCATACTTTGTTGTCTTTAGTATAACGTATGCAACACTCGTATCCATAGCAAGGCAATTCTTAGTGGTTGATTTTATATAGTTTATCACGAGTCAAATCTCATGACGTCATTTCACTGACTTCTTGTGAGTTGCTAAAAAATAATGGTAAGTTCGTGACCCGTGGGTCAGTAATTTGCCATCTCTGACCCAAAACAAAAAAATATAAAGGAACAAGTGTTTAATATACTAAAAACCTGGTTTTTATTTATCTGCACGTAACTTCAAAGTAGTCGAAACGGTAAGCAAATAGATCAAACTAAAGTACTTAAAATGCGATAATTTAAAGACTGGAGTAAAACAAAAACACACTGCTGATTTTCAAATTAATAATAACATTGGGAAGATAAAATAAAAAAAATCTTTAAAGGAAATTACTATTAAATATTAATTATGGAGTATTATATCTTCTTTGACAGTTAAGTGTCATACGTGATACACGCTTGGGCGATCATGTCTCAAAAGAGACATGACTGACTGGGCAGAAGATTATCCCGTAGTAGGTTGCCATTGCTTTCTGCGGTAGACTGGTTGCCAACCAAGGCTATATAACCCAATCTGTTATTTAACCCATAACTGGAAGAAAGAGACGGATTAATACCTTTCCCAAGGGTATTTGTGCGTAAGTGAATGCAAAGAATTCAACAGGAATTCGAACTCGGCCCCCCGATTTGTCGTTCCGAGTCGATATCCATTGCACCACAACGCACATGCACGTATTTGTATGTGTTTAAAATCTGGCTGCAAAAATATCTCCCCTTTTGCACACAATGTACAGAAAGTAACGTCATTTTGCGAGAGAGCGAATTAATGACAATCTTTTTTGTCCCATGATAATTGTCTCGAAAGAGGACCAGGGTTTATATATATATATATATATGTCTGATTGTAAATGTCTAATCTCTAAGTAACAGAAACAGTGTATTGTAAAAGAAGACATTTTAAATATGCAAATGAAGCATGAAATGAACACTTTTTTCCAAATTAAATATAAACTATTTTTTTATTTCAGTCTTTAATTGGATGTCCTTCCGATATGGATACCCGGTGTCGCCGCACCTTCTGCACTCCACACTACAGCTAAGTTATAATAGTTATGGTTACCTTAACTGAAAAAAAAAATGATATGTCCCGGAAAGGAATATATATATTATTTGAAGTAGCTAAGCGGTTTTGGCAAATGTAACTGGGTAGGACAATCTAGCAAGAAGACGTAATGGATGGTACTCGTCATAGTCGTATGTAGTATGCTGAGACGTAGGCTTATGCAATAGACGTAGACCTATAGACGTTCTCGCCTTAGTCTGTATTTATGGCTGACACCAGCCAATCAAATTACTGTAAGGGGGAACCAAGGCGTATGGATATTCATCACATTTAAAAATAACAAAAAACAAAAAACGATTTTTCAAAGGATAACTATTAAATGTTCGGGCTGTTGTCCTCATTTTTGTAGCCATATTCATGATATTTCGGCCGTTGTACGTTCTAGCCTTCTTCACAAATGTCGTGAATATGGCAACAAGTGAGGACAACAGTAACAATGTAAATAGGGCAAATAATTAAATACATCATCTGCGAAATATAGACAGATGTAAAAAACTATCCTTTAGTTTTTATTTTACTTATTTGCAAATGAGTAAAAAAAGAATAAATAAATAAAAGAAATATCCACCCATCCTTTACGGATAATAACATAATTTGCGAAAGAATTAATAATAATCCATGAGAATATTTTTCCACATGATTCTTCTACAAAAGCTGAATCCAAATTTTTATTTTTTGTTTTCCACCTAGTTGAAATTTTTCATCAGATTTTTAAACACAATTTTTCAATTTTATATACGTAAAAATAATTAAAATTAAATACGTAAAAATGAAAAAAAAATAAATTAAAAACTCTTTGCTTTTTATTTCACGAACCACCGTACTAATTAAATCCATTTATCAGTTCTAAGCTTTTTGTTTTTTCAGCAAAAATTTACCGCATCTGACATAATTGTGAATACAGCGCTATGTATAATTTTGCTAATTTCTTTAATGAAAATGGTCCTTTCTCTCATTTTTCTGTCTTATTTTTTTAAATGCCAGTGTTTAATCTAGCTAGCTACATTAAATCTTTTCAAACACCTTAAGTGTTTTTTTGCCTGAATTTCTGAATGAGGTGTTATTATGACTTACACTATTTGTATTCGGACTATCTTTGTTGTTGTTATCACAATGTTTTAGTCGTTGTGCTCTTCGTCCTTCCTCCAGTGTATATCGACCCGGGTAAGATACAAGGTATTATGAATTGAATCATTTAATCTACAGGGGAGTGGGGCTAAACAGTTCTCTTTCCACCACTACCTGTGTCTAAGGTTATCTCGTATTTATTATTTAGGCGAACCTGTACGACCGGCAAACCCCCTGTAATTTTTTTGCTTTTCATTTTTTTTTTTAACTTTTTTTCGGTACATTTTTTTTTATCGATTAGACCCTAAACTTTCGGATTAGCAAAAAAAAAAAAAAAAAAAAAAAAAATTGTAAAAAATTCAATATTTAAAATTTTTTAGGGAGTGCTTCGTTTATCATACAACGTTCTGGTAAATCAAAACCCCTATTGGAAACAATGGCAAAAAAATTACAGTGTGCCGGTCGTACAGATCCGCCATTATTTATTGTACTTCACAGTTATTGCTCACCCGTTTCAATCACGTCCAATACACACTACTCGACACAGGGATTGAACTCAGAACCACTATCACTGGAAGTCCCTTGAATCTCTTTATTTGTAAACGGTAACCGACTGTATTGTGGGTAAAGAGATTTTGTTTTGTATTCATTAAGAATTTACATTACAGTCAACCATAAGGACATAACAACATCCTTGAAAATGGCCTGTGAAGAGGCTGAAAGCGCTTGGAAAGCCGAAAATTATGGAACATTTTTACATTCCTTATTTTCAGCAGAAAGGAAAACATGTAAAAATACTGGAAAATTTTAACCAAAATTTAATAAAATCTTTCTTGTCGGTCGTTTTTGAACGAATCATGTTATATATATATATATATATATTCATATAGATAGGTGTGAGTTTGTAATCCTGGGTTTCACGCTTTTGCGATCGTCAGACAAACTGATTAATTTTTTTTTTTAAATTGGTTATATTCGTGTATTTTTGTGGAAGTGCGGGGAATAAATTTTGTCGTCACGACAGACGCAGATATACACATATATACATTTGTACACCCATCAACGCGCGCAAGGACACACACACACACACACACACACACACACACGTACGCGCGTTCGGTCACTGAGGCTTGCATAAACATACACATGCAAATCGTGCGGGGTTCGGTATATATATGTATATGTGTGCCGTTGCACACATACGCACTCATTCGGTTGGCATATTCGAATGGTGTGTAGCGATGTCAACGCGCGAATAGTTGTCGATTTCTCGTACGTACATATGTACTTTTGATGGGTTCTGTGTGAAACTATGGTAGGTAAGAATTGCTATTATTTTATTTAAGGCTGTATTGTTATTTTTTGTTTTAAAGTCGGTTATTGGCTTGTTTTATTATTTTTTGTGGTTGCGTATATTTAAATGGTAGAAATTCTAATTTGTAGTGCTTGTTAGTGTTTCTTAATTATTAATTTTACTATGGCAGAGACGTGTGATTTTTTTTTTTTTTGAATGGTGTGTAGCGTTAACATCACTACACACCATTCGAATATGCAAACCAAATGAGTGTGTATGTGTGTAACGACACACATATACATATATATACCGAACCCCGCACGATTCGCATGTGTATGTTTATGCAAGCCTCAGTGACCGAGCGCGCGTGCGCGTGTGTGTGTGTGTGTGTGTGTGTGTGTGTCCGTCCCCTTGCGCGCGTTGATGAGTGTACATATGTATATTTTTCCCCCACTTCCACAAAAATACACGAATATAACCAATTTAAAAAAAAAAATTTAATCAGTTTGTCTGACGATCGCAAAAGCGTGAAACCCAGGGTTACAAACTCACACCTATCTATATGAATATGTCTGCTCTATCGCTGATATTGAGCGCTTTTAAATAAGTAACACGCATATATAATATGTAAACTATATAATATATATAACAAATTACATATTTATATATATATATATTGATATTTATAATTATATACATACACTTTTCACACACATATGTATGTGTGTGTGTGTGTGTGTATATATATATATATATATATATATATGTGTGTGTGTGTGTATAGATAGATATATATGTTTGTGTGTATGTTTATATATATATATATATATATATATATATATATATATATATGTATGTATGTATGAATGACTGCGTTGAGAAAAATTAAATGATGAAACAGTTTTCATTCTAAATAACGTGAAAATCATGTATGAATCATAACTAAAATGTATTTCTGTTTAAATTCTAGTGAAAATGTTAACAGAATCTTTTAATGAAATAATAAATTACTAAATAATGTTAACGGTTGGTGTCTTTCAATGAAATAAAAAATAACTATGTATTAAAATTATAATAATAACATATTATATAAATAAGAACCATATCTATAAATTATCATAAAAATATTAACGGTTAGAATCTCTCAATGAAATAATAAATTACTAAACAAAATGTAATAATAATAATAATAATAATAATAATAATAATGAGAAAGAAAGAATGATAATAATAAACAACTCTAAATTATTATATAATGATAATAAGTAAGAAAACTACTATATTGTTAAGATTATAAGTAACGATTTATAACTTATTTAATAATATCTACTGGTATTTTGGATTCATTAATTTTTTTTTTGTGAAAAAATTGGGAAGTGACGTTATGTTTTAATTTGTATTTATAGTTGGTAGTAATGTTATTAATACGTTCTCAAAGTACTTCCTCCTTAAAGGGTTATGTTCTTTTTAACTAAACTGGCATTTGAGAAATCAAAATTGTGACCTGTGTTATTTCGATTTAATACAAGAGAGTTGGAACGTATGTCCAAGCGTAAGTCTCTTTTATGTTCGTAAATCCGCGCTTTTAGATTTTGGGATGTTTCCCCCAATGTATGCATTATTGCATTGTAGACACTGAATTTTATAAATCCCAGCATTCAAATTGATGTTTGGTGTCTTTTTTTGATCTGACAGTATCATCAATAGTTTTGGAGGTGGTGATAACAATTCTAGTATTTGGGATAATTAATTTGTTGGAGAGTTCATATGAAAAGTTCTTGAAAGGTAACATTATGAAATCTGTGTGATTTTGGGTGGTATTTGTTTTTTGGTTTTGTGTATTTTATAAGCATGTTTTTTTTTTACATGGAGGATGAAATAATGTGAGTAGTAGAGAAGTTTAAATATTTGTTCAATATATTTCTCTTCTTCAGATAGATAATTATGACTGCTTATTCTTTTACCGATAAAATGCAGCCGTAACTTCTACTCCAACAGTTTCTTTCCTCGCACTTCCCGACTGTGGAATTCTCTTCCAAACGATTGCTTCCCCGACGGCTACAATCTCCAGGAGTTTAAATGTAAGGTCAATAGACACCTCCTAACACACTAACCTGCTCCCATTCTATCAAGCACTCTTCCCATCTGCCCGACCCTCATCCTCGCTATCCTTACTCATCTGTCACCTTTCTCCTGACATTCCCTCTGTCTATCCACTCCTTCTCTTTACCTTCCCCTATGTAGCCCCATGCGCAATAGTGGCAGTGGAATGCCTTGCTTGGGGTGAGATGATTAAAAAAAAAAAAAAAAGTAGAAACCTATAATTAAACCAGATTTAATTATATCGTTGTGGTGATAATAGAAATTAATAAGATCGTTTTTGTTAGTAGGTTTACGGTAAACTTTAAATTCCAATTTATCGTTATTACGTATTAATAAAATATCAAGGAACGCTAAAGACTTGTTAGTTTCAAGTTCATATGTGAATTCAATGGTAGGTTCTACTTTATTGAGTTTTATGACTAAGTTTGATAGCTTAGTGTCATGGAGGTAAAATAATAGGATGTCATCTATATATCTTAAATAAATAGAATTGTTAGGTATAATATATTTGAAAGAACCGGATTCTAAGAATGCTTGAAATAGGTAAGTAATATTTCTAATTTTATGGAGAAAGTCGCCTGAATGTCTGATATGTGTATTGCTAACGGTGCCTAGGAATGCTGTAAATATTTTAGTAATAGCTCTAACTAATTTATGGGTAGTACTGTTTTACCAGAAACGAAATTTCTGTTTATAAAATGTGTTGTTAAAAGAGAAATAAGAATGGTTAGTGATTAATGTGCATATTTTTATGGTTTTCTGGACAGGGCGGAGTGGGGAGCTTTAATTTGGATTTCTTAAGATGGTTTTTAAGAATGTTTAGGCATTTCTTAACGGGTATGATTGTATAGAGTGATTTTATATCCAAACTTGCCATAGACAAGTCAGTCATATTAATATTTCTAATTTTATGGAGAAAGTCGCCTGAGTGTCTGATATGTGTATTGCTAATGGTGCCTAGGAATGCTGTAAATATTTTAGTAATAGCTCTAACTAATTTATGGGTAGTACTGTTTTACCAGATACAATAGGTCTAATGGGAATGTTTGGTTTATGAGTCTTGGGTAGGCCATATAATGTCGGTATAGTCATTTAAGTGCCATACGTGATACACGCTTGGGTGATCATGTCTCGAAAGAGACATGACTGACTGGGCAGAAGATTATCCCGCAGTAGGTTGCCATTGCTTTCTGCGGTAGACTAGTTGCCGACCAAGGCTATAGAACCCAATCTGTCCTGCTATTTAACCCATAACTGGAAGGAAAAGACAGATTAATACCTTTCCCAAGGGTATTTGCGCGTAAGTGAATACAATGGATTCAACTGGAATTCGAACTCGGCTCCCCGTTTTCTCGTTGCGAGCCGATATCCACTGTACCACAACGCACATCCTATTCTAATAATTTGGTCCAAGACTTTTCATTTTTTAATAGTTTTTTTTTACTGTTTTGTTGAAATGTTGTATTTCAGTGTTTATTATTTGTTCAGTGGTTTATGTGTAAGAGTCGTCATTATTTAAAAAAGATTCTATTTTTTCATTATAGACGTCTATATTCATTATAACTATACCTCCTCTTTATCAGATTTGGTTATGATGATATTTTTGTTCTTGGATAAAATATTTAATGCCTGTATGTATCTCCAGAGTAGTGTAGTTTCATTGTTTTGGTAAGGGTTGATGCTATTATGCGATGGATAAAACATTTTTTCATAATCTGTGTGGTTATAATTATGGTTTTTAGTTAATGTGGTCAATGTATCGTAGTTCTTTTGGGCTGCGGCAAATTTTAAGCCAACACTTAAAACTTCAGTTTTAATTGTAGATAGACTGTATTTAGAAATATTTTGGATCAGAGTAGGAATACCGATCTCATTCCATTCGTGTGTGTGTATGCATATATATATATATATATATATATATATATATATATATATATATATATATTACAGTGAAACTAATCAAATGTGACCGCAACTTCTACCCTAGCAGCTTCTTTGCTCGCACTTCCGTCTATGGAATCCCCTTCCGTATACTTGCTTTCTTGAGACCAAGAATTTAAATGCAAAGTCAATTGCTATCTGTTACCTTCTTAACTCACATACTTTCCCTGACAACCCTTGTATCATGTTTTCACAATCCACTCTGACGCAGCCCTCCCTATATTTGTATTCTCATCCTGTTCTTACTCATTTTCTGACTCCCCTGTAACTTATTCCTCTTTCTCATCACTCACCTTTTCTGTAACCTCCTGCGCACCAGTGGCAGTTCTGGCTTGCTTTGGGTGAAATTATAATATATACATATATATATATATATATATATATATATATATATATATATATATATATCAACAAAATTTCGATGTTTAAATTCGTTGAATAGCCATTTCTACGAGGATATCCTCGCGTCTTCAGCAGCAAAATATTTATTTAAACAAATTCAAATGACAAGATTTTATACCGGCAGAAGTAAAAAAAAAAAAAAAAAAAATTGAACTTCTGCCGGTATAAAATCTTTTGTCATTTGAATTTGTTTAAATGAAAATTTCGCTGCTGAAGACGCGAGGATATCCTCGTAGAAATGGCTATTCAACGAATTTAAACATCGAAATTTTGTTTTATTTTATATTTGGCTCTGTAATTAGAATATAATAATTACATTGAGCTCTCCACCTTGATCAATCTTAATATAAATGAAATTAATATTAATTAGGACCGGGTTTTTAGGATTTACCTACCTGATTATCCTTTGGGATTATATATATATATATATATATATATATAAAATAAAAAGAGAAACCACAATGAGTGTTCTTTTGACAGAGAGAGTAGTCTAAAACATACACACACGTTTAAAGGGTTTAAAATTTCTAGCACCTGAAGAAGACCGAAACGTCGTAAACGTGGCAATACTTTTTTTTTTTTTATTAAAATTGGAGTAAATTGAAAAGTGAAATTAAACCAGCACGTTTTGTTTACCGGTGGCGAAATCTGATCTGAGGCATAAGTTGTACCCATTGAATCTAGGTCATCAGAAGACAATGTAAATGAACGAAATAATTCTTATCAACTAAAAATTGAAACAGAGCTGAGTAAGCCAGAAGGAACTTTGGAGTTTACATGATTTTGGGCTGAAGCAGCCACATCCCCGTGATAATCGCAAGCACCACCAAGGGTCGGTTATAACCACCCGGGATTTCTATATATACGCGTAGTCATGCTGAAAAAGTGAGTCAAACCACAACCGTATGAAAGTACGGTTGAGTAAGATCGGGTCTCTCCGATGGACTGATGTAGCTGACAACTCTGATTAAACAACCTCCTGACCGAAGATGTCTTTGTATGTAAAAGTAAAATAAAATATATTTTATATTTTACTTACATTTGGGTCTGGTTCTGTTGCTTCAAATGGAGGCATTTCTTTCAGATTGTTGTTTTTTTTTTTTTTTTTTTTTTTTTTTTTTTTTCTGCTGATGATGACGACGAAAGAACAAGGAAGAAAAAAACTGGATTATGAAATGATTATGTGAAACTGATCTTTGTGAAGAAGTCGGATTGAGTGGTTCCCAACGGAGTGATTTATGATTTGAAAAGTTTAATCGTCGCCCCAAATTTGTTGCGGATTTTTTAAATTTAATAGTCGCCCAAGGACTTTGGGAAGTATCGTCGTCGTAGTGGTTGCATTGAAAATCCGCTGACTATATGAAACTTAAAGTTCGTCATCAGCCCGATAACATCGGAATCGCATCATTCGTCATTTGTACCAGCACCTTTGAAAGGCACCGTGGTCCCAGCGTTTTATTTGAGAAAAATTGTCTTCGTCAAAAGAGTCTGGAGAATATTTTTGAAAAGAGTTATATATCTTCTGAGACGATTTAACAAGTTAATCACACACACACACACTCTCTCTCTCTCTTTCACACACACACAGTCTCTTACACTCACACATACTCACTCACTCTCTCTCTCTCTCTCTCTAATCCAGTGTGTAAGTTGTTATGTTAAAAACTTTTACTTTCTGTAACCCTTTTCTTTTTTCTATTCCTTTCTTATATATAAAAGACATTAACAATGCAACCATTGAACAGTTGCTTGTTCGGCTTTCTGAGGATATTATTTTTTTCTTTTTATTTCTTTTAGCTGCCTTCAAAATTGTTTAACACGGGCTCTCCAGTCATGTCTGCACATCAGTCGACACTTCTGCTTTCTGGATCAAATAGCCACAACGTGCACAGGAAGCAGAAGTAGACCAGCGGACCGGTCGAATAATCTCGGATGCTCAGGGGACCTAGGCCAATCCCTTAAGTTCGATTAGGACCGAATAAGCACCTCAGTCCGAGGAGGAAGACGCCGAAGGTTGAGGGGAAAGGGTGGAAGAGTCAGATCTGGTGCACGTTCACCAGAATAGGCTCGTGGAGAGGAACTGTTCAACTTTTATAGAATATATTGTACTTTACTTTTTATATTCTGCTACACGTATCTGGTCTCGCGACCTTACCAGAAACACGTATATCCGAATAAGAAATATAGAAAACTAAATACAATATATTTTATAAAAAGAACACTTTTGGCTTCTCTTTTTAAAATATACACTTTTCTCCCGTTAGAACCACTATAACATATATATATATATATATATATATATATATATATATATATATATATATATATATGTTAAATGTAACTGACAATAAATGTTTATTATGCGTAATCATGAGTCGTTCTAAACATCGTATTTTGGCTTTAATTTCAGGTGGAAATAAAGACAAAAATTGTCCAACATTTGGATATTGTTTTATTACGCTGGTTTTAAGCGTAATAAATGTTGGACAATTTTTGTTTTTATTTCCACTAGAAATTAAAGTCAAAATACGATGTTTAGAACTGCTCATAATTAAGCATAATAGACATTGTTATATTTAACAATACATGTTTAGATAGTTATCTGTAGCCTCAATACACTAAATTATCTAAATCTAAACGTATTTATAAATGGAACTTTGTCTGTGTGTGTGTGTGTGTCCGTTACCTATAGACTCCAAAACGGCTGAACCGATTTTCTTGAAAATTTACACAGTTGTACTATAAGCGTCTGCGAGTGTTCTTAGCTAGGTTTTGTGTTGAGGTAGCCCCGATAAATATCGAAAATCGATAATCGAAAAAATCGGGTTATAGAAAAAGTGGTCCGATTTTAATCAAATTTGATACTCATATACAAAGACATAAGAAACTATATTCAGAAGTTTTAAGGTTGCAGTTCTTACAATAGTGCAGAAAATTGATTATATATATATATATATATATATATATATATATAAGGCAAGATGTATGTATGTGTGTCTGTTTATCTGTCTGTATGTCTGTATTTTTTACAGCCCTTTTATTTTAGTCTTTGCTTCTGGTTTGGCTCTAAGTAGGTATAATTGTAGTTCTTAGTCTCAGCCATGATACCATTTACTCAGAGGATTTATTTAACCTTCAAAATTCAGTTTACAACGAAAAAACTTATTTGATATTGATACCAGGAAATCAAAATTTGACTTACATTCATTCATCTTTCTTTCAGTCTATGGTTTCGCTTTAACTGGAAACAACTATTGCTTTTTAGTCTTTCGTGCCAACGTCCAATGAGTCTGAGCTCTAGGACCATGAATTAGTTTTAAAGCTTTCATTACACCCGAGCAACGCCGGGCTATACTGCTAGTATATATATATTTAAACAAGTTGTTATTACCACACCAAGCTATAATACATTTTAAGAAAAGAGGGATCATATCTTAAAGTATCACAACATTTAAAGTTTAAGGAGCCTTTCGACCGACCCTTCTTCAGAACAAAAAAACGTTAGTAATTTAAGACTAAGTAGCTAATAAGAAAAAAAAATTATTAGCGACTGAAGGTAAAATGTAATTTAATTAAATGATAAGTAGCGTGAGAAAAGAAAAAAATTCTCCTCCGTTAGGTAATGGCTTCTCCGAAGAGGGTCACTTTGTTTTAATTCTCATTGCATGCACATGGCAGGTCTCTGCATGTTAATAATAACAGACTTGCATCATATATCCAAGTGGAGTCTGTTCTGTGTCCCGTGCAATGCAGAGAAAAATTCAGGAGAATAACTTGTCCTGCAAGCAGCAGAATTTCATAAATGCTCACCATTTGCGGAGGCATGAGTCTGCGAACACCTGGATGTCACCGACTCATGTCTACACACCTAGCTCGGGACATGTATTTACTGAACGTAAAGTATTATTCTGTTTGGAAATAGTGATTTTCTAAGTATAGCTTAGATGTGGCCCAAAGCTGAAAGTTCGAGGCACACAGTGAGGATTGAACTCACTACTCACTCCTAATTGTCTGAGTGAGACAAGCTTGTTAACCATTACACCATGTCGAGGTAGTCTATCCCATTCAAGAATTGATTTTCTAAGCGCCGCTTAGATGTGGCACAAGGCCAAGAGTATGGGGTACCCATTGAGTATCGAACTCACTACTCAATTGTAATAGGTTTTAGCAAGGAAAGCTTATTAACCATTACATCATGTCGAAGTATCCTATCCTATTTAAGTATAATTGCAAAAAAAAAAAAAAAAAAAAAATCCCCTCCCTAAATTTATCGACAAAACATACAAATGCATGCTGGGATTTCTTCTCAACCAATAACATAGGCTACTTCTCGGTTTCATAAGTTTTAGTTCTTTCTTGTCAGAACATTGCGATTACTTGTCCGTATAGCTTTTGTGTGTTAACAATATTTTTAGTTTGGTAACTTTTTACCTTATTGCTGCTTCTTTGTTTTGTATATATTGTTTGTTCAATAGTATTTTTGCCCTGTTCTTTTCTTTGTTATTGTTTTGTTAAAAAAATCTATTGACCATTTCTGCCAGTTACTCTAATGTATGCAAATACTTCTGATATCAGAGCCAATAACATGCTTTGCTGTTCGTTTCGTTTATATGTAAGAATAATGCAACAATTAACAATGGAAGGAAAATACGACTGAAAACGGGAAAATCAGATTAACAGCAGTAGTTGCACTGTCATCCCCCCCCCCACACACACACACTTAAGGCGCATACAACTGATGAAAATGTTCATTCAATTTGTAATTATACCGTAAATAAGAGATTGAAAATAGGTATCATCAAAAGGCGTGGGCATTTTTGTATAAAAAAAAACAAACAAAAAAAAAAACACTACTCTAGACCAGGGTTTTTTAAACATTTTGACTTATGGACCCCTTTATATTTCAAGTTTTAGTCTAGGGACCCACTATAAACGCTTAAGAAGTTTATACATAAATTTTTACTAAAAATAGCTTATAGTTTTGCATTAACGTAGTAAAAACTGGTTTTAAGTTTACTTTAAACTGATAAATTCAAATTTTCATTTGATAACATCAGTAAGTAAAAATAAATATCCAGTCATTGAGAATTTATACTTTGAATTTCACGTGATGAGTTAATCCAGGGACCCCCCCCTATCTTATCCTTGCGGACCCCCTGTGGTCCGCGGACCACATTTTGAAAACCCCTGCTCGAGATCATTATTTAAAACATACGCACACACAAAAATAATTGGCGTGGTAAACATTATCCACTTTTTGATGTATCGCAAGTACACCCCAAAGAATAGTTAGAAATTCTAAGTAACCTCGACATATTTGCGAAAGACATTAGAGTAATTAAGGACCTCTACTGGCAGCAAACCGCCTGCATACGAACGGGAAACGAATTCAGCAGATATACAAAGATACAAAGGAGCAAGGATGTGTCTTTTCACCGGACCTATTCAAATTGTACAGCGAGACTATTATGAGAACCCTAGAAGTTATGCTCAGGATTCATCACCGAAGGCCACAATAGGAAACTTTATAAAATACGCAGATGTTGCACTATTGATAGCAAAACGGAAATAAAACTACAAGACCTCCTTTTCGTTTCTATCCTTTTTAAAACCACATCATTGCTTACATGCACGATCCATGATATCCGCAACATCCTTCCATGGACCTACATTTCAGTTGCTTCAAGTTTTTCCTTCATCTTTGATGTGATTGTCCAACATTCGCTGCCATATTAAAAGACATCACATAGCAATCTAATACTCTCTTCTAAGTTTCCAGCGAAATTTTCCTGTCTCTCAATACTCTACTCAGCTTCTGAGATGCACATTGGCCTTCGGAACTCAATGTTGCACTTTCCGTCCTCTGTTAAAACATTTCCCAGATATTTAAATTTCTGGACCTGCTAGATTTTGATATCCCCTGCCTGTAGTTGAGCTGCTCTTTTTACTGATGGTCATGCATTCAGTTTTCTGTAGTCCTTACTTTCCACTTTCTTTATCTACATTCCGTAGGAGGTCTTGTAGTTTTATTTTCGTGTCTGCTATCAGCACTGTATCATCTACATATCTTATATTGTTCAGATTGTGAACACCTCAAATTGAGTGAAGACTTCCTCCTATTTAACACCCTATTACAAAGTCGCCATTAGTAACGAGAACTAAACTTGTTAGAGGCTATATACGGTACCTCAGAAGTACGAAAAAAATTTTAAATATTTTTCTTCACTTTTGCAACAGTTAAATTATTTTAGTCAGTTAGTTAAGTGCCATACGTGATACACGCGTTGGGTGATCATGTCTCAAAAGAGACATGACTGACTGGGCAGATTATCCTGCAGTAGGTTGCCATTGCTTTCTGGCGTAGACTGGTTGCCAACCAAGGCTATAGAACCCAATCTGTCCTATTATTTAACCCATAACTGGAGGGAAGAGGCGGATTAATACCTTTCCCAAGGATATTTGTGCGTAAGTGAATGCAAGGAATTCAACTGAAATTCAAACTCGGCTCTCCGATTTGTCATTCCGAGTCGATATCCACTATAGATTATTTTAGTACAGAAGTTTAAAAAAAAAAAAAAAAAAAAAAAAAAAGGAATAATTCAATAATTCTACGACTGTATTTAATTAACAGTATTAATTTAATAAGTCATCCTCAATTCTCACTTACTTTTTTACAGCACTTTTTTAATGGCAACTTGATGAGTAACCGTCAGTCATTTAAGTGCTATACGTGATACACGCTTGAGCGATCGTATCTCGAAAGAGCCATGATTGACTGGACAGAAGATTATCCCGCAGTACGTTGCCATTAGTTTCCGCGGTTGCTAGCCAAGGCTGTAGAACCTAATCTGTCCTGTTATTTAACCCATAAGTGAAGGAAAGAGATGGATGAACACCTTTCCTAAGGTTATTTGCGCGTAAGTGAATGCAAAGAATTCAACTGGAATTCGAACTCGGCTTCCTGATTTCGAGTTCCGAGGCGATAATCACTGCACCACAACGCATATCCTATTATTTTTGTACAGAAGTTTAAAAAAAGGAATAATTCAATAATTCTACGAATGTATTTAATTAACAGTATGATTTTAATAAATCTGTCAACTCTCCCCTACTTTTTTACAGCACTTTTTTTTAATGGCAACATGATGAGTAACCGTAACAATGTTTAAAATGTCTTAGTGCCTTATTTGAATAGGTAAAATTATTTTACTTTTTCCAACAAATCATCTGTTATTCAAATGAAATAAAAATTTAATTTCAAAGAGATTTAAAATATTTCTTTTTCTTAAAAAAAAAAAAAAATCAGTTTCTAGTGGAATCTAAAAATAGAAATGAATAGAAAGATTTCCGAAAGACAAACGCATGCATCGCAAAGACTATTTTAGTGACATCTCAAATCTTGTTATGTTATAAAATTTCACAATTATAATAGGGATTTAAATTCAGAAAATATTAAACAAATATTTATAATACAAGCCTATGCAAATTTTAATTACTCCACATTGCTTATTAAGGCAGAGTGTTACACAACGCCGATAATTTTACGTGGTGAGTCTATACATATTTGGCAAAGGCCATAAATTGGCCATTCTCCTGCCGCAAAGTCGGAATCCCCGGGACTGGTCATCTTCTTCTATCTAAATTGAGGAGAACAGTTAACTCAACTTCCGGGCAAAAGCGAACATGTGGAACATCCTAAACCTTAGTAGGTAAGCCGAGTATATGATGGGTAAAGATTCGTTGGGATTTGTTTAAGGGCAAGGTCCCAAATCCTACACTGTATAGACCTCAGGCATTTTTAATTATCTCGCAACAGGTCGCCAGCCAAGGCTATAGAACCCAATTTGTCCTGTTATTTAACCCATAAATGGAGAGAAGGGATGGATTAATATCTTTCCCAAGGGTATTAGCGCGTAAGTGAATGCTGAGCATTCAAGTGGAATTCGAACTCGGGTCCCCGATTTCTCTTTCCGAGCCGATATCCACTGTACATCCGCCAAGAAGCTGAATATATATAAGTGACCTATGCACAAAGCGTACTTAGTTTTTGCTTTTTATCACGCACAGGCAGGTGAATACCGAATATGACACAAGGTTGAGCTTTAACGTGTGTTTACCGGCAATACCGTAGAAAAATTGGCCACACCCCTTTAGCACTTTCCCTTTTGGGGTCGCCAGACAGTAAACCCAGTCTCTCCCGAAGGAGGGGATTTGAGCTTAATATTTTTTAAAGTTACCCCGGCATGTGTCAGGAATATTTTTCAGTGCGCCCACATCACTTCTGAATGGAACACATGTCCGAGATTTGCCAGTTATATTTACCCTGCTTCTCCACTAGGGCTGAATGTGAAACAAAGTCGTATTAACATGGTTAGCTACACACATACTTATAAGCAGGTACCTTCTCTCATTCTCGACACCTAAATTTTAAATGAAATTGTTTTAAATAAAAGTTTTCCTGG
Organism: Ascarosepion bandense; assembly: GCA_037127315.1. NCBI lineage: Eukaryota > Metazoa > Mollusca > Cephalopoda > Sepiida > Sepiidae > Ascarosepion > Ascarosepion bandense. The sequence continues at coordinate 2,807,526 of JBBBDQ010001228.1, read as the reverse complement.
AGCTTTAATCAAAAGCTAAATAATTAAATTTACTATTTCTAGTAACCAAAATAGTTCGGTGTATTTCAAACAAAAATTATATTGATTGTAATCTAAACCGGCTTTTTTTTAACAGTTTTCAAAATTCAGCATTTTTTTTTTTTTTGCTTATTTTGACAAATTTGTAAACAAAAAGCTAATTCTCAGTTTTAAAAATCTTGCAAAAAATAAAATATACATCTGTGACACGTTGTTTTGGGAAAATTAGCAAATTCAAAGTTAAATTAACTGATGTACACAAGTATTACTTGTTTATAGCATGAAATTTCGAATAAAAGTATTTAACAAACTATGACATTCGTGATTAGGTGATTGACGACAGCCAGATATGGTGAAAAGTGAGTTATCGTTGACCAGAACTGACATAAAAGTCCAAATATTTTTCCTGTAAGAAGGAACCCTAAAACATGTGACCTTTTAATGCAATCTTACTCGATGGATCTGAAACTTGGACTCTTTCAGCAAAACAACAGCGCCGTTTAGATGGATGTTATACTCGTCTTCTCAGAAGAGTACTTGATCTTTCATGGCGAAACCACCCGACTCTAGAAATGATATATGGAGACCTACCAAGAGTATCAACCTTAGTTCAAAAGAGACGTGTCCAGTTTGCTGGGCATTGTGCACGTGCCACAGATGAACTTGTTTCATCGTTTGTATTATGGAGGCACCCATCATCTCACAATCGATCTCGTAAGTTAACCTTTCCAGACAGGATACATAGAGATACATTTATCGCCAAGGAAGACCTTACAGGAGCTATGACAAATAGGGAATACTGGAAGGGTGTAGTGAGTTCTATCTCGGCCGAGGCCGCAGAATGATGACGATGTGAATGCAACATACGAAAATTACTTAATAAAAAAGTTATTTTAAAAATCATTTGGCTCGAAGATTTGTATTAAGCTTTCAGTTAGCACATATAGTACTCACTTAACCACCACAAGGCTATGAAGAATTTTTAAAATATTTTTGAAACTTTATAATAATTTATAATGAAAAAAACAAAAAAGATCTTGTAAATTTTCTTCAGAATATGTCATTATATACATATATATTTGGAAACGCGTTATTTCGTAACCCAGGTTTCTACCTTTCGGTGTCTTCAGGCTTTACAATAATTGATTTTACCGTTTTTTAAAATGCTCATGTAACAGGGATCTTTTATGAACGCATATTTTTCAAAATTAGAAGTTACTTATGTATTGAACACTTTAATACAACTGTGTACTGATCTAATTTAATTATGACCAAAAACTAAGTAATTATATATAAAGCTTATCTAATTAAATAATTAGATAATTTCATTGCATATTATTTTATTTATTTTACTATTCGGAGCAGACTTTCAAAAAAAAAAAAAAAAAAAAAAAAAATGCTGACTGAAAAATAAATAAATGATTTGCATTCCCCGAGGAGTAGTAACAAATTTTCAATGCAGAATTTAATACTGGATCATCATTTTCGCTTAACTGGACTCTCCAATTCTGGGCTGTGTTTGGTTTTTTTATTTCGTTACTGCTGGTCCAAGTTCTCTACTGAACCAGTAAATTATCTTCTGACTTTAAATTTCCTAAGTCTTAACTTTTTTTTCTCCAAATTGGAGTAGATAGACCCTACTATCGCCCGGTTCATACTCCTCCAACTTTTACTGAACGGGAGTAGAAGCTCATCCCTTGTTCAGGAAGTGGTTCCCGGTTCTCTTTCTCTTCTTAGATCTCAATATTGGTGCTTCCGCAATTTTTCTGTGATATGAGTGTTTGGTGGCAATGTCTATTTATTGTGAGGGTACCGGGTTGGCAGTTTTCTGGTTGCTGCTTCCGACTGATAGTTAGGAGCCCTAACTCTTGCGTAGCGTCGAGAGCTGCTGCTTTAATCAACAGTTGCATAATATCGGGGTTCTTGCAGTGCCATGAAGCGCATGGATAAGTGTCCCTGCAAGCGCTTCCAGTGGGCAACCCCCAGACCACACTATGCTGCAGTCTGCGCCAGCTCCATTCCTGCACATGTCGCAGCCAATGACTGCCTGCCACTTCTACTAGTGGTCTCTCCTCACCAACAAGACAAAAAATTAACAATAGCATTTCAAGAAACAAGGCTAAATCAAAATCACCTGAATCACTCAACATTTCCTTCACAAACGTCCGTGGTATGCGTACCAACTTCTGCAGCGTGGAATCTTTTCCCCACGGAAAGTCTCTTGACTTCCTAGCGATTTGCGAAAATAATCTCAAGTCCTTAATCACCTCCTCTGATCTCTTGATTCCTGGCTATCTTCCCCTCTTAAGGAAGGACTCCACTGTCCATCTGCATGGTTTTGGGATTTACCTCAGTGAACACTATCTAGCTAGTGTGACTTCTCTCAAATCCCATGACCACTCATAAATGGGTCTCCATTTTTTTTACTTCTAAAATCGGTTAGCTATATTTTCTTTCTGTACCGTTCCCCTTCCTTTCCCGCCTGCTCCCTGTTAAACAATATCTCTGACAACATAGATGAAGCTACTTCCTTCCACCCATTCGCTAACATATTTGTGTTCCGTGATTTTAATGCCCATCATGTCAAGTGACTGGAAAACTGTCACTGATCCTGCTGGCATTAATGCTATGAACTTTTGCAATTTCTTACACAAATGGTGGATTTCCTCACGCGTTTTCCCATTATCCCTACAGGACACGCTTATCTGCTAGATCTCTGACCCCTGCCCAACCTTGCAGCTTTGCTCCCTTGGAAACTGATCATACTGTAGTTTTAATTAATATTTCTCTCCACGCTTTCCATAAACCTACCAAGAAAATTTCATAATGCTACCAAAGAGCAGACTGGGATCCGTTTCGCGAATATCAGAGCCACGCGTCTGGTAATAATAAATGCCTATTTGCTCCTGCTCGAAATGAGCATAAGAGGATCTTAAATTACGCTAAGCTGTTGTTTGCTGACAGAATGTTCGGCTCAAAAGACTACTGGCAGCTCTGCACATGTGTACTGAACAACAGCAAATCCTCTATCCCTTCTTTAATCAATAAATTTTAGGTTATCACAGCCAGAGCGGACAAGGCCGAGTGCTCGCAGATTCTCCTCCATCTCTACATTTGACTCGTCTGGAGTATCCGCACCCGACTTCTCGTTTAGAACTGAGAAAAGTTAACATAATCCCCTCTCTGGTCTCTAAAATAATTTCAAAACTTGAACCCCAATAAGGCGAGCGGAGGTGACGGAATGCCGGTTATTGTCTTGAAATGTGACCCTGAACTCTCCTCTGTCCTCTCTAAACACTGCTTTACTGTCTGCTGGAAGACCTCGTCAGTGATTCCTGTATTTAAGAACTCATGAGAACCCTCGGACCCCTCTAATATCGCACTATCAGCGTCCTATCAGTTTTCGGCAAAGTGTCCGAGGCTATCATCAATGCTGAAATAGTTCAACATCACAACGTGCATAAACTATTTCCGGACAGACAGTATGATTTCCGCTACTGCTAATTTGCTAACGACCATCTCTGAATACATATATCAGGTCCTCGATAAGAACGTCGAAGCCCGAGCTGTTGCCCTGAATATCTCCAAAGTATTTCATAGAGTCTGGCAGGCCGGCCTTCTGCGCCAACTACAGAGCTATAGTATCACTTGGTTGGTTGGTTGGTTGGTTGGTTGGTTGGTTAGATCCAATCGTTCCTACCAAACCTCATAATGAAGATAGGATCTGGAGGCGTGTCCGTTCAAGACTATCACACGAACGACGAACGCAGGTGTTCCCCCAGGGCTCTGTCCTAGGCCAGACGCTCTTTCTGATCTTCATCAACGATCTCCCTGATGTGATCAAATCCCAAGTCGGCATTTACGCTGACGACACCATCTACTCCCGCCTCAGTCAGAAATCTGCCAAGGCGGGCAAAAATAACGTCGCTGCTGATCTTGAGAAGGACCTCCAATCTGTGGGGGACTGGGGTAAGAAATTGCTCGTAAACTTTAATGCTTCTAAAATGAAGCTGCTATCCGTCAACTACCATAGACAGTCCCTCATCAGCGTGGATCAAGCTAGTCTCCCCGAAAGCAATACACTGCGCCTCCTCGGCTTCACTTTCTCAGCCGACTTCAAGTGAAACGACTACATTGAATCAATAGCTAAATCTAGAAAGGTTGGGTGACATAACGGGGGGGGGGGCTACATAAAAGAGATAGTTTCTAATGATTCGAGTATATTCTTAGGTACATCGTTAATATATATAAAGGCGATCGCATATACGATATATATATATATATATATATATATATATATAAAAGAAACTTCATCAGACGTGCTTTTAACCGACTCAACTACGAAAGGTGTCGATGATCAAGCAAGTCCTGTCTAACGATGATTTATTCTACAAACGAGGATGCAAGTTAAAAAAAATGTGCCCTTCCGTATGATTCTAAATTTCTTTAAAGTAAGGCCAGTAGACAAAAAGTAAAAATAAACGAAGCAAATATAAGTATCCACTAAAGTAAGTTTTAAAGTTAAAAATATAATGTTTTGATGTCATATTTATGGGTTAAAGTACTTATATAAATATACCTAGTGATCATAAAAATTTAGGAAATTAGGTTTTGTAATCTAATATTTTAAGTTTTAGATTTTATTGTATTTATCACTTATTTTATGATAATCTCCTGTGTCGACGTCAGTAAAAATAGTTTATTGAAATCAACAAATTTACAAAAATAAATAAAAATCAGAATTCTTCAAAATACTGAGTGTCCTTGAATTGTAGAAATCTTTTTCATTTATGATTAGTAAATACAAATTTTACTTAATATCACCTAACCGCTACGAATTAATATAGAATTTTACAAAGATTTAAAACTTTTTAAATTAGAATAAAAAAAAAAAGTTTTATGACTGTAGTGTCCATAATACACCATTAAAAGTAATTAAATTGCTTAATTAAATTACAGTTTTATTGCATGTTTTATTTTACGATTCAGATTTTCGCTAAATGGGGGTCCTGTTTCAGAAGAAAAAAAAGTCATTAAAATTCTCCCCCCAAAATTAAATCTAATATAAACATTAAGCTGTACAAAAAATAAATTTCTTTTAATTTCATGAAGTTAAATGTGTGGTAGGGGAGAAGGAACGCTTCCAATATATATATATATATATATATATATATTCTAAGCACTGCTTAGACGTGACAAGACCGAAATTATAGGTTACCCACTGAGGTTCGAACTCACTACTCGGTAGTGTCACACACAATTAAATCTTGGAAATTAACAAGAACGAAATCCATTTTTAAAGCAGGCACTATAATTATTATTATTAATCCATCATAAATTTTGAAGTTAAAAATTTAAGACATTTTAATAAGTGAAAGAGAAAATTCAACTTTTGGAATTCATAATATATACCAGCCAGTTCTAACAACTATTCAATCTTTGAATATAAGAAAGAATAATGTTTTTAAAACATGGTGTTTAAAAATGTAATGCAGTTTTTAACGTTATTTCAAATTAGCTTAAAAAGACACCTATTAAGATAAAAAATAAAAAAAAATAAAAAATTACAGAGTATAGAACAAATGCCTTAAAACTATTTTAATGATTAAAATATAAACATTAAATCCAAAAATCACAGCTAACATCAAAAACAAAATACTGTATATAATAAAAAAAAAAAAATCTATATTCATTATTGATACAAATTTCAAGAATACAGTTTAACATATAAAAGTTTAATTTTAAAATCTAGTTTATACCTATGCTAACAAATCTGTCAGTTAAGCGTCATGCGTGATATACGCTTTGGGCGACCATGTCTTGAAAGAGACATGACTGACTTGGCAGAAGATTATCCCGCAGTAGGTTGCCATTGCTTTCTGCGGTAGACTGGTTACCAACCAAGAACCTAATCTGTCCTATTATTCAACCCATAACTGGAGGGAAAAGACGGATTAATACCTTTCCCAAGGGTATTTGTGCATAAGTGAATGCAAGGAATTCAACTGGAATTTGAATTCGGCTCCCCAGTGAGTCGTTCTGAGTTGATATCCACTACACCACAATGCACACTTTGATTAAAATCAAACCATTGTTCCTAATACTCTTCACAAGAATAAGGAGGAAAAAAAAAATCGTACATTTTAGTAGCAACAAATGATCAGAGAAAACCATGAAGTCTTTAAAAAATAAAGAAATGAAAAAAAGAAAAAGAAAATATAATGCCAGGGTGGTTACTAGCTCAATTCAGAAGGTGCCCAAGATAATGATTGCACAAATATAATGGCACACAGTATACATCCAACTTATAGTAAAAAACTTGTTTAGTAATTGAAATGCACATACTTTTTACTATTTTTATAGAATGGGGTTTGGGAGAGATACCAAGGGTACAGTGGATATCGGCTCGGAACGAGAAATCGGGGAGCAGAGTTCGAATTCCAGTTGAAACTTGCATTCACCTATGCACAAATACTCTTAGGAAAGGTATTAATCTCTCTTCCTTCCAGTTATGGGTCAAATAACAGGACAGATTAGGTTCTACAACCTTGGCTGGCAACCAATCTATTGCAGAAAGTAATGACAACCTACTGCAGGATAATCTTCTGCCCAGTCAGTCATGTCTCTTTTGAGACATGATCGCCCAAGCGTGTATCACATATGGCACTTAACTGACTGACCAAGAGGAAGAATTTTGAGAGTGACAAGAAAGAGCCAAGTAGTAGTCCTGAAGGGACATGACACATGAAGATATACTATGGGTGGTGGTGGGGGGGGGATAGAGAAAATATAGTTTTAAGTTAATGTGTGATGGTATTTTGTTATACAGCACATGGATTTTACTTCACTGTAGACTGGTAAACATATTCATCCTTTCAGATTATAGCCTACAGGAAAGTCTATGCATGCTGATATTTATATTTTGGGTTGCAATTTTTGTACTTTATACAAATGAACAAACAATGTTATGGAAAATCCCAAAGATTAATGAAATGGTTTAACAACCAACATATTGAAATTATTTATTTAAGCATTTTTAATCGATACTCGTATTTGCGTAGATAATCTCTTCTTAATCAAACAGTATATTTTTCATAAAAGTTTGTTATCAGGCTGGAAGAAACAAATATACTGTTCGATTAAAAACATTATCTACTCAAATACGAGTATCAATTAAAAATGTTTAAATTGTATATATATATATATATATATATATATATATATATATGCGCGCACCCCCCCCCCCCCCCAGTTTATGACATTCCTGGCCTATGGGGATTAAAAGTCACAACTCAGTCTATAAGCATCATAGGTCAGTTCTTTGTTGTACAAACATTGAATTGAGCATTTGTTCTTGTTTGTGGAAACTGATTGCCCCCAATTATGGCTCTCGAGCCATAATTTTAAACTATACTGATGGCAGTGCTTCAAAAAAAAAAAAAAAGTCATCTTCATTGAAGTGACAGACATTGTTAAATGCAATGAAAAAGGAGAAACGAACACTAATTGGCTCAAGTCATTCAACTGTTGCTTAAAATAGGTGATGTGCATATACATATTGAATTTTCCTAGTATAAAATAAATATAATACAAGAACATGTCCAAGTTTCTTTTAAGACCTAAAACATGCCATTGAAATGAGTTATCTCCTACATTACTTTACTATTGCATCAGCATAAGTGAGTCATGTAAAATTAAGTACATTGTAGGAACAAAACTGCCTAAGTTGAGGACCTCTTATGTATACACACTAAATGAGAAATCAACACCAAGCTACCTGGGTAGCTTGGTGTTGATTCCTTATTTAGTGTGTATATTTTTGCTTTCTTCTGATTGTAATGAGCACTTTTATTTTTGATACCTATGGGAGTGTTTTTTTTTTGTCTTCTACTGCATTATATACATTTGTTTTTCAACCCCCCATCCAAATAGCTCTGATCTTTATATGAGATCAGTGATTCTACTGCTAAGGTGTGTTTTGGCAAGCACATTTTTTGATGGCAATGCATGATATCAGGCTGAAGATCGTGCATTGATAAGTATAAACAATTTATCACTTTAATTGAGCAGGTTTATGCCACCTTTGAAGTTTTATGAGGAAACCTTATGTTCTCAGCCATCAGAGATAGTTTGACTAGTGAGAAAATTGTAACATGTCCTCAGAAAACTCCAGTAGGAATGAATCTGGTCAGTTAAAGGGACAAATTCTTTAAACTTCTCAACGCACCATTTCCACCCCGATACCGGGCACTTTACGATGGAAAAAAAAAAAAAAAAAAAGGAACCTGCTTGTCAAAAGAAATTTTATCAGTAAAACCAATGGGGGGGGGGGGGGGGGTTCCCTTAGCACTGAACATTAGCAGAAGTCACACACACTAGTTGTTCAGTCAGTTAGTCAAGTGCCATACGTGATACACACTTGGGCAATCATGTCATGAAACATGACTGACTGGGCAGAAGATTATCCTGCAGTAGGTTGTCATTAATTTCTGCAATAGATTGGTTGCCAGCCAAGGCTATAGAACCCAATCTGTCCTGTTATTTGACCCATAACTGGCGGGAAGAGAGGATTAATACCTTTCCTAAGAGTATTTGTGCATAGGTGAATGCAAAAGTTGCAACTGGAATTCGAACTTGGCTCCCTGATTTCTTGTTCCAAGCTGATGTACACAGCACCACAATGCACAGTCTTTAATATCAAGTAACAGTGGTGGAAGGAGAAAATGTTTAGTATGTATTACTTTATTAATGAACAATTATGTATAGCAAAGATTTTACTTCTACTGTTATATATATATAATAATCTAAAAAATCTAAGAGAAACCAATAAAGTTGATTTGACCAACATAACTTGCCAGGCAACAAAAAAAAAAAAAGCTTCATTACATCAGCAAGAGCTATAAAAAATAAAAAAAAAATCACTAAAGTTTCATGCTCTTAAAATCTTCAAATGACTAGAGCTGTCCTTTATTTTGTATAATTGAAAGGGTGGGTACATAAATATGAAATTTCAGACTGGCAGAAAACTATTCCTGACCTATATTCTATCTTAAATTTCACCTTATGCCAGATTAAAATAACCTTTGGTATATTAAGAGCTACATACTTCCTAAGTCCAATTTAAAAAGATAAAAAGTAAAATACATATAACATCAAGTGCGTTGAGGAGGCTGTGTTGCCCTGGGCACGTCTAACAAAAAAAGGACTTCACCATGTCACACAAGTAGGAGAACCCAATCACGGTTGTCAGACAATTGCTCTGGCCACATCATCCCTTACATCTGGCCACCTAACTCTCCAGCTTGCAACCTCATTATGTCTTGAGTGTAATAGAACAAGAGACCAACAAAACTCCTTGTAACAAAAAACAATGCACTGAAGGCAAGGAATATGGTAACAGTCACCCACTTAAACAAGGAGACTGAGAGGATGCAGAAGATTCCAATGATGTCTCGAGGTTGAAGCCAATGGCAATTTTAGTGAATAAAATTCAGTCTGAAGATAATTTTGTAAATATATTTTAAAATTTGTGCTATTTTCATTTAGAAAAATTATCCATTGTGCCACACATTTATCCCCCGCACCAACTATTTAAATTCATTGCTATATATATATATATATATATATATATATATATAAATTGAACTACATTTACAAAATTTTTAACAGACTATACTGAAGTGTGTGTCTGCCTAATATATTCTGGGATAAGTTATTTCCACAAATTTTTATTTTAGCATCATTTTTCTTTCTCAGTTACAAATCTAGAACTTTTCCAGCAATTCAAAACAATTTTGTTTTTTTGCAAAGGGGTTTAATTTTGTTTCATTAAACAAATACCAATTTTTAAATAGTTTCAAACAAAATTATTAAAGTTAAAATTAAATGAAAATAAAGCTCAGTGAAAACTCAGGTTTTTCTTTATTTTTAGAAGTGAAAGGCTTGACATTTTTTTTAACACAACTCATGAAATAACAAGATAAAGGGTTTAATTTCGGGCAAGTGTGAATTTAAAAAAAAAAAAAAAAAAAGTTACAATCATGGACACTTTTTGTCACTTAAATACTTTAATATCTGACTGGTCAGGTATTTAAAGAATTTCTTACATTAATATTGCGAAACACTTTCCTTTCATCATGGAAAAATATTTCAATAAATTTAAATCTACCATTTTAAAATATTCAGAAAAAATAGCAAAATGTTTACCTAATGAAAGTTATTTAAAAAATATTTAAACTTAATCCTGATTATAGTTTCTTTGCTATTCAGCTTCAGTTAAAAAAAAAAGAAAAAAAAGAAAAAATGTATTTCAAATTAAATTGACCATAAATGTTTTGCCAACTGGACAAGCATCATAAGGTTTATATGCAAAGGTCATCACCACAAAATCTTCGCAACATTTCCATGATCTTTGGGTAAATGTAAAATATAGGAGGTACAATTACAAGAGATTCTGTAATAGTGATTTTTTTCCCATTGTACAAAATAAGTACAGTATTAAAATATTTGGCAAAATAAGATCAGATGAGTTTAAACAAATTCAGTTTAATTTCTGTAATGACATTTTTCTGAAGTATTCTCACTTCCAAATTTTCTAAATTCAAATTACAAGCAGGATTTCTAAGAAACAGACTAGCAAGTTTTATGACTAATCAAAAGGAAGACATTTTCATTCAATTTTAAAAGGTTATTTCAAACTAAAATTCATTTAGCACAGTTTGCAGTTTTAAGTTTTTCATAGAACAATGTTTCCTTAAAAACAAAGACATTACAGCCAATTCAAAATTTGTTTTTGAATTGGTCAGATGTTCAAGAAATTAAATAGAAGTAAAATATATTTTTTATCTACAATTGAGGTAGTAGATACCTTTCTTGAATAAGTGTGCATAATCTAAGATATTGCATCTCAGTAAAACTTTCAGAACATTTGTAATCTATCTTCAGCTTCAGTGTTTTTTTTCAATGGCTCATTTGTTTAATTTATAACAGGCTAATATGGTAAGAAAAAAAGAAAAAAACATTTGCAAAGAAATAAAGTTTCTGTAATGTATGTTTCTGGTGCTTTTTTTTTTTAAGTTCAATAATTAGCATTGCTCAAGAACTTTCAAAGTCAAATTGGTAAACAAAGTTTCAAAATGTTTGAGAACACAATGGATATTAAAAAAACCCTTTGTTATTCTACAAAATGTAGAAAAATAGTTTTTCAGTTTTCGTTTTTTTCAAAGTGGGTGTGCAAAAATGATTTTTCTTAGTGGGTTAATGATAGTGAATACCAGTTCATGCCTTCACACAGAATATCCAATGAATTATTTCCTTTTACATGTATAAAATGCACACAAGTTTTGTAAAATAAAATCCATCAGAGAGTTCTGATTAACAGTTTTTCTTTAAGTTCTAGTTTTTGATAAGTATATGCCGCAGCGAATTTTTCAAGTGCACTACACGTAATTTTGGGGCATAGTCTGAAGTTCAAGTATACTAAACTTTCAAAGTTTAGTAAGTATTGTAAACAGTCATTGGTTAATTCCCGACATCCAGCAAGATCTAATTTCTTTATTTTTTGGCGAAATGATGAGCTGCTAGCCAAATTGGCAATAGCCTGGTCAGTGATTTTCATGCAGAGAGTCAAGTTTAAGTTCTCCAACAGAGGAACATGCTCTTTCAGAAAGAGCATTACAGTATCAGTAATTTCTGTACCGCTGGCCACCAGAGTCTTCAATTTACTTAAGCGACTGATATCTTTCATTCCAGGTTTTCGATCAGCTGGGGGTAAAATCAGATCTCTGAAACATTTCTCGTGTATTCCTGAGGCCCAGCTGATATCAAGTGATTGTAACAATGGACAGGACGAAGTACAGAGAGCAGACAAAGTTGCCCAGCAATTATTTATCACAACCAGTTCTTTCAATTGAGGTAGTCTTGCAAGAAGCCACTTTAGTTTCTTGTATGAGTAGTATGATGAAGTCAGGTCAAGATGACTTGGTTGCCGACACACTGTACCAATCAAGTGTTTTTTTTTAATTAACCTGAAAGATAAATTTATTTTTGTCCAAAGTGATGGGCTGATACACCAACGGTTCCAAGTTTTGCAGACGCGCATGCAACGAACCAAGTCTGTTGGCTCCAAAAATGAAAAGATTTTCTTCCAGTGGTCTTCATGTAAAATGTGTTTTTCAGTCATTCCTATAATAACAAAGTCTGGAGGTGGTGGCACAGGTGCAGGCCTGACAACATAAATTGGACGTGTAATTTTGATTTCCTTCATTGACGGTTGCTGCTGTTCATTTTCATCACAAGCTTTAGACTTAACATTCAAACACATAGGATCATTTCCATGCAAATCAGCAGATGAAAGTGTTGATGACTTCGCATTTGTGCCAGTTACACTGGTACAACCAATTCTTGCTAATTTGATGCTTTTGCATCTCATAAATTCTTCATCTTCATCCAAAGTAAGATCAGAATTTACAGCCATTAATTTGGCCTGAGCTGCCATAGCAGCCTGTCTAACAGGACCCGCTCCTCCTCTGCTTCTTCGGCCAATTGCTTTCTGTCGTTTCTGCCTTTGAGTTCTCTGCCGCAGTTGAAACCTAAGTGAAGCAGCAGGCTGCCGGTCATTAGCACTGTCCACCAATCTCTGGAAAGGAAATCACACCATCGTGTGGCTTTGTTAATAGCTATGTTCTTGCATTAAATTTTCTGTTTAGAATAATGCACGCAAATCAACTTACATTGTAAAGAGTTAAAATTAAAAATTAAAGTTTTTCTTTGTATAAAAAAAAAACAAAAAATACTTAAGAGACAAGATTTAGTCAATTCTGAAAATCTAGATTTCCATATTAATCACTAAAGCAAACAGAAATATGAAAGTAGTTGACATCTTACAGACGGGTTCAGATTATATTTTTGTGTTATAACAATTATAAAAAAATAATCATATTGGTAATAAAATTCTATCAATCATGAGAAGTGAACAACTTATGCCCCCTCCCTCAAAATTGCAATACTGATTATTTTAAATTCCTCATCTCTTGTTCCTAATGCAAGATTTTAAGATTTGCATGTATATTTGATTAAATGTGTAAAAAAAGAAAGAAAAAGTAAAATAAAAACAAAACAAAAACTTTGAGAGATTCTTGAGCAATGAACAAAAAGGGCATTGGATGGATTGAACAGAATTTAAAAGCATCTACAGAAATAATAATTAAGCATTTCAAACAAAACATTTAAGACTATTGGCATAACTCAAACATTTTGATGTATCTAACAAAAATATTCAAGGAAGCCATTAGACAAAATTATCAAAGCAAAAGTGAATTTACTGCAATAAACATTTGTGGCTATAAAAAATTTTTTAAAATATTTCTGGTATTAATAGAAAAATTTAAATATTTTATGCTAGTTATACTTAGATGCACTATCTTAGACTGCACTGAATAAAACAAAAGTCTGTTCAGAAAAGAAATAGACATGAAGAATTTTATTACAAAAATGTTTGCTACAATTTTGCACTGAACTGATTAATCTGTTGTTGGTGAAGCCAAAATATGTGAGATCACACCACAGTACTTCCACTATCAGACTATGGTGTGAACAGGGAGGTTGTGATGGAGGAGAGTAGAGGTTTGCATGCAGACGTGACCAACATCCAAACACGCACGCACGCACACACACACACTTGCTGGTCACATGTAGACGATAAAATGATGTAATATGATCATTAAGGAGGTGGTGGTGGGATAGTGGTGGGTGGTGATGTAGAATGACTATGGCACACAGTATGCATTATCAATTTGACAAAATGGGAGTGATCAAACAAAAATGAGTTAGAGAAAGGATGAATGCTTGTAATATTAAGTTGCTCTAAAAAATCAAATTGAAATGAATATGTTAGTCGGGAGAAGTGAGCACAATGAAGAAAAAAAATTATTTAAACATGTTTGAAAAGACAAACCTGTAGAGGAAAGTAATTCAATTGTAGACAAGGCCTTATGTGCTGCTATTAGACACATGGACAAACACCTTCAGCAGGACAAATTCATGCAAATTAAACAGTTTTCTTATGACCATTTAACATAGCATTTAATATTAGTAATTTTGGTAAACACAAACCTAAGAAACAATTAGCCTGTTTTCAAATCAATCCATCACACACACACACACACACACACACACACACACACACCAGCAGCTAAGTAGGTAAATCTTGATCAACCAAAATGATCATAATACAAATTTATCAATTATCACCTACCTTACACATTGACACTTGTTTGTGAACTGGCAAAAATATGTCAAGCTTGAAATTTTTAAAAAATCCAAATGAAATTATCAGAAAAGTTAGTGTCAGCATATTGGAAAGCCGAGCAAACAAAACAAAGCAAAAAAAAAAAAAAAGAAAAAAAAAAAAAGAAAAAAAAAAAAGAAAAAAAAAAAAAGAAAAAAAAAAAAGAAAAAAAAAAAAGAAAAAAAAAAAAGAAAAAAAAAATCGATGGGGGGCGGGGTGGCGGAGCTATTTAATAAATTACAGGAATAAATCTTAAGATATACTCAAGACAAAATGAAACTTAATATGCAGAAATGTTATATTTCCATGGGGTTTTAAAATGAATGGTTCCTTGTAATAAGAAAGCAAATAAAAATAATTTAGCATACAGAGTGAGATTTAGACTTCCTTACTAAGGGTGTTCTAAATCTAATAACAGCTTAATAGAATTAAAATTAAACACTTTTTTTGCCTCATAGGCACTTAAATATTTATATAATGAAGCATAATATTTCAACTAACCAGCAAATGAAGCAAAGTAAATATCCATTCAAGAAGAATATATGGAACAAAGAAAATTATATGAGCATGAGTACTTTATACAGTTTATTAAACAGCATTTTAAAAGATACATCCAGGTGTTTAGTACAAGAGACAAGGTAAAAGAAAGTGACCTGCCACAAAATGACTGATGGTAAAACTAAAACAATTGGCAGGAAACACTAACTTCTTTCCTGGGTTCAAACAGTAGCAGTATAGACAAAAAGGCAGAAATGTCAGGCACTTTATGTATATGAATGGAGAAAGAAATGATCAGGTGAAAATAGTGGAATTTTATAGTCATAACTATATTTGGAGAAAATGGAATGCAAACATTTGGGTAATATCAAAATAATGGGAATTAACAATGATGAATAAAAAGAGTGAAGGAAGAATGCACAAATTGTGACCAATTATTCCAATCAAGGAAATTTACGTAGGATATTCTCTTCATCAAAAAAGAAAGCAAAAATCTATCATAGAAGATTTAACATTCAACTTTAGGGAATATAGAATAAAATTAAACACAAATGTTGGGGAGGAAATAAATAATATGAAGCACATAACTGACTCTTCAGTTTAACAGATTTGAGAGTAACAGATTAAACTTCACAATTTCTTTCTTGAATGTTAAATATTTCAATTTTGATGTAGATATCTTCTTAAATTAATATTGTTCAAAAAATTAAGAGATGGTAGTGTTTTATTAAATTTTCAGATCCTGTCCAATTTATAGACTCAAATGATCTTAATTTATGGAGATCTAGAAACACGGTTAGTATGTATTTATCAGAAAATATTTAAGGACACATGGATAGGTAATCAATTTAATTAGAAAATTAATCTTTGCATGAAGATGGAAAATGTTCTTATATTTTTATATAAAGTGTGCTTTGGCAAAAAAAAAAAAAAAAAAAAAAAAGATTCCAATATGGTTTAAATAAGCCTTAATTCTACAAGCCTTGTCAATTTACAAGGAAGTGTAATTTTTATTACACAAGTGCCATATCAGGAACAAACTGATACCTTATTCTTAGATATAAAAATGGCAGTGATAAAGTTTTAATTTTAAAACTGATTAGTAATTAAGTTCTGAAAGAAAATTAAAATTTTCAAATAATATTAAACAATGAAAATCTCAAAATAAAAACCAAATTTTCAACCAAAAGATAAAGACTTATTTTCAAAACTTAAAATCAAAAAGCACCAATAATATAGCCTACTCATTAGTGCCAAATACTTCAAGTAGAAATAAGAAAATGATTCAAAACAACCTTTTTGCAAACTTGCTGAAGAGATCTTACCAAAGTAAATTAACTACATTGACTGAGATCACAGCAAAAGAACACGTTTATCATAAGATGAAATCATTTAGACTAACCTTACAAAAAATATTCTAAAAATGAATTAAATATTTAATTTTATCTGGTGGAAAATAAAAAGGTGGGGAAAGGGTTCAGTGAATATGCACAAAAATTTCAGAATTGGAGAGAAAGAAAAAAAAAAAGAAAAAGAGAAACATTAAATAAGTGAGGCAGCAAATATGAATTGATGAAATGATTGTGTTGATGTAATTTTTGCACAATTACTTTATATCCTAAAACAAACACTAGCCAAATAAACTTAGTGCAACAAAGATATTTTACATCTTCAATCCATACACCTATTTCTATTTGTGTTAACTTAAATCTATGAACACTACAAACAGAAATCAATATAAATTCACCACCAATTTTAAGCCAGTTTCTAAATGAGGGTTTCATATTAGTAATAAGTGAAAGAATCAAGTATTGAATAATAGTTGAACTGTGGTGTTACAGAATTTAAGTAATATTAAACTGATGGTGGGTTAAAGTTAAAATTCTTCTATACACATCAGTCTGAATGTATGAAATATGCACTGCTCTAAATATTTTTGTAAGTATAAGCACTCTAAAATTAACAAGACAAAAGTTAAATTCATCAGGCAAATTAAAAAAAAAAAAAAAAAAAGTTTGCACAAAACAAATTTAGTTATAGATAGTCCTATATATATATATATATATATATATATATATATAAGAAAAATTTTCTTAAATTGCTTTTAGAATGTTTAGAATTCCTATGAAATAATCCAAAATAATTTTGACCTGTTAAGTGAAACTTAACAGCAACCTACTTAATTTCTAAGAAATTCCATCTGTAAAATATTTAAAACTAGAAATGCAACAAAAATTCAAGCAATGTTTATATACCATAAAACATTGCGTGTAAACTAAGCACAAAATAGGAAAAAGAAAAGCTAAAAAAATAAAAATAAAAATAAAATAAAAAAAAATAAAAATAGAAAAAACTGAATATTGTTAGCTGAGGTAGATTTGTCTTGTCAGATTACTGAAATTAGAGCAAGTGGCAGCACGTTTTTTTGAACATGGCAAGAGCAATCTGGTCACCACAGCCAAAAGATGTCTTGATTCAAATTGTTTTTAACCTTTAAAGTATTAATTTTACCTCGTTAAATTTAATTTTAGAATTCAGCCATTTTCTCAGTCTTTGCTTATCTAATTTTAGATAGAATTTTTTTTTTTTTTTTTTTTTTATAGGTTTTATATTATTTTCCTGTCAGAAACAGGACTAACCTTTCCTTGCTCTGAGGCATTGCAAATATATAATAAAGAAAAAAAAATAAAATAAAAAAAATCAAGCAACACAAAGAACACAGAACAATAACACTAGATTCATTCTAAACACTTTAAACTTATCTACAGTTTAAAAAATATACAATGTGAGTTTGATGCAATTATAAAAAATTTTTTTAACTGATTTCTTGAATATAAAAATATTTTCAGTTAAAAAGCAAATAATTTGTTCTTGCCAATCTCAGTAAATCTACTTTGATTTTACTGAGCAAGTGCACTCATTTTTGTAATGAGTAAGAAATTAATTTTTAGTTAGAACAAATTTGCAATAGAAAAATTTGAATTAGTGAAGAGCCAGATTGCAAAACCAGTTCAAAATCATTAATACCACCAACAACTTAATGTAAATAATTTTCTGATGTTGAAAAAAATTTTGCATTCTTCTTTCTTAACCATTTGATAAAATTTGTCATGTTAGCAAAATCCAATTTTGTGCCTAGTCAAGATATCTGCGGGGAGTAACTACCTCACGCTTGGGCCTCTTGTTCATTGGAGCAGCTGCACTGGCAGTTGAGGCAGCAGCGGAAGACGAAGGAGGAGCAGCAGTAGACACAACATCTGGGAGAGTCAACTGTGATCTCTTTACTCTACGTACAGATCTTGTCACAAACGAGCCACCAAGCTGAGAGGATTCACATTTCTGATGAGTACTAGCAAATTTGCGCTGGAATTAAAAAGTTTAATCTTAGATAAAGAGAAAGAAAACATTTCAAATAGAATTACAAATTGCCACATTAAAATGCTCAAATGTAATTTTTGAAGATTAAATAATTTTACAAAAGTTATAATAAAACTAATTTACATTTTTCTTCTGCTTTAGATAAAATTAAAACAGCATGCACGGTAAAACATTAAAAAAACTAGAGATACACACACACACAAGATATTTACATATTTTTCTAATACCTTTTTCAGGGCAACAGATTTTTCTTCAGCTTTTACATGTGTCACTTTTGGTTCCAGCCTTCGTTTGGTAGGAATTTCCTTTTCCTCAAGTTCAACTTTTTTTTGCATAGAAGGCATCGGTGTTTCCTCCTTAATAACAGTTTTTGATGTAACAGAAGTCTCCTTTGCATTAGGCATGTTCGAGTTGTTTGAAGTAGGAACAATGTTCGTGTTACTTTCTTTAGCAGTAACTCTCTTTCCTTCAAATAATGGTGGTGGTTCTTGCTTAACAGTTACAGGTACTGGAGCTTCAGGTGGAAAATCATCACTGCTTGTGGAAGAGTGTCTACTTTCAATAGCTTTTGGCTTTGGTTGACTTTTTATCACTCTTGGCTATAATCAAAAAAAGAAAAAATATACTTAAAAAATTAGAGAATAAATTAGAGTAACAACTGATAAGGAGCAATTATTATATAATAAATTTCAATAAAGCAAAGTTTGGTTTTTACCTTAATTTGTCCTCGTTTTCCATCTTGGCAACATTTTGGACACTCCCAACTATTTGGAAGATCTTCATTAACAACACCATCACCTTCAATATTTTCATTCTTTTGCTTAAAACAATTTGGATGTACAATTTCCCAACAGATACCACATTCCATCAGTGCGCTAACCGACTCTTCTGAGTTATCCCCCCTATCAAACGCGCCCTCCTTACCACATAGCATGCAAGATGCTGATAAGGGGAGAACAGGCTGGAGAGAGAGAGAGAGAAAAAAAAAAAAAAATTAGCAATTTCAAAAATACAATACTGATCAACAATAACCATGAAAACAATTTGTAAGTTGAGGCAAGAGAAAAAAAAAAAAAATTTAATAAATGTTAATAAAATTAATAATTTCAGTTTAACTACAAGGAATGAATTTTCAAAAATTTATTTTCTTTCAGTACAAAAAATTCAAGATACTTACAGCCATACACTGTCGACTAATGCAGGATTGTTTCATCCGACCGGGACCACCAAATTTTTTCATATCTTTACAAAAGTGACATTCTGCACACTCTTGGCGAGTACAAGGCTCACATTTCTTGCACCTGGTCCGGCGCCGTCTGATGTTGGATGCTGCTTGAGCAGCTGCATTCTTGCTACTTAATTTTCCTTTACCAAGATGACCCATCTTTAATTTAGGTTTCAGTTTCTTAAAAAACAAAAACAAACTCAAATTTATAAGCCTAAGTAATGAAGCTGAATGCAAGCAAATAATTTGTCAAGTATAAGTAAAATTCAATTTTTAGAAAGCCATCAAAGAATGTAGCATAAAAAGAAAAATGAATAAAAAGACTTACTTTAGAGGGGGGCCATTGTAAGATTGGCTCTCCTGTGATAGCCAAAACTGGGTCATCATTTTGATGATCAACCAATAATTGCTGCAATTAAATTTTTTTCAAACTTAGAACTTAAGGTATAAATTTACTGCAATTTATAATGGGTTCTACAGATACATAGATAATCTTTAGATTTTAAAAGAAACTTAAAATATAACATGCACATTTAAAAAGATTAGCAAAGCTATATTCGTACATTTGTTCATAGATTATAAGTATGGGCAGTAAAGTATAAAAAAATAAAATAAAATGAAACGGAAACTTACCTTAAACTCTTTGATAAGAGATTCTGGTTCTGATATATCTTTTGGCACATTCTTCTTTGTAGGTGGAAGTGATTCCAGCCACTGAACCAACTTCTCAAGGCCTTTCAGTTCAATTTTGGTTAGATGTAAGTTTTTCTTTTGAAAAAATTTTACCCCATCAATTATTCCATCTTTTAGAAGATCTTCTTTTGACTCTTTTTCACCAAGTGTTTCTTCAGTTTCACTTCTCTCATCAACACTGGCTGGTGACCGAGATCTCTTCATTTCTTTTCCCTTTTCACTCCCATCAGTTTTTCTGCCAGTTCTTTTAATAGCAGTATTTTCATCATCACTGCTTGCACGTGGCAGATTTTTCTCATCAATTCGAGTCAATTCAATGGTAATACTTTTTGAAAGCTTATGCTGAGAAGATTTTGGATCTTTGTCATCTAAACGGTTTTGATTCCTGTCTGCATAATCTTCAGGATCTCTTGAAGGAGGTCGTGAATCATCAAGTTCAGAGTCTTCATCTTTTTCAGCCTCAATAGCTGATTTTTGTAAGAATGATTTGCCTGTTAAACAAGCTAGGTAGCGATCAAGGACATACCATGAGATCTCAGTGAAGAAAGGATAACGAAATTTCTGAGGAACCTTGAAAGGAAAAAAAAAAAAAAGCAATTTTCAACAGTTTGTTTATAAGAATTATATTCTTTGCTAGGATATCTGATAAAATTAATATTTTTAATCATTTAAGAGTACTCTATACAATATAAAATTCAATTAGATTTAATAGATTAATCTTCAAGTGAAAATTATGAAAAGAATAAACTTATTTTTATAAAGATTATATGAAGAAACTTACATGAGTTTTATCTTCTATTTCACATACAGTTAATTGTTCTTGAATGTTGAAACTGTGAAGAAAATTTCCACCAAATACAAGGGAATCTTTTGGAGTATAGACTGCATGAATCCATCCTAAGAGAAAGTAAAAGTAAAATAATCCATGTAAAAGTTAAAATCATGCCAAATACATTGAATGATTTTCATATTATTTAAAAATCAGTAATAGTAACTATCATCCTTCATTTATGTTCAAGTTAAATTTTATTTCTAAACTAGCCTTCCTCAGGTATACAGAGAAATTCAGGAAAATTAGAGTTACAATAAATTATTTTAAACATGCTATTCTAAAATGCAGAAATTTGCAGATGGAAACACCAAAAGACAATATTCATTTTTGTGTAATTACCTAAAAACAATTACAGAAATTACAAATTGTTTTGCTTACAGAACCAATTAAAATTAGTATTCATGGCACTGTTTTTATTACAAATATTTGTAATAAAATTCAATGACTGCAAGACTTTTCATTCAACTTGAAGGTTGTTCATAATATTGTAGACATACAAGTTTTTTTAAAATTTCAGATACATATAAATTTCTTGCTATCCATAGCAATGTAACAGAAAGAGAAACAATACTGAGTTTCTTGAGATTAATGGGATTGCAAAATTTTTATATAAATAAAATTTTTTTTAAAAAATCAATCGTAAAATATGTAATCCATAAATACTAGTTTTGAAGTGACCGATTTTGTGCAGATAAAGTTATTTGCACAATAAAATCTGGCAACCCAAAACAAGTACTTAATATTTTTAAGTATTCAAGACTGAAATTTAGAAATATTACTTAAATATATATTGTGGAAACTTCCAACATGAATCGGTTTTATAGTAATTTCAGTGCAAAATCAGACAATATGACAGCGTATTAGAATATAAATAGCAAATGAGACTATTGGAAACTCTTGATAAAAAAAAATAAATAAATAAATAAAAAAATACTGAGAAAAGAACTGAATTCAGATTACCTGAAGGAATAACAAAAGTGTACCCTTCTTCAAGAACAATTCTTTGGCAACTTTCCACTTGATCCCCAAGAAATATATCACCCTGTTTTCCAGATAACACCCAGTTAACATACAACTCAACATTTACTTCAGTAGGTGGAATTAGCCAGAAAACCTACAATAGAAAGTGGATCCATTAATATCAAACATTTTAAGTCATTCATGCAAGTTTTGTTTCAAATATGGAATTGTTTTACCTTTTGCCCATGAAGAATATGATACCATACTGAAGTACCACCAAAATCAACATGGAAATCTGTATAGCAGCCAGCCACACTCATCAGACAATACCTAAAAATAAATTATATATCATACAGTAATAGGCATGGAGAGGGTCAGTGGGATTTTTATATATATATATATATATATATATATATATATATTGCAAAAGAAAAAAAAATATGCTTACTTTTGTACTTTTGGATATTTCATTTTTTCAATAATGTTGGTGGATTCTGTCTGACATTTTTTGTATATTCTTGGCCACACTGTGTCAACCCAGTCAGTCTGACGCACCTAAACACAAGAGATATTTTTAAAATGTAAAAGAAAAAAAAAAGTCAACCTAAAATATTGAATGTCAAGTGGAAAATGACAGAAGAGGACTTGAAACTTACCACAGTTGGAGATTCCACATAATTTTCCAGCTTTGTGTGGCTAAACTCTAAGCTAATAACGTTTAGCAATTTCTCTCTCTCAGTATTTTCATAATATTTTACCCACTCTTTCATAGTCATCTCTAGCCCGCGTTGAGTGTTAGCATCCATTACATCTAAAGGACGACGACTTCCTATTAAGGAAAAAAAAGAAAAAAAGCCATTTAAGATATTATATACACTATAAAAATTAATGTTTTTATTTAATGTAAAATTTGTGAATTCTTATAACTTCTATAATGAGTAAAGGTTTTATATAGTAAATTTGTTTTTAATAAATTAAAAGTTACTGAAAAAAATATAACCAATGTTTTTTTTACTTACCAACACACTGCTTAACATCACTGACTTGAAAGTTTTCACTAGGAACCCTATAATATAAAAGGGATATTTGTAAAAGGGAGGAAAAAATGTCAATATAATGAAATAGAAACTGTTTTTCAGTATAGTGATTATATAAAAGTCATTTACCAGGGAATTCCTGTTGAATTTCACAATCAAGTTCCCCTTATTTCCACAAAACAGTAAGAAAAAATAAGTAAACATTTCATATAAAGGTACCTCCACTTTTTTTGCCAAAGAAAACAGCATAGCATGATAAAGAGGCACTAAACTAAAGTGATTGGTCTTTCCTCTTAAACATTTTGACAAAGTCTTTTTTAAATCCTTTTTAACATGTCCAGATTCTTTTTAAAATTTCGTCAGCAGTTTAATATTTTAATTAAACTTTTAGGACTTATTCCCAATGTTTGTATGTTTTTTTAATTTAATTTACCTTTTAACTAACAGCTAAAAGATTAAATTTACTATTTTATGTGTATTTCAAAGCAAATTATATCAAAATCTAAAATTGAGATTTTATAAACATTTAATGTTTTGAGTAAATAGACATTTGTAAATGAAAGTTTCTTGGTTTTAAAAAAATCTTGCAAAAATAAAATATACACAGCTGACACATTTTAAAAAGGTTAGCAAATATAAAGTTACATTAATCTGATTTAAAACATTACTTAATGCCTGAAATGTAGTTTAAGAGCATTTTTTAATCAGTGTGAGGTGTCAATTGATTAATGACAGCTGGACCAATAAAAAAAAAGCTAAGTAAAGTTACTAGAATTAATCAATTCTGGTCAACAAAAGTGAGCATTTCGAATAGAGAACATTTAAGATTATGAGTACTTAATATAAAAAGGAGCTCACTCATTTTCTTAAATTATGTTTTGTAGGTACCTCCATTACGTCATTGAAAAAAAAAAAAAAAAGCATAGTATGAATAAAAAAGGTCCCAAACATAATAAAACAAACTTTTTCCCTCAAAATGTTTATATTATTTTAAAGAGGGAAGATCAAAGTAGTTTTTAATTATTTTTAAAACTTTTTTAATCCTTTCTAACATTTTCGAAATTTCGTCAGAATGTTTTGTTTTGAAAAGTTTTGATTGATTTAGTGGCTAAGAAACGTTTTACTCCTGTTTTACAATGGATACCAAATGATTGCATTTGCCACTTTTTTTTTAGGTTACAAACACATTAATTTGGAAATTCTCGCAAAAATCAAATTGTCGGATTTTAATGAAACTCAGTATTCATTCACAAATGAATGAAATTACTTTTGAAATTATTTTTTCTAAAATCTTGATAAGAATATTTTTTCTTTACCTTTCTTACCCCCACGTTACGTAAATCCATGAAATGTTAATAAACTTTCCAAGGATGTCAAACTTTTTTTTTAACGCAGAACTCATTTTTTTTATCTTAAGTTTACAATCACTATCCGAAAACCTTCTCCGAAGAGTAAAATAAAAAATGCAATAAAACTGATATAATTAAATTTGATAATCTTTTAATTACTGGAATAAATAATAACTATTAAAGACATTATACTAAAAAAAATTTTTTTTTCGTTTAATAATAAAATTAAACCATTGTTTGAATTTTTTTACTATTACATAATTTAATAATATATAAGCTTTTAAAAATATTTTTAAAATCTCCAAAGACTTGACAGCGAGTAGACTTTTTAGTTAAGAGCTGATTATCATATTGCCTATCTAAAATCGAAAAGTTTAATAAAAAATCGTTTGACCTGAATATTTTAAATTAATTAAATAAAAAAAATTTTTGTGTGTAAATATGTTCATTTACGTTCCATTTTTGAGTAAGTACGATGTTCCATAGGAGTCATAACATGTTTCCATAATTAACATCTACAGTACTATAAAAATTAAATTAGATATTTTTACCATGCCTTAAACTTAGTTTGGTTATTTTAATTTCATTCTTTCTTATTAAAGTTATTTTAAAAGAAATTTAAATTTTAAAATTTTTATTCAGAAATAATATTCAAATATCTGGCTATAAATCTAAACTAACATTCTATTAAATATTATATAATTGCTGAAATTATTATTTTAAATTTTACTATTTAGTTAAAAAAAAGAAAAAATTAAAATGTTATGTTTTTTTGGCCCGTATTGTCACCATACTTTCCGCCTGATCTCAAATCTTTTAACACCTCTGCATTACGTAATCGTTATAACAGATATGGCTACCGTAGTTAAAAAATTTGTTTTTATTGTAAATTTCTGGCAGAAAGGAATTATTACTTGATTGAAATCGGATAAAGGTAAGTTTCAATTTTAAAAATTGACATAAATGACGTGTCAGCGAGGTATATTTTATTTTTGCGAGATTTTTAAAACAGAAATTTGGCTACTGTTTACATAGTGTTGACAGAATGTGTCAATAAATCAAAAATGGTGGGAAATTTAACTTGAATTTGTCCGATTTCAATAAAAATTAGATTAAAATCAATATAATTTCGGTTTAAAACATACCAGCGTATTTTTTGGGGGGGGAATTAAAATTTAATCTCCTGGCTTTCAATTAAAGCTAATTTTAAAGTTTAAAGATTACTTATTTTTAAAATTTAAATTTAAATATCGAAGCAGTCGAAAAGGTCACTGGAGGTACCTTCTCTATAGAAATGTAAACACCTTTCCTTTCAGTACTTGTTACATGACTGACAGACAAGTACCTAATTACTAACTAGTGTGATTGAAAAACCTGTCTAAGTATTTTTTTAAATCAAATGAATTATACTTTCAAATCAGCTAATATTCCTCATTTTTAAGGTCTATAAATTTAGCTTTTTATTAAAAGCTTTAAAAAAAAAAAAAAGCCAGCTTCAAGAATGTTTTTTTATTTTAAAACTTAATATCATGAAGTTTGCAACACAAGGCAAAAAAGGGCCTTACCTCATTCCAAGGCCAGTTTTCTCAAAAAAGACAATTGGTCTATCAAGACCATGTTCTTGGAAGAATCTCATGTTGAACTCTATATACATATATAAAAAAAAATTTAGCATTATAAACAGTTTTTTTTTATTATTAATTACGTATAAAATGTCATGAGATGAAGTTAATGAGGAATTTATTTAGTATTGTTAAAATACCAAAGCAAACTATACATATTTGCAAAATGTTCAATATTTTAAATCACAAGTATTTAGAATTATATGCCTATTGACAGAAAGATAGGTATAATGAACAAAAACAAAAAACAAAACATTCCAATTAATTTAATAACAGAAGCCTTTACAATTTGAAACCATCACATACCATCTCCTTTCATATGCATCACGAAATCCCCCTCGAACTGGATACTGTGCAACTTTTCATCAAGGCTGTAGTTCCTTTTCCCTTCAATTTCATCATCGTCAATGTCTTCATCTGTGTAATGTTTTCTTTCTTTGGCTCGCTGAATATCAAAACATTGAACAATGCAGATAAAATAAATCTTTATAATTTTAGCCCAACAGAATTTGGGTGTTTGTGTTGGAGAGGGAATATATAATTAAAAGGTCAAAATTAAAAATACAGTAAACATGAAAATAAAGTATTCAACACAAAATTATCTTTGAACATAGTCGTAAAACTAATTAAGAAAATGCAAGGAAATCTAGATATTTAAAGGTTTTAAGACATGGTATCATAAAATGTCATGATTTTTTAAAAAAAGAAAACAAAAAAAAAATGAAATAACCCAATCTTTTTCCGATCTATACTCACCGTACACATTGTGACATCGCCTCGTTTGAATTTGAAACAAGGGGGGGGGGGGGCTCAATGTAATTTTTGATAGGATAAATAAATAGACTTGAAAGTTTGACAGACTAGTTTTTCCTCCATTTGTAAAATATTGCAGATTTATCGATAATTTGGAAACTGGAATGCAAAAAATACAAATTCAATATGTCTTCTTCAATGAAGTTGTACCAAATGAAACTGACAATGAATTTAACTTCCGGGTCAGCTATATAACTACTAACATAACAGTAACACCCTCCTCCACATAATGGCAATAAAATATACATTATTAAGCCACTCACATCACATTTTATTCACAGTAAAACTTTAGGAGGGAAAGGAGGCAAAACAAAAAAAAAAATCTCCCTCATATTTGAATGCGTACATGTAAATTAGTGTTTCAGAGCGAGATGCCATGATAATTTTTCGCTATTTTCAGATTCCATATTTTTTATACACCAGCTTTGACCAATCAGTAATTTGATCAAATGAAAACGAGGTTACAAAAATAAAGTAACTGTGTCTATTTACACTGTTAAACGTTAACCTTTAAAAAAAAAAAGAAAAAAAAAGCGTCCCAATTTCACAATAATACTGACTTTTTTTTTTTTAAAGTAGCATGTTTTATTATTATATTTATATTTTTTATTGAATTAAATTCTGGTAAGGAAGAAATTATTTCACTACTAATGTTACCGGTTGAACATGATCTTTTATTTAAAAACTACTTACTGAAACTTTTTTTTAGAGTGAAGTACCAAGAAGAGGAGAACAAACAACAAAAATTTCCAAAGACTTAAAAATTAAATTCAAATTCAACACTGAATAATGATGGGTCGTGGATGACTGAAATAATCCAGTGTACTAAAACTGTACCTTCTGAGAAGGAGATGTAGTGACACCTAGACTAAAAAATCATTACTACTGACTCTACCTCTGGAAAAAATGTAATGAGTGGTAATGTAATTAAAATTTTCATTCAGTTCCTTAATTTTTGGTCGATTTTTTTGTGTTCATTAATGAAAACACCAGAAATGCATGCGCACAATGTTTTTTTTTTTTTACTTCAGTTTCTAAAAATTAAAAAGCTTAGCATAAAAAAGGCTTATTTAGCCGAGCGGCTATGTTTTTTGCCGTAACACCTACGGCAAAAAACATTTTAGGTGTTACTAGTTTTTTTTTTTTTTACTGTTTTAGTTTGGATTTGTCACCAAGCGCATAGAGCCTAAGTACAATAGGCATAATTCAAAATCAAAACTATTACGTTAGCCCAAATTGGGAGGGTACGATTTAAACATAGAAATTAACTTGTTGGCTACGAGTTTTAAGTTTAATAATTGCAAGAAAATGTTAACATACTTTTTGCGTGCTTAAGGATTTTTACCATTTTTAATTTTTAATTGTTTTGTTAAAAATTCATCGAGCGATAGAAAATTAAGAGAAGGAAAAAAAATACGTGAATTATATTGAATGAACAATAAAAATTAAAAAATCTTTTGGCATCGAACCAAAAATGAAGTACGGTGATTAAGTCGTTGGAAAAGGGGATACAAAAGAAAGACAGAAAACATAGCAAAAATTATTTTTCCTAATTGATGGAAAGATCAGAAGGTGAATGGCCAAAATATTTCAACAAGGCCTCTTAAGTCCTATTTACACGGGTTGATGATTTTTTTTTTTATCAGTAACACTTACATCTCGACAATTAAAGAATTGAAATTTCATTTTAAGAAAAAAAAAATTATACATTGTCTCCCTCAGGGTTAGAAGGGGAAAAAAATTTTTAACCAAAAGACTTTCGGTTATTAGATCAACAACATTCAGTCTGCTATTTGACCCAGGCTATATGAATTTTAAATGCAAGAATTCAACTGAAGCCATTACAACTTAAAAACCGCACTAAAAGAGACAAAAAAATAAAAAAAAAAGGAAAAAAAAAATAAAAAAGATTACTGAACTAATAAAATACAAACAAAATATCTTATCAGTCTTAGACTGAAGATATTCTTGATAACCACGAGATACATAGTTGAAACGTAAAAATAAAAAAAATTAAGAAAAGCAACGTATTCCATTTTAGCTAGATTTAAATACCAGAAGATAACTGGGAAAAGCCACAACCTTGAACTATTTATTTCATTAACACTGATAAATATAAATACTTAATCTTAACGTACCGTTACGTATGTAGGTTTTCTTGATATGGTTATCTCCCTTTAATTCCATTTTTTTTATTTAAACAATATGGATGCAATATAGCAGATACAAAAGTGTCTCCAGGTATACAACAATGTAATTTCCAATTGTATCTAAATAAAACTTTCGCTAATTGATTCTAGATTACCATTAAAACCAGGTAAACCACCACGCTTTGAATATTAAGTATTGGCTTTGATAAGCAAGAAAATATCGGATTTTAAATTTAAAATAGATGGTTATGGCAGTAGTTAGTGGAAGAAAAAATGAAACTATAAAATGCTAAAAATTGTTTTGACCTTGATTAAGAAATAAAATTAATTTACTCTCAAACAGTTTAATTCAGAATTAGATAAAATTCTCTGCCACAAAGACTTATTAGTCAATATACTCAATAAGAGGTAGTTTGGACTTAGAGGAACTATCATTATTTGTTACAATACATTTTTCAGATGAAAACGGACCATATTTAATTTGAAATTTACTACATTAAGGCAATGTGATTGATCAAGCGATTTCTGTGTCACATCCTAGAAATAGCCCCCCCCCCCCCCAAAAAAAAAAAATTTGATGTAATTTTTACCAAGGTATCTCTCAAATTCATATCTTTCGGTTCGGTGATGATTAAAAAAAAAAAAAAAAAAATCAATACCGTTCAGCGTTGTCTGCGTTAAAAAGTACTCAATTTGACTAAAAATAAATACCTGAACGAACAATGAAAAATTCAAGTTTTGAGAAGTAAAAGAAACACTGAAATGGCCTTCAGCTAAAAATCCTTACAATTTTTAAGTGTTACTGTTAATGAAATAGGCATTAAAAGACAAAACTTGAGAAAGGAAAAAATAACATAGGAGTAAAATTGTGATGAACTCAAAAGTTGAAAGATTCAAGAAAAAGTTCAAGAGCAGTTTCTTTGCAAAACTTATTTACGAGGTTAGATTTGTAGAATTTTTACGCGCTAACTCATGTTAGACAACTGCTTACATAGTTGGGATCGAACTCGTACTGTCCAAATGAGTAAAGACGATTTATTTTAAATTTACTAAGTTTAAGGTGAGAAATTAAAAAAAAAGAAAAAAAAAAAAAGAAAAAAGGGAATTATCAGAATTTTTTTTAAAGGAGTTTTTTCCACCCTCCTAACATCATGCGTACTTGATAGTTTGAGGCAGGATCGCAATTTTTTTGACAAGATTCTTGTTTGAAATGAAAATATACAAATTTTTTTTTAAGACGATTTATTTTAAATTTACTAAGTTTAAGGTGAGAAATTAAAAAAAAAGAAAAAAAAAAGGGAATTATCAGAATTTTTTTTAAAGGAGTTTTTTCCACCCTCCTAACATCATGCGTACTTGATAGTTTGAGGCAGGATCGCAATTTTTTTGACAAGATTGTTGCTTGAAATGAAAATATACAAATTTTTAATTTATGCAATAAGTGAACAATAACATTTACCTGAAAATACGTCCTGAACTTTCCCAAATAACTCAAAAACTAAAAATAGTTTTTCATTCTTTCAGATGAATATTTTTTAACTGTGATTTTAGAAAAAAAAATCTAAAAGAATTTTTTGAGAGCATGAACCCTTTTTTTATTATTTTTATGGAACTTCAGAAAAATTCTGCAACCACCTGATCTATTTTTATTTTTTAGTCTTCTAATTCTATCTCAATCAATAGCAAAAAATAATTAAAAAAAAATCTGTGCAAATATTTCAGTTTAATTTTTAAAAAAATAAACTTTTAAATTTAAACAAGAAATCTTTTTTATAAAAAGTAAAATTTTAACATAGTTGGCCTTTCCAATATTAATTTTTCGCGCCCGCTTTTTGAAGTCAGCGATGAAATTAGAAAATCACTTCTCTTATCAAGAAGCTACACTACAGTTAGCAAATAAACGTTATTTTATTTTCATGCAAAAAGCAAGTACAGTGTAACCCTGATATAAGAGAGGTTCCAGGACCGAATGTGAGTTCTCTTATATCCGGGTCTGGTCTATTTTATATACATTAGCTGCTCACAGGCTCTATTTGGGACCAGAGAGAATCTCTTATATTCGGGTTTCTCTTAGGTACCTACCTAAAGATTAGTTGATAAAGTAAAGAATAAATTAAATTTAAGCTTTCAACGCTATATTTCCAAACAAATACTCAATAATAGTATTGAGTCAATACTCATCATAACTCATGTATTTTTCAAATAAACCGATTGGAATCTTTATTTTTTTAAATTCGTTAACACCCCTCCTTTTTAAGCGGTTTTTCATCGTAAGGTAATTTTCTTTATTAAAAAATTCAAATAAAATACTTTTCGGAAACTTTATTTGAGGAATATTAGTTGATTTAAAGTATAATTAACGATTTAAAACAAGTTACTTAGTAACTTATGTGTGCGTTTATGATGCCGTGGTCATCGGCTAACAGCGAAAAATCAAGAGAGCTGAGATCGAATTTTTAAATAGAATCACTTACATGCGTATATTTGCATACCATTGGGAAACGTATTTAATCGGTCTTTTTTCCTTTCAGTTATGTGTTTAGGACAGATTGGGTTGGCAATTAGTCTACCGCAGAAAGATTTTTATTGCGGGAAAATCTGCCCGGTCAGTTGTATCTTGAAAGAGACACGACCGCCCAGGCGTGTCTTACGTATGGAACTTTAACTGATTTACTTTTTAAGTTGGGAAAACAAAAGGGGGCGGTTTTTAAAACTATAGTAGTGAAGTGAATTATATATCTTTAAATATCCGACAAGTAACTAACAAGCTATACAAACAAATTTACGTTTATTGCTGTCCTACGGAGAAAAACAATTTAAGAAAATGATGGTCGAACGTTTCCATAATTTTTTTTTTTTTTAAAGAGTAAAAGACTCAGTAAAAAAAAATCTTAGAATCCTAAGTGTTGGAAAATCTCCATAATCTAAAATTTTGGAAATGTTGACTAAATTTTTTTACTAGTTATTTTTATTTTTTAGATAGAGCCATTTCTTTTTTCTATTCTTAAAGGAAAAAAAAGCGTGATGATTTTAATTTGTATTTTTAAGCTTTTTAAAAAATAACTTCTTAAATTCTTCGACAGTCTGCGTCAGGTTATTAAAATTCATCTTCAAACAATAATGACAATGTTTTTAAGAGTTTGTGAATGCATTTTTCTACTATTCGGAGCACATAGGAAATGGCAACCACCAAGATTTAAATTTCATAATTCGTGAATAAGTTCCTAGTTTCATTAAAATCCAATTTGATTTTTTTTTTCAAGAATCTTAGAAAAAAATTGTTTTACACAGGAAACAAAGTTTAAGAACAAAAAAAGCAAAAATATTTCTTAAGTCAAACGAAACGTAAATAAATTCTCATTTAATTGTTAATGTCATTTTTGCATAAAAGTTATATAAATATAAAAAAGGAGAAAGATAACTTTTCTAAACAAAAAGAAAGGCTTTCTAGATTAACTGCGTTAAATCCCAAAACAAAAAAAGCCAACTTTTTCTTTTTTCTTTGACAGAAAATGTGTGTTGTGGTTTGGCTCGGAACGAGAAATTGGAAAGACGAGTTCGAATTCCAGTTGAATTTGTAATCACTTACGCTCAAATACCCTTGGGAAAGGGTATGAATCTGTTTCTTATCCCTCCAGATGTGAGTTGAATACTTGAATAGCAGGAAAATTTTGGTTCTACAGTCTTTGCTCGCAGTCTACTGCAGAAAATATTGGCAACTCACTGCGGTTGATAGCCCAAGAAAGCATGTATATCACGTATGGCAATTAATTGACTGAATTGACATTCACAAGTAGTCACAAACTTAGAATGTGCATGCTGTTTTCAGCACCGGTTATTGTAATGTAGTCCATTATTATTAATTTTTTTTTTGTTTTTTTTTAATAATTAACGATATCCAGTTTTGTTTTAATTAGGGCTCTAGTAAATTTTTAGTACCCACTCCAATCCATGCAAGAGTTCAGACAGCGATTGCCGACAAATGTAAACACTATCTGGTTTTCCAGTTCTTTGCCTAGAGACAAATTTAAAGTTTTTGTGACACTTTTTTCCGAGTATCATTCATTTAATTAATCTTTAATTTTTTTTAGGTACGTCCGTCAATCTCGTTTCCGAAAAAGAATTATGCAAACGTATTAGGATCCCGTTAAAAAAAAAAAAAAATGGTGTTAAATTTACCATTTGACGCTAATTTCCGATACCGTTTTAATAGTTGACACTAAAAACAGAATATTGTCTTCCCACCCACCTTTCACTTAAAATGAAAAGCAGTTATATCTATTTCAGTTTCAATTAAAAAAATGAAACGTTAAATGCATGTCAGTCATACATAAAATAAAAAAAACTGAAGTGAAAGTACAAACACTATCTTCCGACAAGCTCTTTTTTAAAAACTTCCCAAACTTCGAAACATTTTAATGTGCGTTTCTAAAAAGAAAATAA
Organism: Ascarosepion bandense; assembly: GCA_037127315.1. Lineage (NCBI taxonomy): Eukaryota > Metazoa > Mollusca > Cephalopoda > Sepiida > Sepiidae > Ascarosepion > Ascarosepion bandense. The sequence goes on along the minus strand of JBBBDQ010001228.1, from coordinate 2,774,221 downwards.
ATAAATATGACTAGCAGATATTTGCCAAAATTTCGCAGTTTTTTCCCCCACCACCGTCGCAATTTCCCTAGTGAAAATGGAAGAACTGAAAATTGAATTTCTTCAGCATTTGCAGACATTAAGATAAAATAAAAAACGTAAGTAAACTTATGCTTAAAAATTTTTTTTTTTAAATTTCGACCTTTAAGGATTTTCTACTTAAAGCAACTGATAATTGTTCATTGAAGTTAAGACTGGTTAGTTTAAAAAAAAAAATAGTAAATTAAAAAAAAGATAAAAAATGCATTTTTTTAAACTATTGATTTAAATCAATCACTGGAGAAAAATGTTTTGAAATATTTTATTAGAGAATTATGCAAGTTGTAAGAAAAAAAATTACCATTTTTAAAATTCTGAATGAAGTGGACAAAAAATAATGGAGGGAAGTCTTTTAAAGTTAAGTTTTTAACTTGAGGATTCAGCAAATGAATCAGAAATTTGAATGAAACTGTATTTGCTTTTTTTTTTATTTTTGGTAAACAAAAACACTGTCATTTAAAAAACTCATGCAACCATGTTTAACTGCGAGAAGGTAAATTAAGAGAAAATGAAAAATGCATATTGATAAAAAGTAAGAAATAAGTAGTATCCATAATCCAGGTGGTCGTTCAGTGAACAGCAGCAAAAATTAAAAAAAAAAAAGTGGGCAGTGATTTGACTTGGCTGGCGGCCGGTTGTTAGAAGTTTGAACACGTGGGTGAACAATAGCCAAAGCTTAGCAAAAGACGTATTTACAAAGTTTGGTACTTACAAAATTGTAAGGATATTGTGATACGATTTGATTTTTTTCCCGTAATTTATACATTTTTTTTCACTTTTATAAATCTTATTCATAAATTCTGTTCGAGCGTCGGAAATTCGGATGTATTGAAAGCAAGGCTTTCTGCCAACTGATGCTATGCGTGCGCATGTAACCTTTGACCTACGACCACGAGATTTATTTACATACGTTCTGTTCTCCACTAAATGCAAGTAAACTGCGAACATGTCACTTTAAGAGTTAATTTAATTCATTATCATAAAACTTATGAATTGCATCAATTTTCATCAAATATTTATTTTCATTAAATATGTAACTTTACATTACAAAATGCTAATTAAAATCTTTTTAAAAAAATTAAATTTTTTTAGTTGTTTTTTTAGGAGAGGGGTTACCAAAAGGGGTTACCAAATTTGGTCCAAATTCAGCGAATTAAAAAAATAAAATTCGACTACTTTTATTTTTATTCAAATTAAAGCAAGTTATTAAAAACTTATAAAAAAAATACTAAGTTATAAAAAAAATAATGCAAGTTTTGGAATTAAAACAAATTTTATAAAAAGTAAAAACTATTTAATTTATCTAATTTACGTGAAACACATGCCTTTTTTTCTTTTTTTACAAATGAAGTTTTTCGTGGTATGCGTTTTTTTTTTAATCGCTAAAACAAAATCACTGATAATGACATCTCAAAATATTTGAAAATTGAAATTGGTATGACTGTGTTAGAAAATAATTTATAAATGGGGGTACTGTTTGAACCCACCAAAAATCACGATTTAAATTCTCCTAAAATTTGTCTTTAACAAATATAAACAAGCACTACAACAAACAATTTCTCAAACTTTCATAAAATTAATTGAAAGGGTTAACAGGTGTAAAAAAAAAAATACAAAGATGTTCTAAAAAGAAACATTTAAAAATAATTTAATTTAAATAATTTAATTTTTATAAATCATGAAAGTTTCATTTTAAACAAGCTTAGAAAATTATCTGATTTTTGCATAATTTACACATCAACGTGTTCTGCACCGCAAAAAATATGCTAAAAAATCTCTCATACTAATTTTACGGTCACATACTGACACTGTTGTCAACATTTTTAATCAAAATTTCAAGGGTTCTCTAATCCTCATCAAACATTTTGAGTTTATAACCCAGTTTTCATTAATTCGGGGGTATTTTTTCATCATGTTCATTTTTTTTTTTTTAAATGTTTCTTTTCCCTGTTTTTTTTTTTTTTTAAATGTTTCTTTTCCCTGTTTTTTTTTTTTTTTGTGAATCTTTCAGAGGTACAATTTTCTGTCCAAAATATATCAATAAAACCGTGGCGGCGAGAGAGAAGCAAGTGTTTTTATTAACAACAACATGACAAACTGTGCTAGAATCAAAGAAAAAGAAGAAAAACATTTTCTAGTTGGAAATTGTTATGCTACAACGTTTTCTGATGAGAAATGATTAACGCCATAAGCCTTAATTACAACAAAAAACGCTAGAAATTTGTCAAGTTAACTAAAAGATTCCAAAAGTATTGTTCCCACTCAGGGCAATTCAAGGATAATAGAGAAAAAAGGAATCTGTGGACAGAGCCGTCTTAACGCATGTGCATGATAGACACTTTCTCGGAAACACGACGAACATAGGGGCTCCATGTTATTTTGTATTCGTTAATTGGCTTGTGTTATAAAAAATCCTTTTTAGTAAATACTAAAAAGAGCAGTTCCGATAAGCCGCACGTATTGCAACTGATGAAAAAATGATTCTCATAAAAAGACCCATTTCATTTGAACTGGCTATCGAATAAGAGGGAAGTGATAGAAAGTCCTCTTTTGACCTAAAAGACAAAGGAAATGTTGAGAAATTTCTTCGAAGATACTGCCCACCTATATGAATGGACGGGCTGGTTAGTCTCGTCAGTTACATTCCCTTGCAGCCAATTTCGCTATCACGGAAAAGATTAAAAAAAAAAGAAAGATTCTGACTGCCACCTATCATGCTTTGCACTATTTTAGCATAGAGCGCCTGTAAAACTGTAGTTTTTAACTTAATATTTCTGACCAAGGTTAGTGATCAATTTAATTTTTAATTTTTTCTTTGATTTGAGTTAATTCTTAATTTACCCATGATTAAATCAATACTGTTTTGAGTGTTTAATTGTAATATATTTATATTTTCACTTTTATAACAATAAAAATAATTTATTTACAAAAGTCCAGCGTTGATAGTACTTCTAAGTTTTTTTCACCTTCTCTCACTCTCTATCTCTCATATTGCAACCATAACTAAATGGAACTCATCCTCAGTGTTGTTAGCATTTCTTTATACTCTTTTACATTTACCCTTTCTTTCTCTCTCTCTCTCTCACACGCACACACACACATTGCAACCATAACAAAATGGGACTAATCCTCAGCGTTGATGGCATTTCTTTATTTTCCTTGACTTTCACCCTCACTCTCTCATTGTTGATAGCATTTCTTTATTCTCTTTTACTTCAACCTTCTCTCACTGCAATAGTAACAACATGGGACTCATCCTCATCATTGACAGCATTTCTTTATTCTCTTTTACTTTCACTTACACCTTCTCTCTCTCCCTCACTCTTTCTTTCTCTCTCTCTCATTGCAACCATAAAACATAGGACTCATCCTCAGTGTTGATGGCATTTCTTTATTCTCTTTTACTTTCATTCACTCTCTCTCTCTCTCTCTCTCTCTTGCTCTCACTGCAATAGTAACAAAATGGGACCCACCCTCAGCGTTGATAGCATTTCTTTATTCTCCTTTAATTTCACCTTCACCTCCACTCTCTCTCATTGTAACCAACACAAAATAGGAATCATCCTCAGCGTTGATAGCAAATGGGACTCATTCTCGGAGTTGATAGCATTTCTTTATTCTCCTTTAATTTCACCTTCACCCTCTCTCTCTCTCTCATTGTAACCAACACAAATGGGACTCATTTTCAGCGTTGATAGCATTTCCTTATTCTCCTTTAATTTCACCTTCACCTTCACTCTCTCTCTCTCTCATTGTAACCAACACAAAATAGGAATCATCCTCAGCGTTGATAGCAAATGGGACTCATTCTCAGTGTTGATAGCATTTCTTTATTCTCCTTTAATTTCACCTTCACCCTCTATCTCTATCTATCTCTCTCTCTCATTGTAACCAACACAAAATAGGAATCATCCTCAGCGTTGATAGCAAATGGGACTCATTCTCGGCATTGATAGCATTTCTTTATTCTCCTTTAATTTCACCTTCACCTTCACCTTCACTCTCTCTCTCTCTCTCTCATTGTAACCAACACAAAATAGGAATCATCCTCAGCATTGATAGCAAATGGGACTCATTCTCGGCGTTGATAGCATTTCTTTATTCTCCTTTAATTTCACCTTCACCCCCCCCTCTCTCTCTCTCTCTCTCTCATTGTAACCAACACAAAATAGGAATCATCCTCAGCGTTGATAGCAAATGGGACTCATTCTCGGCGTTGATAGCATTTCTTTATTCTCCTTTAATTTCACCTTCACCCCCCTCTCTCTCTCTCTCTCATTGTAACCAACACAAAATAGGAATCATCCTCAGCGTTGATAGCAAATGAGACTCATTCTCGGCGTTGATAGCATTTCTTTATTCTCCTTTAATTTCACCTTCACCCCCCTCTCTCTCTCTCTCTCTCTCTCTCATTGTAACCAACACAAAATAGGAATCATCCTCAGCATTGATAGCAAATGGGACTCATTCTTGGCGTTGATAGCATTTCTTTATTCTCCTTTAATTTCACCTTCACCCCCCCTCTCTCTCTCTCTCTCTCTCTCTCTCTCTCTCTCATTGTAACCAACACAAAATAGGAATCATCCTCAGCGTTGATAGCATTTCTTTATTCACCTTTAATTTCACCTTCACCCTCTATCTCTCTCTCTCTCTCTCATCGTAACCAACACAAAATAGGAATCATCCTCAGCATTGATAGCAAATGGGACTCATTCTCGGTGTTGATAGCATTTCTTTATTCTCCTTTAATTTCACCTTCACCTTCTCTCTCTTTTATTGCAACTGTAACAAATGGGACTCATTCTCGGTGTTGATGGCATTTCTCTATTCTCCTTTACTTTCACCTTCTCTCTCTCTCTCCCTCCCTCCCTCATTGAAACCATCACAAAATGGGAATCATTCTTGGCTTTGATAGCATTTCTTTATTCTCCTTTACTTTCACCTACACATTCTCTCTCTTTCTTTCTCTCTCTCTCTCCCTTATTGCAACTGTATCAAAATGGGTTTCATTCTTGGCATTGATAGCCTTTCTTTATTCTCCTTTACTTTCACCTACACCTCTCTCTCTCTCTCTCTCTCTCTCTCTCTCTCATTGCAACCGTAACAAAATGGGACTCATCCTCAGCTTTGATGTTCATTTAAAAACAAAAGCAGCAATTCAGTTGTCTTAACTAAAACAAATAATTTTCTTATTCAATGTTCATTTCATAACAACAACAACAAAATAAAGTAATTCATATTTCTCTTTAGATATTTTTTCATTAAACATACTTTTTATTTGAATTTGTTTAAAAATGTCATTTTCTGTTGAAGAATTTCTTTCTTCCCCCAATCCAAATGAATAATTTCACTCATTAAAAAATCAGCATTATTGTAACTAGCTACATATTTTTATTTGAACATTAATGCAAATATGAAAAAAAGCAGAAATAACATTAAACACACAGTATTACTACTAATAACAATGACATGATTATTGGATATATACAATCTATAAGAATCCAGATATAGAGCTATGCATAGATTATTAGTGATTGGCCCTGAGATTCAATCAGAACATTGAATACTTGTATGATAAGCAGGTAATGGTTATCTAAGATTATGAATTTATGATGGAATACTAATTACCAAGTATTGCTAGTTTGTGAATATATGAATGAATGAGCTTTTTAAATGTGCAAGTTGAGAAAAATGTTGAAAATAGTCTTGTAGACCTATAAATAGATAAGGCTAGATCAATGCCAGACATGCTAGCTATGTCACTAAGCTTGATCTAGGTCTTTTCTGGCATTTTCTGAATCAGTACACAGTAGAGTTTGTATTAAGAATAAATACTATTTATGCAATTAAAAGAAGGACATGTTGATTATAGAAGCCGAATGTTTAAATATTTAAATCTTGTTGCAAGCACACTTATATAACCTTACATTTCAGTGTGGGACTAAATACTATTTAAGATATATATTTCCAGGTGAATAACTGTTACAGGAAAAATAAAATGTAATGTTTTGAGTGGAGCACAGAAGATGAGAGCTGCTGAGGAGGAGAAAATAAGAAACCTTCCAAAATTAAGATTGTAGCTCAACACAGGTGCAACAACAGCCACTTATACCATTTCTTCAGATATAGCATTCACATCAACATCCCCTCCTGCAATGTCAGCCACTAGTACTGTTCCTTCAGATATAGCATCCATGTCTACATCCTTAAACATAGCATTCAGTTTCAGCAGACATATCATCATTGCCTGTTGCTAATGACATTTTACAAAAAGAAATACCTAAATCTATAACAGTAAAGAAATTTGCTATCCAAGAGACAGATCTGGGGCTATAGAACATTAGTAACACTAACACAATAGGTTACTTAATTCATAGTAGGTTCTCATAATACTAGAACCATGATAGCAACCTTTCAAATTCATGCAGAGTGTATAAAAACAGCCAGAGTAGAGAATATGAAGGCAAGGTATTTATCAAACAATGTGTTCAAATGTGAACTGTGAAATGGCAAGTGTGTAAAACATGGATGGCTACTCTAGTCACCATCTCTAGATTGTTTGTACTGCTTTGTATATCACCTATTGTCCAAAAGAAGATATCTTTGCTACATTAGTGTTCAATGACTGGAAGCACAGCAATATTAATATAGAACAAGAAAATGAGTGAGAACATCAAGAGTGCATGATAGCATATTTGATAAAGAATAAAAAAACTGAAAGTGTAGTAAAATAAAATTAAAAGTTCGAGGTGGACACTTTCCTCTGTATTTTGAACACTATAATCTAAACTCACAAAACATGCAAAAGGCTTATTCTCAAATTGGAAATCTGTTTTCTTTCTTTAGTGACTTTGGATGCATTAAAGAAAAAGTGCAAATCTTTGTATCACAATGACCTGAATTATGATGACCTTTTAAATGAATGTGAACATATCAAACCCTACATGACTCTGGATGAAAATTGTGATACTCTTCTGCACGGTACAAGAAAATAATTTCAGACAATTTGAAATCTTTATTCCTGAATGTTGAAATTGCAATCAGAGTGTTCATGTGCATGATGCTGACCAACTGTATCGGAGAATATTCTTTTTTCAAGACTGAATCATATAAAAAAACTGCTTTGTGACACAATGGGGCAGCCTCATTTGAACTGGCTTTCACTCATGTGCATGAAAAATGACATTCTATTTCCAAAGATCATTGACTTCAAGACAATAATAAAGCAATTCTCTATAAAGAAATGCCACAAATGCTCGTTATAATAAGAAGTTTCTAGTCATTTCATACTGTGCCATCTAATCTGTATGGCTTACTGAGAATGATTGTTTTTCAAGCCTTGTGTTTTGTTCAAATGTTGATTAGTTGCTGTTATACAACATGTAAGTGCCAATAAAATAAATATATGTTTAATATTATAAACCATTTATTGTTTTATTTTTGTGAGTAATTGTCATTAGTTGCTTCAGAAAACTGGTTTGCCCAGGGGGACCATAATGCTGTTAAGATGACCCTGTAATGGACAGTCATGTCTGCATATAGCACAAAGTGATATCACATTAAAAAAGAAATAAATCTTACACTGTAATTGAGTATAGAAAACAAAATGTCAGATTAATAACTTATAATATTCATTTTTCATAGTTTTTTTTTCAATCATTGGATCTATTTTCTTTTATATTTTACATAAGAAAATATAGTTTTAGTCTTCTAGCACATAAATGGTGTCAATATTAAATTTTTGTTCAGAATTTATGTAATAAAATAAACAAAGTAAGTTTACTTTTCTTTCTTTTAATCATTTCACGCCATTCAAGGCAGTAAAGCCATTAAAACACAAGGGGTTACTGAGTGTGAAAGAATAAGAAAAAGAAAACATTAAAGAACAAGAACAATAGAATAGTAATGAGGAAATCAAGTAGGTAACAACTGAGATTGACATGGTTTAATTATTTTAAAAAATTGTCTTTTAACAAAATAAAAAGAACATATTTCTAATTAATTTTAATAATTCAGGATAAATTAGCAATAAAAATAAATTTTACAGTTATCAGTTATATTTCTTTTATTTTATAATCATTTTACTCCAAACAAGGCGATACCACCAATGACTCATAGGAGGTTACAGTGAGAGGAAAGATAAAAGGTACAGGTGATGTTTAAGAAAGAATAAGGGAAAGATGGGAATCAAGGAGATAAAAAAATGTCAATTGATGTTGCATTTAAACTTCTGGAGATTGTAGCTATCAGGGAAGCAAGTATATGGAAAGGAGTTCCACAGGCAGGAAGTGCAAGAAAAAAAAACTGATAGAGTAGAAGTCATTTCGGAGTCTATAGGTAAGGGATACACACAGAGAGACAAGGTTTCATTTATAAATAAGTTTAGATGTATACAAAAATGTAATCAATCCCAATATCACTGCTTGACTTCAGTCACTTTCTTACCGATAGAATAAGACTTCCCTCTGTCTTTTTTACAAATATTTTTGTGTCATTTGACAGATTTTTTTCCCTGGTGTCCTGACCACATCAATTTACTTAGGCAACTAGATTGGTAACTAGGTCTCACCCTTTTACTGTCAAAATAGTCAAATATAAAATGAGGCAGGGAATATATGCCATAAGTGTTGGTAGTTAATTGTGAACTGTGAGTAATATAACCTAACTTCAATAATGTAGGGTCTCATTGATATCTGATGCTTGTAAACTATACTGAAATAGCACGAATATTTAGAATATTTCATACATGAAGATAAATTTATGGAATTGAAATTTACAAACAAAAAACAAAAACATGTTAATATTTAAAGATGTTCATTGAGTTAGTGATGTTGATGTTAAAGTAAGTTGTAGGATTATCCATGAAATAGTTGTGTTACTGAAACTATTTTCAGAGGGAAATTTTGTAAAGAAATGTACATTGATAATTATAGAATATCTTTGTCTGCAAAACAGTTTTCAAACATATGCTTTTGAAGAATTATGATTGTAAAAGAATTAATGAATTATCAGAGAATCTTAACAGCCAGCTCATTAAAAAAGATATTTGTAACAAGTCGTTTTTAACTGTGTGAAGATTATCTACTATCTGCTGAAGAATTTGAACCTTCTTAGAAGGCATCAGGCAGGTAGTGAATTATGTGATCCTATTTGGGGATGTAATGTTAAGAATGGGGGAATGAAATGAGTAGAGAGGATATTCAACTTAACACTGAACCAAGTTTGAATGGTATTTTCTTTCAAATTGCTTAAGAATTTTCTTCATTTAATAGATAAAGCTTCTGTGTTTTCCATATAATTTTGCCCCATGAATTTAAGGTTAGATTATTACTTATTTTAGAGGTGAAGGACTTTGTGTTTAAACCATTTTTATTGAAAAATTCATGTTCTGTTGATATTATTAGCAAAAACATTTTTTGGTAAAAAAATTACCCCACTTGACTGATTAGACCAAAATTCAATGATTCCAGATTTGAATATTTTCAATGTCTAAATTTTGGAAATATAGAATTTTTTAGGAAACAGTTTAACCAAGCCTAGTACACTCTTAACATCAGTCACATTGACTTGCAACTTCAGCAGTAAACCACTTCAGCTGGCAGGTTAAGCTCATGTGAGGGGTTGGTATTAACACAGTACTACTGGGCAAAGGTCCTTCTCAACACAGATTCCCAGCAAGAATGGAAGGGTTCTTCAAATGAACTACAATGGCTACATGTTCACTACTAAGGTGAGCCACCTAGTTGGAGGACATTGGGTGTGGTCTAACTTGGAGAGAGATGGGCCCTGCCAGGCTAATATGTTTAAGACATGCCACATGATGAGTACATTATTCACAGATACCCAAGCTCTGGCACATGACCACGACAGATGGAGGAGAATAAAGGACAGCTCAGCATGTTTACACCCCAACACATCCTTCTAGAATAAAAACAGTAGTAGTAGTAATAGTAACAAGAAGAAGGATGGCAAGAAGAAGAAGAAGAAGAAGATGGGGAAGAAAAAGAAAAAGAAGGCAGAGAAGGAAGAAGAGGGAGGAGGAGGAGGGGAGAGTGAAGAAGAAGAAAAAAGAGGAAAAGAAAAAGAAAAAGAAGGGGAGAAGAAGATTATGATGATATTTGTACTTCTCCAGTCTTCAATCCTGCTCATCAAGGAAAATATGTGGCAAAAACTAGAGAAGTACTGCCTTAGAAGTGGAACCACTAGGATTAAATATAGTAGACAAACATCCACAGATACAAGTAACCTGTCATTATTATCATCATCATAAATCAATTGATCTGTGACACATTCTTGTCATCATTTATATAAGAATTTACAATTTCAAGAGTCAAATATTTATACTGTAATATAATGAATTTAGACAAAGTGCAAAAATAACACACACACACAATTTTCTTTTTGTGATTTCAGCTCAGTGGATCAAATTAGAAACAAATTTTCTATTAGCACCAATAGTTGGGATTATAAAAATTGGAATTATAAATGTTATAAATTTTCTGAGACACACATTATTATTTTTGAATCTCACAATCCTCCTTCTTCTAACTTTTAACCTTATTTCAGAGTAAGCTTTTTTTTTCTTTTTTTTTAATCGTATCACCCCGAGCAAGGCGGTAATGCCACTGATGCGCAGGGGGCTACGTAAGAGTGAAAAGATTGGAAAAGAGAAAGCCGGAAACCACATCCTAAACAGGGAACAAGGGATGAGCCTCTTAACCTGTTCAATAGATGTGGGTGGAATGTGAACCAGGAGGCGATAGATAAATCTATCTACTCCAATTGAAAAAAAAAAAAACTAAGTGAGAAGATTGGAAAAGAGAAAGTTGAAAACCACATCCTAAACAGGGAACAAGGGATGAGCCTCTTAACCTGTTCAATAGATGTGGGTGGAATGTGAACCGGGCGATAGATAGATCTATCTACTCCAATTGAAAAAAAAAAAAACTAAGTGAGAAGATTGGAAAAGAGAAATCCGGAAACCACATCCTAAACAGGGAACAAGGGATGAGCCTCTTAACCTGTTCAATAGATGTGGGTGGAATGTGAACCGGGCGATAGATAGATCTATCTACTCCAATTGAAAAAAAAAAAAAAACTAAGTGAGAAGATTGGAAAAGAGAAAGCCGGAAACCACATCCTAAACAGGGAAACAAGGGATGAGCCTCTTAACCTGTTCAATAGATGTGGGTGGAATGTGAACCGGGCGATAGATAGATCTATCTACTCCAATTGAAAAAAAAAAAAACTAAGTGAGAAGATTGGAAAAGAGAAAGCCGGAAACCACATCCTAAACAGGGAAACAAGGGATGAGCCTCTTAACCTGTTCAATAGATGTGGGTGGAATGTGAACCGGGCGATAGATAGATCTATCTACTCCAATTGAAAAAAAAAAAAAACTAAGTGAGAAGATTGGAAAAGAGAAAGCCGGAAACCACATCCTAAACAGGGAAACAAGGGATGAGCCTCTTAACCTGTTCAATAGATGTGGGTGGAATGTGAACCGGGCGATAGATAGATCTATCTACTCCAATTGAAAAAAAAAAAAAACTAAGTGAGAAGATTGGAAAAGAGAAAGCTGGAAACCACATCCTAAACAGGGAAACAAGGGATGAGCCTCTTAACCTGTTCAATAGATGTGGGTGGAATGTGAACCGGGCGATAGATAGATCTATCTACTCCAATTGAAAGAAAAAACAAAGTGAGAAGATTGGAAAAGAGAAAGTTGGAAACCACATCCTAAACAGGGAACAAGGATGAGCCTCTTAACCTGTTCAATAGATGTGGGTGGAATGTGAACCGGGCGATAGATAGATCTATCTACTCCAATTGAAAAAAAAAACAAAGTGAGAAGATTGGAAAAGAGAAAGCTGAAAACTACATCCTAACAGGGAACAAGGGATGAGCCTCTTAACCTGTTCAATAGATGTGGGTGGAATGTGAACCTGGACATAGATAGATCTATCTACTCCAATTGAAAAAAAAAAAAACTAAGTGAGAAGATTGGAAAGAGAAAGCGGAAAACTACATCCTAAACAGGGAAACAAGGGATGAGCCTCTTAACCTGTTCAATAGATGTGGGTGGAATGTGAACCGGGCGATAGATAGATCTATCTACTCCAATTGAAAAAAAAAAAAACTAAGTGAGAAGATTGGAAAAGAGAAAGCCGGAAACCACATCCTAAACAGGGAACAAGGATGAGCCTCTTAACCTGTTCAATAGACGTGGGTGGAATGTGAACCGGGCGATGAGATTCATTCTTTACTCCAATTGAAAAAAAAACAAAGTGAGAAGATTGGAAAAGAGAAAGCCGGAAACCACATCCTAAACAGGGAACAAGGGATGAGCCTCTTAACCTGTTCAATAGATGTGGGTGGAATGTGAACCGGGCGATAGATAGATCTATCTACTCCACTGAAAAAAACAAAGTGAGAAGATTGGAAAAGAGAAAGTTGGAACCACATCCTAAACAGGGAACAAGGGATGAGCCTCTTAACCTGTTCAATAGATGTGGGTGGAATGTGAACCGGGCGATAGATAGATCTATCTACTCCAATTGAAAAAAAAAAAAAACAAAGTGAGAAGATTGGAAAAGAGAAAAGCGGAAACCACATCCTAAACAGGGAACAAGGGATGAGCCCTTAACCTGTTCAATAGATGTGGGTGGAATGTGAACCGGGCGATAGATAGATCTATCTACTCCAATTGAAAAAAAAAAAAAAAAAACTAAGTGAGAAGATTGGAAAAGAGAAAGCCGGAAACCACATCCTAAACAGGAAACAAGGGATGAGCCTCTTAACCTGTTCAATAGATGTGGGTGAATGTGAACTGGCGATAGATAGATCTATCTACTCCAATTGAAAAAAAAAAAAAAAAAAACTAAGTGAGAAGATTGGAAAAGAGAAAGCCGGAAACCACATCCTAAACAGGGAACAAGGATGAGCCTCTTTAACCTGTTCAATAGACGTGGGTGGAATGTGAACCGGGCGTATAGATAGATCTATCTACTCCAATTGAAAAAAAAAAAAACAAAGTGAGAAGATTGGAAAAGAGAAAGCCGGAAACCACATCCTAAACAGGGAACAAGGGATGAGCCTCTTAACCTGTTCAATAGATGTGGGTGGAATGTGAACCGGGCGATAGATAGATCTATCTACTCCAATTGAAAAAAAAAAAACAAAGTGAGAAGATTGAAAAGAGAAAGTTGGAAACTACATCCTAAACAGGGAACAAGGGATGAGCCTCTTAACCTGTTCAATAGATGGGTGGGAATGTGAACCGGGCGATAGATAGATCTATCTACTCCAATTGAAAAAAAAAAACTAAGTGAGAAGATTGGAAAAGAGAAAGCCGGAAACCACATCCTAAACAGGGAAACAAGGGATGAGCCTCTTAACCTGTTCAATAGATGTGGGTGGAATGTGAACCGGGCGATAGATAGATCTATCTACTCCAATTGAAAAAAAAAAAAAAAAACTAAGTGAGAAGATTGGAAAAGAGAAAAGCCGGAAACCACATCCTAAACAGGGAAACAAGGATGAGCCTCTTAACCTGTTCAATAGATGTGGGTGGAATGTGAACCGGCGATAGATAGATCTATCTACTCCAATTGAAAAAAAAAAAAACTAAGTGAGAAGATTGGAAAAGAGAAAGCCGGAAAACCACATCCTAAACAGGGAACAAGGGATGAGCCTCTTAACCTGTTCAATAGATGTGGGTGGGAATGTGAACCGGCGATAGATAGATCTATCTACTCCAATTGAAAGAAAAAAACAAAGTGAGAAGATTGGAAAAGAGAAAGTTGAAAACCACATCCTAAACAGGGAACAAGGGATGAGCCTCTTAACCTGTTCAATAGATGTGGGTGGAATGAACCGGGCGATAGATAGATCTATCTACTCCAATTGAAAAAAAAAAACAAAGTGAGAAGATTGGAAAAGAGAAAAGTTGAAACTACATCCTAAACAGGGAACAAGGATGAGCCTCTTAACCTGTTCAATAGATGTGGGTGGAATGTGAACTGGCGATAGATAGATCTATCTTACCCAATTGAAAAAAAAAAAAAAAAAAACTAAGTGAGAAGATTGAAAAAGAGAAAGTCGAAAACCACATCCTAAACAGGAAACAAGGGATGGAGTCTTCTTAACCTGTTCAATAGATGTGGGTGGAATGTGAACCGGGCGATAGATAGATCTATCTACTCCAATTGAAAAAAAAAAAAACTAAGTGAGAAGATTGGAAAAGAGAAAGTTGAAAACCACATCCTAAACAGGGAACAAGGGATGAGCCTCTTAACCTGTTCAATAGACGTGGGTGGAATGTGAACCGGGCGATAGATAGATCTATCTACTCCAATTGAAAAAAACAAAGTGAGAAGATTGGAAAAGAGAAAGCGGAACCACATCCTAAACAGGGAACAAGGGATGAGCTCTTTAACCTGTTCAATAGATGTGGGTGGAATGTGAACCGGCGATAGATAGATCTATCTACTCCAATTGAAAAAAAAAAACAAAGTGAGAAGATTGGAAAAGAGAAAGCTGGAACTACATCCTGGGAACAGGGAACAAGGGATGAGCCTTTAACCTGTTCAATAGATGTGGGTGGAATGTGAACTGGCGATAGATAGATCTATCTACTCCAATTGAAAAAAAAAAAAACAAAGTGAGAGAAGTGACGGAAAAGAGAAAGCCGGAAAACCACATCCTAAACAGGGAACAAGGATGAGCCTCTTAACCTGTTCAATAGATGTGGGTGGAATGTGAACCGGGCGATAGATAGATCTATCTACTCCAATTGAAAAAAAAAAAAAACTAAGTGAGAAGATTGGAAAAGAGAAAGCCGGAAACCACATCCTAAACAGGGAAACAAGGGATGAGCCTCTTAACCTGTTCAATAGATGTGGGTGGAATGTAGAACTGGCGATAGATAGATCTATCTACCCAATTGAAAAAAAAAAAAAAAAAAAAAAAACTAAGTGAGAAGATTGGAAAAGAGAAAGCCGAAAACCACATCCTAAACAGGGAACAAGGGATGAGCCTCTTAACCTGTTCAATAGACGTGGGTGGAATGTGAACCGGGCGATAGATAGATCTATCTACTCCAATTGAAAAAAAAAAACAAAGTGAGAAGATTGGAAAAGAGAAAGCCGGAAACCACATCCTAAACAGGAACAAGGGATGAGCCTCTTAACCTGTTCAATAGATGTGTGGGTGGAATGTGAACCGGGCTACAGATAGATCTATCTACTCCAATTGAAAAAAAAAAAACTAAGTGAGAAGATTGGAAAAGAGAAAGCCGGAAACCACATCCTAAACAGGGAAACAAGGGATGAGCCTCTAACCTGTTCAACAGATGTGGGTGGGAATGTGAACCGGGCGATAGATAGATCTATCTACTCCAATTGAAAAAAAAAAAACTAAGTGAGAAGATTGGAAAAGAGAAAGTTGAAACCACATCCTAAACAGGGAACAAGGGATGAGCCTCTTAACCTGTTCAATAGATGTGGGTGGAATGTGAACCGGCGATAGATACAGATCTATCTACTCCAATTGAAAAAAAAAAAACTAAGTGAGAAGATTGAAAAAGAGAAAGCGGTAAACCACATCCTAAACAGGGAAACAAGGGATGAGCCTCTTAACCTGTTCAATAGATGTGGGTGGAATGTGAACCAGGCGATAGACAGATCTATCTACTCCAATTGAAAAAAAAAAAACTAAGTGAGAAGATTGGAAAAGAGAAAGCCGGAAACCACATCCTAAACAGGGAACAAGGGATGAACCTCTTAACCTGTTCAATAGACGTGAGTTATAATAATGATAGGTTTGCTCATAAACAAGTAGCCAATGTGTTAGGACAGCTAATAAAACCTGCTCAGGCACATTTCTATTTGGCAAGTAACCACAGAGCACTCCAGCAGTTAATACTACAACTGTTCTGAGCAAAACATAGTTACAGTTTTTTCTTGGTATGATCAGCTGTTTGAACAAGGTCAGTATTTTCAAATCTCTGTACTTCATGCCATGTGACATTGTGCCAATGCAACTATTGACAGTCTACACAGTTTTAGTTCTCAATGCTTGGATATAACATGTAGAATGGTCTTCATGCACTTCCCAATGGTGTTGCATGCTGAGGTCATGATCCCTGACAAATCAATTACACTGAAGATATGAACCTGGGCTTCATTGCTGGAAAGCACATTTTTTTAACCACTTCTTTAACCAATCACCATCTTCTGTCTTTGAATCTGATTCTTTTTTTTACTCTCCTAGTTTCTTTCACTCTGTAAACACTTGCATCTGAAGGGCTCTTATTGTTGCCTTGCTTGTAGTGAAATAAGAAAAAAAAATCGGTCCCATATATATATATATATATATATATATATATATATATATATATATATATATAGGTGATTTAAATTATAGCTTGATTAATACAGTGTAACCCTGATATAAGAGAGTTGTTGGGACCGGATAAAATTTCTCTTATATCCGGGTATATTTTATATTCGGGTTAGGTCTATTTTATATACATTACCACAGGCTCTAATTTAGGACCAGAGAAAATCTCTCTTATATCCGGGTTATACTAGTTTTGGTAGAGTCAGTTCTCTTACTATCGGTATTGCTGTTGCTATAGTTAATATTATTATTATTATATATATATATACTTAAAGTAGACATCATAATATAGACCTTAGGACCCTTTCATCAAACACATTATCAAAGGTGCACGTTGGTGTTAATGTTAATGATATACTGAACACAAAAATTACTTACAAAAGGGAAAGTTGGAACCTGTTTAAAAGTATAATTTTAATATATTTAATCTGACATGTCTAAGAGAAAATTTGTTGCCTAAATACACAGAATTTAATATATAAGTGTGTGTCTATGTGTGTGTGTGAATAGAATAAGTAAAGAACAGGTAGGCAAAGTGTCTTTAATCTAACATGTTTCACTTTCTTCAGCTTCTTCAGAGGTTTGTTAATAAGACACAGATTTTAAAAAATGTTAAAATTTTTAAAAATCAAAGTGGCAGTATGTTTATTGAGGTTTGATTTCATTAGTCAGATACCTGTCACATGTAATAAAGCACAGAAAATCATTTTTAAATGTAGGAAACCTATGCCTGTTTATATGTATGCATGTCATGAGTAATAAAAGCAATAGAGATTTATTTTAAATGTAAGTGTGAACAAATGTCTATTTCTGTGTAGATATGTGAAAATAATGCACATGTCAAGTGTATTTAAATGATTTTTTAAATTATGTGTATGAGAAGAATTATGTTTAATGTATGAATGTGTGTGTTTATAAGTTAATAGCATTAGTATGTGTGTGAATCATAAAACGAAATACACTTCTGCTTAAAATTGTAGTGAAATAATATAAACACGTATCAAGCAATCGACAATTTTTTTTCTCAATATGTAAGAGAATTATGGGTAGTTAAATGTATGAATGTAAGTATTTAAATGATAAAACAAAAAAATTTCTTTTT
The DNA here is from genome assembly GCA_037127315.1 of Ascarosepion bandense. Lineage (NCBI taxonomy): Eukaryota > Metazoa > Mollusca > Cephalopoda > Sepiida > Sepiidae > Ascarosepion > Ascarosepion bandense. The sequence goes on along the minus strand of JBBBDQ010001228.1, from coordinate 2,756,640 downwards.
AAAATTATAGTGAAATAATGTATACAAGTATTAAGCAAACTTTATATAAATAAATTTTTAAAATACGTTAACGGTTAGAATCTTTCAATGAAAAGATATGTCTTAAACTACTAACAAATATCTTTTACATATACATATATATATATACATAGCTATAGTTAAAATTTATGTTGAATTAACTAATTTATAAGTATTATCTAGGACATTATTAAAATATATATTAAAAAGGAAACACAATGAACAAACATATAATAAAGATTATCATGAAATAAAATATATTAATAAAATATGTAATCTAGAATGTAGTGCATATAGAAAAATATTATAATGTTATGAATTATATGGAATAATATAGAGAAGTATCATTTAATTCTATCTATTAGTAGATACGAATTGGTTTTATGGAGTATAGATTTGTAGAAAGATGCTCAAGTGATATAATGTTTATAATTGGTAGTAATACTATTAATATTTTAAAAGTAATTTCTCTTTAAAAGGTTATGTTCTTATTTAATCAAACAAGCATTAGAAAAATCAAAAATTTGTCCTGCAATGTTTTGACGTAATATGAGAGAGTTGTCCAAACATAAGTCACTTTGGTGTTCATAGATTCGTGTTCTTAAATTCTGTGATGTCTCCCCTACATATATGTTCTTGCATTGCAGACACTTTATTTTATAAATACCAGCATTTAAATTGGTGTTTGATGTCTTTGTTATCCTGATAATATCACCAATAGTCTTTGAAGTGGTGGCAACGATTCTAGTGTTTGCAATAGCTAATTTGAGCTCATTTGAAAGGGTGTTGGTAGGTAGTGTTATAAAATTTGTGTAAGTTTTTGGAATATATTTTGTTTTTTTTTTGTTTTTTTAGATTTTGCAAGTGCGTATTTTTAGCATTGAGGATGAAATGGTGTGGGTAATGGAAAAGTTTAAATGCTTCTTCTGATAGATAATTAGGGCTGTATATTTCGAGGGTTCTTAGGTAGAATCATTTAAAAAGGATCATCTATTATTTTATTACATGTAACACATATCTGACCAATGAAATCAAGCCTCAATCAACACAGAGTCTCATTGTCATTTTTTAATTTTTAAATCTGTGTCTTATTAACAAATCTTTTGAAGATGCTGAAAAAAGTGAAACATGTTACAAAAGACACTTTTACTTATTCTAATCATATTGTCAGATTTTAATCCATATATACAAGTTCCAGTACAAGCATTTCTGAGAGCAGTGCAGATGATTTGGGAAGAGTTGGATGAGTCTAATTCTGATTATGAAGGTATTTGGAGTAATCACTAGTAATGGTGACATTACACCTACATCTTCTCATACTCAACTCGGAGACCTACATCAAGTGCCTTGAGTAGTTAATGCTGCCCTCGGTCAAGAGGGTGGCTGCTGGAAGACACTATATCTTCCAATAGGACTCTACACCATGCCTCACAAGCAGGAGAACCAAGTCATGTCTGTCAGACAATTTCTGTAACTACATCACCCCTTACATCTGGCCACTTAACTACACAGACAGCATCTCCTTTTATCATTATGTGTAGGGTGCAGTTAAGCAAGAGATCAACAAAACTCCTTGTAAAACCAAAGATGAACTGAAAGCAAGGATTATGGCAACATTCACTAACTTAAACAAAGAGACTGTCCAGAAGAGTTGCAGGAGACTTCAAAGTTGTATGGAGACTGTGGTTGAAGCCAATGGCGATTTTATTGAATAAATTCACTCTTTAGTATTTCATGATATATTATGAGCTATATTACCAGTTCAGAATATTAAAAATAAATGGGATCTTCCTTATCATATATACTTGAACAACTCATCTCCATTAATAAGAAGAAAGTTCTATTTGGACAGCTTCTTTCTAAGATACATTACTTTATGGAAGAGACTACCAAGTGGATGCTTCCTTTGTTGCTATAATCTTAAACTCTTTAACTTTAAGGTTAACCATTATCTTTCCTAGAAAATTTTCAGTTCTTATTACTTCCTCTGATGTTTATCCAAAAGCCTCAATCAGTAATCTTCTGCTTTAAGTGGCTATTAGACCTTGTATTGAATTAACAATAATTTTTTTTTTAATCATTATATCCTACCTTCCATTCACCAGTTCTAATTGTCTCTTGAACTATCAATAAAAAAATAAAATAATCCAGGTAAATTTTCTGAGAAAGGATGCTATTCTGCTTCTGCTAGAAATTTACATGTATTGTCAACAAAAATTGGTCAGGAAACTATATAAACTCTTAAAGTCAATTTGATGGATTGAGCATGTTCTACAGGATTTCAAAAATGTCTCCATTAAGCATCTTTTCAAAAAACAAAGAAAATCAAAGTATTTGTGATAACTTTTATAACATTTCTCGCCTTTATTGATGGGAAAATTTTTAACTGAGCTCATATCTAATAGAATTATCAAACATAATTGATGATATTTATCAAGTACCACAACACCATTATCTTTTCTCTTTTTCAGGTTGCTGAAAAGTTATGCTTCAGCTACTGACGACAGCACAATATTTATCATGGCTGTACAAGCACACACAGGAGTGACAGTCTTGATTGCAACCAATACAGGTGAAGACTCTCTCTCCGGATGGCACTGTTGTTTCTTTCCTTCAAACACGTTTCAACCCATTGGAAAGCCTTTGTTTCTTCTCTCTTCACTGCACCCCTTGATATGCTTCAGCTTGAGCAATCATTAGTGATGTCTTCCCACATTCTGATGTCCATGTCCATTGCCCTCATGTCTCTTTTGCAGATGTTCTTGAAGCAAAGGTGAAGTTACCCTCATGATCTCTTGCTAGTGGTCAGTTCCCATACAAAAGCATCTTCAGAATCCTCCCATCTATTGACTGTTATTTGATTTTTTAATGCATGCAAAGTCATCAGATTTACCATTAACATTAAGAAAACAAAAGTCATCTGTTAACTACCTTCTCTCGAAAGAAAATTAGCATTGCCAAACAAAAACCAGTTTCCAACATCTATTCAGATTGGGGTGAGAAGACACTCAAATATGTGAAAACTTTTAGATATTTGGACAGCAAAGCTAATTCCAGAACTTCTCTTGATGATGACATAGTCAAAGCTATTAATGAATTTGGTAAGCTTCATCATCACCTCTGAAATGAGAAGAGAATAACTCTGAGAACAAAAATCCAAGTATATAAAACTTATTCTTACTATGTTTTATATGGGTCATAATGCTGGATATCATATTGATCCCATATTAATTAGCTTGATATTTTTAACAAAGGTGCCTCTCAACAATCTGTGGATGCATCTAGAAGATGAAATATCAAATGCTGACCTTTTCCCTAAAATTGGAGTTCATTGAAACTTTTTTTGTGCAACTGCAATTGTAATGAGAGATGTGTCATCTTTCAATAAGCTCTTTGACATTCTATAAAATCTACCAACATCTGGTAGTGCCAGGAAATCATTTGTATATCCAATTCTGTCATGACTAATAATCATAAATGAACCCAAATTTAAATATTTGAAGATTAGTGCAGTCAAAACCATGAACATTGGATGCTTTTTAATATTTGAATTGGTCTATGGAATCACTGCCTAAGAAGCCAGGTGCCAACGAGTACAAACTACACTGAACTATCAGCTTAATGAGTCACATTACAAAACTTATTATCCAAATCCTGATGAATAGAGCGAGAAGCAGAATCAGGCCACAGATACAACAGGAGTGTGGTTTCGTCAAAGACACTGGAACAAGGAACACCATATTTACGATGAGGTGTTGGAAAGAATGGCAATGAAAAAGAAATTCATAGTGAGCATCAGGAAGAGACAACTGAAGTTCTTTGGACATGCAATGAGGAAGGAAGGCTTGGAGAACCTGATACTGACAGGCCAGATAGAGGGGAAAAAGAGACAGGGGAAAGCAACAGATAACATTTGAAGGGCTTGAATAGGTGGATGACAGAACGGGGGTTGCGTGGTGTAACAGGAGAAAGCGAGCTAAGAGCCACCAGGGGTAGGGAAACGGGGAAAGCCATGATTGGCTACATCCTGAAAGGACAGGGCACATAAAAGAAGATTCTTTATCAATTGGTATTTTTCAAAAGTTGAGATACAATGACTTGCTTCTGTCCATGTAAAAGATTATAATGGTAATATTGTAAGCAGCAACACATTTGCCCATTTATAATAATGTGATAAACTTCAAATATTCTTTTCTCATGAATATTATATCAATATCAACTATTATTATTTCTAATTTTTAGTTCCTATTTTTGACAAACATGCCATTTCCAATGTGATTACACTATTTTTTACCTTATTCTATAAAAAATGGTATACTTGTTAACAGTCTGTCATGCCTGCCCTAATGACTCCATTTCATATTTTAAACTTTAGTTAGTGGCTTGTTATTCTATACATTTCTTGTATATTTAATCCTTACTTTTGTGAAGAAATAGATAGGTATGACTGTTTATGCATACTGTTCTAATGTTATAGAAACTACAAAATCTAATCTTTTTAGCCATTTTTTTATATATGGTAGGAATATTAACATTTTATGGTTTTTCCAAGTTTGTATGACAGTAGTCATATAAAACCATGTGTTGAATAAGTTCAGCTAAAAAAGAAGAAATTATTGATTTATCAATCTATCAATTTACATCTGATGAATATGGTAGAGTATGTCTGTCCAACACAGGCCTTGTTAATCACACTAAGAATCATACAGGGAGACTTTGACAAATTATGATCAGTACTACAGTGGGAATAATTTAACATGTAGGTTGTTTCAGTAGACTCACAGAAAATACTTTGGTCTCACAAGTTACATGAAAACCGACAAGTAATCTTGTGATTTGAAAAGAATTTACAAAGCAGGCCAGGAACTGTATAGAACAACTTAGTTTACCACATCTGCAATTAGTATTGCAAGTCACTTGCAGGCTTCAAGAGCCATTATTATTCTCATCAAAACTAAAACCAGGGATCAAACATGGCAGGGATAGTCATACACATTTATCGAGTTAAGAGCTATCATGTTGCTATTTTTTTTTTATCATTCTTCCAAAGAAAGGTGATAAAGCCACTAAGGCAAAGAAAAACATTAGTGAGGAGAGTAGACAAAAAGAAAGAGATGATAACTGACATTGCATTTAAATTTTTTAAGATTGTAATTGACAGGAAAATAAAAAGCTTGAAAAAAATGTCCCCAAGCAGGAAGTGCAAAAGAAGAAACTGTTAGCATAAGATTTATAGTTACATCTAGCAATTCCAATAGTAAACTGATGAAACCTAGCTGCCAATCTGGTACTGCATTTAAATTTGTGGTAAAGGTATGAAAGAGGAAACCTCATCAGAACAATTACCATGAAAATATAGAAAAGTCACAGGAAGATACATTAGGGTAGTGGGAATGTGGATGTCAAGTCAGGACCGATTATAGTTTTCCTTTGACTTTGTCAACAACCTCAAGATACATAATGGAAACACGAGACCAAATATGACAACAATATTTAATGAATTGTGATTTATAAAAATACAAAATAAGTTTTGGTGAAGAAATTGTCTAGCATGACACAATTTATAACCTATGAACAGACCAAGGTTATTCAATGGATGTTACCATTATAGGTAACTTATTATTGCTAAGATAACAATTGAAAAATATCTCTAAATTTTACTAACAAGTAAATCCATAAACAAGCACATTAAATTACTCTGAACTCTTCTCAAAAGAATGTCTTCATACTGTCTCAGTGCTCTTAATTCTTCAAGTGTTTTATTAACAACTGAAAGAGTGAAACATTCATTGAAGGATTTTTTTTTTTATACATTTCAAAGTGGTAGAAAGAAAGGAGATGAACTTCATTTTAAATTAACTTCATTTTAAAGGTAAACAAAATATTTGTTTTCAGAATGGAAAAGTAAAACTTTCACTTAGATTTAAATTTCAGATTAAAATCTGTGATACAATCACAACTACATTCACCAGATTCAGAACTCAAGCAAACAAAAGTTGCTAATAATGACTAGTGGCAATTGTGGAACTTTAAAGGACAGGGGAGGGATTTAAGGCCCAAAATTTTTCTGAGGAGGAGGACGGACGGAGGGCAAACTCAAGCAGTGTCTTCATTTTTATACTACACAACTTAGGAATGAGTTTGAATATAAGTATATTACTTCACTAAATTAAATGGGATAACTTTTCATTCATAGTAGTGGTGTTCTAATCTATTTTTGTCCTCTTTTCCACTCTCAAGCTGTTAGAACATAAGAGAGGTTAAGTTCAAAACCAAATCAAAGAATTAATACTAATATCAATACTAGCAGAACAGTGTGCTTTGTCTGCTCTGATTTTTTTTTTCTACAAAACTTTTTTGAAGCACAAAAAATTATTATGAGTAAAAAAAATGCAAAAATAAAATAATGCACCAAAATCAATCAAAATGATGCGAGCACCACTGCTGTACAAAAACCAGCAAAAAAATTAATTTTTGTTTTCAGCAAAGTTCAATCATATGATCAAAAAGCTACTTTGAAATAAGGAAATAATTTAAATATCATTTCTTCATGACTATACAGCTATTAAGTCTTTTTCCTCCCTAACAACATGTCTGTTTTTATCTATCTGGTTGTTTTTTTTTATTTATTTTTCTTTCAAACTGGTCTCTGTATGTGTCCTTAAAAAGCTAAATAAAAAAGAAAATGCAGAGGGAAAAGTGCTGAAGATCAAATCTTATCAAAGACTGATTAGTTCTATAAATTTTTGAAGCTTATAAAAGTTGGGGGACCAACTGTGGAGCCAGCCAAAATTCTCAGAAGTCCTTGGCCCATTTCAATATCCTTAAACTATGCACTCAAGAAGAAAGATGATGTTTTCTATGAAAAATAACTATTACTGCTTTTAATAAATAAAATAATTACATGTATAACTCTACTTCTGAGCAGAAATATATTCTAATATAAAATCTAAGAGTAGAAAAAAGTAAAATTAAGTGTGGGGTCATGTTTTCATGCCACCAGATGTCTAAGAGTGAGTTTATCTACTTTTGCCACTCAGAGGTGCAAGAACCATGTGACTTGGCTATTTTTTTTTTTTCAAGATAAAAAGCCTTGTGTCAAATGAGTCATTTTATTTCTGGCCTCTCAAGGGTCAGTAAGATCTTCTCTTGTTTCCCTAATTGTGTCTACAACAAGGAATTAGTGTTTATTACTACAGTCACTTGTTTATTTGAATTTATTCTTAAAAAAAAACTCTTCTATAGCATTTACCAAATTAAATTTCTAAGGTTGAGTAGAAAATCACTAATCTAGATAAATGATATAGCACTGAAGAACCCACATAAAGCTACCTTTAAGTGTGAAGAGTAAATTCAGATTTAAATCATGCATCATGTGACATAAGAATGTGTGTTGTGATGCAGTGAATATCAGCTCAGAATGAGAAATCAGAGCTGAGTTCAAATTCAGTTTGCATTCACATATGCACAAATACCCTTGGGAAAGGTATTAATCTGTTACATCTCCCTCAAGCTATGAGTTAAATAGCAGGGCAGATTGGGTTCTATAGCCTTGGTTGGCAACCAGTCTATCACAAAAAGTAATGGCAATCAAGTGCAGTAAAATCTCTTTCCAGTCAGTCATGTCTCTTTTGAGACTTGATTCCCCAAGTATGTATCACATATGGCATTTAATGGACTGATCATGTGACATGAGTAAGTCAATGGGTTGTATAGTGAAGACCATTTGGGAGCTGAAGAAACAACAGAAGCTAACAACAAATAAAAGGCAGACAAGCAAATTAAAGAATTCCCAAAGGAATAACTAACAATCTGGAATCTTATCATTTTATAACTAGAATCTGTTAGGAATAATCAAGAGTAGAGGGAAGGACAGATCACTAGAATCTTAGAAAAAAAATATAAAAAACAGTGAACTATTGTATTTTAAGAAATACCCCCATGATTTACATAATACTAACCTCCTGAATCATATTGTGCTGGAGAAAAAAAACACTGATTTTATAGGGTTTTTTTTTTTTTTGCTTTCTAGGTGATGAGAAGTTTGAAAGCAGAATCTCTTAAACAATAGGATAACTAGGATCCATATTTCAAAGGAAAAAATCTTAAGAAAAATTGACCAATTCTGATGGCAAATATTAACTGATGAATACATCACTGAATAATTTTGAATTTCTGATTTCCAAGAATAGATCATCTGGGATGATATATAAGAAACAAGACATTACGCTGATATAAAAAAAAATTCTGGTTAAATTAGGATGACTGAAATTAAAAAAAAGCAGCATATAACTAAAGCAATGTGATGGAACGACCATAGAAACAGTAGGCACATTTCAAGGCAATTTGGCACAGCTACAATCTCCAAGAATTTAAATGTAAAGTCAATAGTCATCGCCCATCTTACTAACCTGCATCCTCTCTTATGCTCCTTTCTCCATCCATTCCACTCATCAATACTTTCATCCTTCTCTTACCCACTTTTTGACACCCCCTATAACCTGTCACTTTTTCTCATAACTTTCCTCCTATTTTCCAGCCATATTTTTCAAAAAACAACCAAAAATGTCCTATTGGGGAAAGGAAAAAGATATAATATACCAGGACGATATAGGTGTAGGGGTGGAACTAAAGAAGAATTAAAATATAAAACCAAGCAAATTTTGATGAGATTAACAAAGGCAGCCTTGAACATAAACAAAGAGAAATGTAATTTTGGCTGTAAGAAGATATTATATATAGGATATCAAATATGAAAAAAAAAGTCATATCACCTGATGATGATGAACTAACCAAAAAAAGTAACAGAAATAGTTGCTCTAACAAATAAAAAAGAATTAGAATCCTTTTTAGGGCTGATAAATTTGTATAGTAAATTTATACCAAGATACAGTGACTTAATAAAACCATCTGCAAAATTATGCTAAAAAAAAGCGAAAGCAATGAATTTGAGTGGACACAGAAGCAAACGATCAGTTTTGAAACGCTAAAGAATATTCTGAGATGCAAACCAATAATAAAAGTTTTTGATTCCCAAAAAAGAAATAAAGTTAACTGCATCACAAGTGAGAAGGTGATTGTTGCTGTTCTATTACAAGAAGAATACCCAATCATGTACATATCAAGAAGGTTACCATCAGCAGAAACTAACTACTCAAATACCGAAAAAGAAGCGCTAACAACAGTATAGAGCATGGGGAAGGCACAAAGCTTTTTGATAGAAAAAAAATTCTTATTATTAAAATTGAACCACAAACCATTAAAATTCATATTTAACCCAAGAAAAAAATTGCCAAAAGTAACATCATCAAGGATTTAAGATGAGCAAAAAAAAATCATGACATTCGATTTTGACATAGTGTATGTATAAGGGAACACTATTTTTCATGTAGACACTTTATAAAGATTGCAGTTCAAGAATGAAACAGAAGAAAGACGAGAAAAAAAAATTTTTTTTTTTAAATTGTATCACCCTGAGCAAGGCAGTAACGCCACTGATGCGCAGGGGGGCTACGTAATAGTGAAAAGATTGGAAAAGAGAAAGCCAGAAACCACATCCTAAACAGGGAACAAGGGATGAGCCTCTTAACCTGTTCAATAGACGTGGGTGGAGTGTAAACCAGGCGATAGATAGATCTATCTACTCCAATTGAAAAAAAAAAACAAAGTGAGAAGATTGGAAAAGCTGAAGATAAATTAATACACTGGTTGAAAACAGACATTCTTCCTCTAAATAGACTCAAAGCAAAACCCAGTATTAAGCAGAATATTAGAGAGAATAACAAATAATATATGGAGTAACTGTTCAATGACAGAGAGGCCTTTTAAGGAAACAAAGCACAAACTAACCATAGAAAATGGCATTATATACAATGGAGATTTAATAGTAGTCTGACAAATACTGAGAAGGGATATATTAAAAGGAGTAGATGAAGATGTACATTGTGGCATAACATTAATGCAAAGAAGATTATAGTTGCATGCGAGGTCCCTAAGATATTCAAAATGTGTAGAGGAATATATTAAGAGATGCCCAAAATGTGCAGAAATAAAGAACTTCAAGCAAGCAAAAATCATTCATGGCCTAGGAAAGCAGAGCCATGGGTTAGGGTCCACATGGACCACACACATATCAGAGATAGGGGATTATTTTTAGTATTAGTGGACATATTCAGCATGGCCAGATGTTGTCAAAGTATAAAACAGAAAAGCCATGACAATAAAACAAATACTAAGAACCATATTCTTAAAGAATAGAGTACCCCAGATAGTAGTCACTGACAAGCACCTGAATTTTGAAATGAGAATTGGATGCATCCCATACCACCATATTACCCACAATCTAATGGCACTGTGAAAAGAATGGTCAGTCAGTTAGTTAAGTGCCATACATGAAACACGCTTGGGCGATCATGTCTTGAAAGAGACATGACTGACTGGGCAGAAGATTATCCCACAGTAGGTTGCCATTGCTTTCTGTAGTAGACTGGTTGCCAGCCAAGGCTATAGAACCCAATCTGTCCTGTTATTTAACCCATAACTGGAAGGAAGAGACAGATTAATACCTTTCCCAAGGGTATTTGCGCATAAGTGAATGCAATGAATTCAACTGGAATTCGAACTCGGCTCTCCGATTTCTTGTTCCGAGCCGATATCCACTGGACCACCATGCACATCGAAAAGAATGGTACAAACTCTGAAAATAAAATTAAAAGCATTCTCAACACTTATAGAAAACATATAAGAATATTTACCAAAAATGCCTCTCAGTTACAGATCTATTTCACATGAAGGGAGGGAACTGAGCTCATGGACATTAATGGAAGACAAATCAGAGTCGCCATAACTATGTCTTTTGCAACGAGAGAAAAGGTATGGTATAAAAAGAATAAAGAGATGAATCCAGAAGAAGCAAAGTTCCTGATACAAAAAGGTCACAGTATGGCTATATTTGAAGGAAGGGTCAAAATATACTGGATCGCACAGATCAATTCAGAAGCAGAGACAAGCTGGATGTCATGGAAATGGAAGGTCAAGAACAAGAAGAAGTAGAAAATTATAAAAGTGGAACAGAGCAAGAAACAGAAGAAGGTGAGAATGAGAAGATGGATGAAGATGAGGAGGAAAATGAAGAGAGACTGAGATCACCATTAAAGAAAAAACAAAAGAGACAAGAGGAAAGAGAGTACAAAACAAAAATAGTTAGGAGTAGTAAGAGAAAAAAAAAACAAGGGTGTATGACCTCTTCGATTCAGGGAGGTGTAATATCATATGCAAATGAAGAGACCAGTATATATAGAGAGTACTTGGAGAAGTAGGAAGAAAATAGCCTGTCATCACAGAAGACTTGCAGAGCTGTGCTATGAATACTGCTACTCACATTGATATGCAAAACATAACAGAAGTTTTATTCAAAGCCATTCCAACATTGCATATATGAGGTTTGAACATCACTTTTTATAGCAGAGTATTTCAAGAGAGTGACAACTATAGCTGCCTTCACCACATTCTCTCCTGTTTAATTTTATTGAGTCAAAGGTGATCTATATAACTGGACCTTTTGCAAATTCAGCTAGAACATTGCAATGGTTTCTCGTCCAGGAATCCAGACTCTTCAGGGGATGACACCCAGAAATATAATAACTTAACTCTTTTCTACCTTCTACTTGGTGTGTAATGTTCAGAGTCTGAAAGATAAATAAGAGTAGCTATGTGATATGGAATCTAGATTTTTATCAATACAGGTATAGCCAAGGACTTTCCATAATTTAATTGTATTGGTTATATATGGCTGTAAAGAAATTACACAAGCCCACAGTTTGGCACAAAGATGCTCAATAAAGTTTAAATCTTGCAATCTCAGAGCGACTTGAAGTTATTGAAGAGCTCCTGAAACCAGTTTTATGTCACTACAACACATGATAGGAGAGAGTTAAATAACTGTCACCAGGAATCACAGCAAAGATAAAGAAGTACAAATAATCTGCAACAAAATTTACACCTGTCACATTCTCTTGCACATGTAAACATAATTGTCTACACAAAAGAGTAGGAAAAAGAGCTTGAAACCTCTAACTGATCAACACAATAGCAATCTTCAGTAGTCAAATATCAATGAGTAAGGTGATGTGACGCAATAGATATCAGCTTGGAATGAGAAATCAGCAAGCCGAGTTTGAATTCCAGCTGAATTCATTGTATTCACCCATGCGTAAATACCTTGGGAAAGATATTAATTCATTTTTTCTCCCTCCATCTATGGTTTAAATAGCTGGACAGATTGGGTTCTGTAATCTTGGTTGGCAATCAGTCTACCACAGAAAGAAATGGCATCCTGTTGTGGGAAGATCTTCTGCCTAGTAAATCATGTTTAAAAAAAGACATGATCACCCAAGTGTATATCAGGTATGACACTTAACTGGTTGAAAGTGTAAGTAACCAATATTCAAATATCACTAATGGTAATCTGGTTAGCCAATATTTTCCCTATAGAATACAATCTAGACCATACATTAGGTTGGCTGATGGGTTGAGCAGCACCAGTATTGAACTTGAATGTGATTTAATGAAACATTTCCTTTTGTTGAGGCATTAATATCCTTATTAGCTACCAATGATCTTGATGCATCACTTTCAGTTGTTCAAAATTTTAACATTTTGGAATTCACGTTCTAATATTTCACTTACTAATATTTATCTTTCCATCCCCAACAATCATTCTGTAGTAAAATTATGTCAAATTCTATTCATCTACTTATTTACCTATTATGTCACACATAAATTGGAAGGATTATTATTGATATTGGTAGAATTTATCTTAATGAATACAATTTAATGAAATAGTAATTTGTTATGTTTTTCTTACTGTAAATTTGGAAAATACTAATGGAATTACTTGACGCTTCCTCCACTCACAAACCTTTTAAATGTTGGAATCCATTAAAGTAAACATAGAAAAAGTAAATACACTTAAACATATCTTCACTAGTAATTGTTTTTGAAAAAAGTTTACATAGAGTTAGAATTAGCACTGAAGATCCCCTTTAGAAACTAATAAAGATGCCTCTAACTTACTTATGAATTTATAAAGAGAAATTCCTAACTTCTTTTAACCTAAATGATTTACTGTCCATGCAGATTGGCAAACCACTCAAATTTCCAGTGGAATTCAGTTCAAGTGTATATTCAAAATAATAAAAGGATAATATTTACAGAATAAAATAATCAACACTGTCCCCAACAATCATTCTGTAGTCAAATAGTGTTAAATCATATGGCTGCTACAGCTTCACTACTACTTTACCTATTATGTCATACATTAATTGGAAGGTGATTATTAATAATGGTAGAAGTTATTTTAATAAATATATTTTAATTAAATATTAATTTATGTTTTTCTTTAACCTAAATTTAGAGATTACTTATAGGATGACTTGACACTTCCTTCATTTAAAAAATTAGGCTATGCTGGGATTTGATGCTTGTGTCAATTTAATGTTAATTTGTGTTTTTCCATACCGTAAATTTGAACATTACTTATAGGATGACTTGACACTTCCTTCATTTAAAAAATTTGGCTATGCTAGGATTTGATCCCTGTGTTAAAAAATAATAATTCAATAAAAACTAGTATTAAAAACCTAAAGACCCATTTTCAAGGATCTCCTTTTGACTAATTTTGAACCAAAACATAGGCATTCTGAATCTTAAGGAAATTGTATTGCCAGAATTATTCTAAGATTAGAAAAAAGCTATTTCAAGAGAAAGTATGTTATACTTGTTCTCGTGATGGAGCTAGATTACAAGTTCAGATTGCAGAAAAAGTCATACAAACTAAGTTGGCAGTAAAAACATTTCCTGATTGACTTCAGGTCCATGTCATAATGCCATTGATTTCTGTAATACAGTTATATTTAAAGACTTGATGTGCTTCTAGGAAATAAAATAAGGATGCGATTATTTTTCTACTGAATGCCATGTGGGTTCAGGATTTAGGTGATCTTAGCATGCCATAATTTCCTATGAAGGTTGAGATTAATGATAAAAATGAGGCTATTCATCAAATCGCTATCTGAGGCCTGGTTTCCTGGGTTGAGAAATCTGTAAATGTTCTAATGCATATGCAAACAATTAGCTACTGTTGTAATTCTTAGAACTGAAACACATATTCAAATAAGGCCAGATTGTCTCTCGAATGTGCATGCATATTCATACTGAATGATAGAATAGTACAGAAAGGACCCTATGCCAAGGCTTCTATCTTTGAATGGTATTTTGGGATGGCAATATTTTCTGGCCCCAGGTAAGTTGCAATATCCAATATTGTGGTATCAATAATTGTACTCTTGTTAGTCAATTTCTACTATGGAATGCAATCTTGGTCATACATGTCATTTAATGCAATGTTTCCTTTTGTTGTGTTACTATCAAACCTCCAACTTGTAAGATAATTATTAGTAATAGTAATAACACACTCAGTAACTTGCAAGTGAACAAATTTTCTATCTTAAATAAATGGCAAATTCTGTCTGGCCATCTGTTTTCTCTGAAATCCTTCTAAATCAGGTCACACTAAGACTACATATACATATTATACCTTTTTGAAATTAGGATGATTTTGGGATTGAAAATCTGTTTTTCATCTGATGCTTGAAGATCCAATATTAAAATTTGTAAGAAGGGAACAGTTAAAAATAAAAAAATTAAAATAACTGAAAAAAGTTTTGTAAAAAGGTTTTAATTTATATTGAGTTTAAAGTAAAACTTTGTGAATTTAAACATTTTTGTTTTAAATTCAGTTTAAAATATCTCCAAAATATTTTGAATTGAGGAAATTAATTTTACTTTTTCAAAAAGTGAAGGAATCAGAATTAAAGTGAAAGGTTTCGTGGCATGAGGTTTTGAAGTTTCACAAAGTTTCTGATTTGAAGAACTCAATTTTTAGTCTGAACTTGAATTTCAACCCAAATTGAACTTTTGATCAAAATCAGTTTTTTGTTTCAAATTGGACTGTTACCCAGAATTAGAGATAAAGCAATGTTTTAAAGTTCTATGGAGTGAATTGAGGAATTCAAAGTTAGTTTTTTTTCAAAATTATGACTACTGTTTTTTTATCTGGGTCAGTGGTCTCTTTAGTTTAGGGCCAGAGGCCCAATTGGCCCTCTGCAGGAGCTAGCTTAAAAGTTTACACATTGCAGCTTTTAAATGAAGATAAAAAAGTACATCAACAACTTGTAAAATCTCTGATAGCAAAATAGTAAAAGACAATGACTAATATACAAAATGACAGATGGTGGCCAATTTACACATTCATGTAGACTTAGGGCTTACTACTTTTCTCCCTGTTGCAAATATGGCAGCAACTAAAGTAAGAGTTAATAAGACCAAAACAAAAAGGTATAGCACCAAATGCTTTTTAAAGAGATATGAAAAAAATTACATAAGAAAAAAATTATAAAAATTATAAAAAATTATAAAAAATTATAAGAATAAGACCAAAACAAAAAGGTATAGCACCAAATGCTTTTTAAAGAGATATGAAAGAATTAGCAAGAAAAAATTATAAAAATTATAAAAAATTATAAAAAATTATAAGAAGATAAGACCAAAACAAGGTATAGCACCAAATGCTTTTAAAGATATGAAAAAATTATAAGAAAAATTATAAAAATTATAAAAAATTATAAAAAATTATAAGAATAAGACCAAAACAAAAAGGTATAGCACCAAATGCTTTTTAAAGAGATATGAAAAATTATAAGAAAAAATTATAAAAATTATAAAAAATTATAAAAATTATAAGAATAAGACCAAAACAAAAGTACTTCTTTCCAAATGCTTTTTAAAAGATATGAAAAAATTATAAGAAAAAAATTATAAAAATTATAAAAAATTATAAGAATAAGACCAAAACAAAAAGGTATAGCACCAAATGCTTTTAAAGATATGAAAAATTATAAGAAAAAATTATAAAAATTATAAAATTATAAGAATAAGACCAAAACAAAAAGGTATAGCACTAAATGCTTTTTAAAGAGATATGAAAAAATTATAGAAAAAATTATAAAAATTATAAAAAATTATAAAAATTATAAGAATAAGACCAAAACAAAAAGGTATAGCACCAAATGCTTTTTTAAAGAGATATGAAAAAAATGTATAAGAAAAAAATTATAAAAAATTATAAAAAATTATAAGAATAAGACCAAAACAAAAAGGTATAGCACCAAATGCTTTTTAAAAGAGATATGAAAAAATTATAAGAAAAAATTATAAAAATTATAAAAAAATTATAAGAATAAGACCAAAAACAAGGTATAGCACCAAATGCTTTTTAAAGAGATATGAAAAAATTATAAGAAAAAAATTATAAAAAATTATAAAAAATTATAGAATAAAGACCAAAACAAAAAGGTATACAGCACCCAAATGCTTTTGAAAGAGATATGAAAAAAATTATGAAAAAATTATAAAGAATTGTAAAAAATTATAGAGATAAGAGACCAAAACAAAAGGTATGCTTCAAATGGTACTTTAAAGAGATATAGAAAAATTATAAGAAAAAAATTATAAAAATTACATAAAAAAATTATAAAATAAGACCAAAACAAAATTATGGCACCAAATGCTTTTGAAAGAGATATGAAAAAATTATAAGAAAAAATTGTAAAATTCATAAAAATTATAGAATAAAATGACTCAAAACAAAAAGAAATTATAGCACCAAATACTTTTTAAAGATATGAAAAATTATAGAAAAAATTAAAAATTATAAAAAATTAAAAAATTATATAGAAATAAGACTAAAACAAAAAGGTATAGCACCAAGTACTTTTAAAAGATATGAAAAAATTATAAGAAAAAATTATAAAAATTATAAAAAATTATAGAAATAGACCAAAACAAAAAGGTATAGCACCAAAATACTTTGAAGAAGATATGAAAAAATTATAAGCATTATAAAATTATAAAAAATTACTATAAGAATAAGACTAAAACAAAAAGGTATAGCACCAAATGCTTTTAAAGAGATATGAAAAGAAATTATAAGAAAAAATTATAAAAAATTATAAAAAATTATAAAAAATTATAAGAATAAGACCAAAACAAAAAGGTAAAACCTTTCAAATGCTTTTTAAGAAGATATGAAAAAATTATAAGAAAAAATTATAAAAATTATAAAAAAGTATAAGAATAAGACTGAAAACAAAAAAGGTATAGCACCAAATGCTTTTTAAAGAGATATGAAAAAATTATAAAAGGAAATTATAGAGAATTATAAAAATTATAGAATAAGACCAAAACAAAAAGAAATTGCTAACACCAAATGCTTTTAAAGAGATATGAAAAAATTATAAGAAAAAATTATAAAAATTATAAAAAATTATAAGAATAAGACCAAAACAAAAAAGTGCTTCACAAATGCTTTTTAAAGAGATATGAAAAAATTATAAGAAAAAATTATAAAATTATAAAAAATTATAAGAATAAGACCAAAACAAAAAGGTATAGCACCAAATGCTTTTGAAAGAGATATGAAAAAATTATAAGAAAAAATTATAAAAATTATAAAAAATTATAAGAATAAGACCAAAACAAAAAGGTATAGCACCAAATGCTTTTTAAAGAGATATGAAAAAATTATAAGAAAAAATTATAAAAATTATAAAAAATTATAAAAAATTATAAGAATAAGACCAAAACAAAAAGGTATAGCACCAAATGCTTTTTAAAGAGATATGAAAAAATTATAAGAAAAAATTATAAAAATTATAAAAAATTATAAGAATAAGACCAAAACAAAAAGGTATAGCACCAAATGCTTTTTAAAGAGATATGAAAAAATTATAGGATAGAGTTGTGATCTCATCTTTACAGATGCACAGTTTGCTTGTACATCCAACAAGTTAAACGAAGTTGGTACAACTGATAAATGTTTTAAGGAGTACCTTATTGGATACCAAAGTTAATTCCAAGGACAATATTTAATTTGTTTATAGGAAAATGTATTTAAATAGTTGAATCTGAAATATAAGTATCAAAGAAATAGCTAGCCATGAAATATATTTCTTATTGAAGTTGTACTTTGTGTTTTTGTAGCTACTAGAACCACAAAATACCAAAAAAGGTTCAGAAATCAATAATACAGAAATCAACAACTCAGAAAATGATAGTATGCTGAAAAGTTCTTGGCTAGATCAATATACTAAAATCTGACCAAATAATAGATGTTTTAGAATGGGTTATTTTACACATATTTGTATTTTCACATACATAATTACATACACACATGTACATATATATTTGGGCAGCAGCCAATCATACAAAAAGGTTTTATTGAAACTGACCAAGAAGATTAATTTTTATTATATTTTTCTAATTGTCCCACAGCATATAAGTGTGTGTGTGTGTGACAGAATAAAGAACAGATAGGTAATGTTTGTAGATTTAACATATTTTGCTTTTTATCTTCTTTAGAAAATGAAATATGGAGTAGAAAAGAAAATTAGTTGAAAGTCATTATAATTGAATCACTGATCTTAGAAAGTGGTTGTAATTGAACCAATGTTAGAACAAAATGGTTGTAATTTAACTATTAATCATAGGAGAAAGGTTTTGCAATTTAACTACAGATCTTACCAAGCAGTGGTAATTTAACCACTAATATTTGAAAGTCATTTTTAATGAACCACTGATCTTAGAAAGCTGTTGTAATTTAACCAATGATATGAGAACAAAATGGTAGTCATTGAATCATTGATCTTAGAAAGTGATTGTAATTGAACCAATGATGTTAGAACAAAATGGTTATGATTTAACCATTGATCTTAGAACAAAACAGCTGTCATTTTATCATTGATCTTCGAAGAGAGCGGTTGTAATTTAACCATTGATCTTCGAAGAGAGCGGTTGTAATTTAACCATTGATCTTCGAAGAGAGCGGTTGTAATTTAACCATTGATCTTCGAAGAGAGCGGTTGTAATTTAACCATTGATCTTCGAAGAGAGCGGTTGTAATTTAACCATTGATTTTCGAAGAGAGCGGTTGTAATTTAACCATTGATCTTCGAAGAGAGCGGTTGTAATTTAACCATTGATCTTCGAAGAGAGCGGTTGTAATTTAACCATTGATCTTAGGAAGAAAGCAGTTGTAATTTAACCATTGATCTTACCATGTGGTGGTAATTTAACCACTGATATTTGAAAGTCATTGTAACTGAACCATTGATCTTAAAAATGGCTGTAATTGAACCAATGATGTTAGAACAAAATGGTTGTAATTGAAACATTGATCATTAGAAGAAAGCATCTATGATTTCCTCATATGGACATATTTATTTATCATTGATGCATAGTTGATTATCTCAGAAAATAATCCTCTTATTTCTTAATCTCAGAAATAATACAAAACAAATTGCTATCTGAAGGAATGCTATTTATTTATCCTTATAAATGGCTGAGTAGTTTAGAACTTTAGTATCCTAACTCTAAGACTCAGGTTCAAATCCCACCATGATCAAAAAATAGATGACTTTGATTCTATTGACCCTCGGTGAGAATCACTGTTGGTAAGTACTTAAAAACTACATCACATTGATCCAATCTTTATGAGTGATATTAGATAGATGAATCTGCTCAGAAGTTATTGATGATTGTGCTAGTATGAAGTTGTAAATCATTGTGACTGAGGCTTGAGCATACTGAAATTATTCAAAATTGTTCACTATCTCTTAGAAATTATATCAGTACAGTTGCATTACAAATCACATATTGGTTCTGTAGATGCTGAGCAAACACAAATGTACCTGCACCAGCACCTGCAACAGGGAGTAACTTGCCACTCTAGTAGATGGGTCCATTCATAAACAAGCAGCCTGCCATTATTACATCTATTTATTCTAATTGTTTTACTGCTCCCCTGGGATTGCATCACTAGATATAACCTTTGTGTGATTTAACAACACAGAAAGCATGGTTTGAATTAACTTTTTATACACATATGTACACATGCTTTAGATTAACAATACCCTGAAATAAGATATTAAAAAAATAAGATTTTTTTTTACAACCCTTTTTGTGAACTGTATAGATTCTAGATTGAGTTCCCATGATCCAATATGACCTGTACATTCACATGGTGGAGACATAGTATAAACATGTCATTCCTGTAACTAAGTAAGACAAATCATAATTAAAAATAAATACAAAAAATATCCAAAGAATAAATGTATCAGTAACTTGAACAACTTTGAAACTTCTTTTCAAAATTATAGACAGTATTTTTAAGTCATGTTACGAAAATACAACTTACTAAGTTTGATTCTATTGCAAGACCATTCTGGATTGGTGTGCCTGAGTAGCAATGATATTTCAGCTCAAAACAATGCATGGTGATATGATCATTATCTCCTGATGAAGGCCGTTGAAAGTATTACTTCAAATGCATATAGAGGGAAACAATTAAAAAAAAGTGAGTTCATATATGCATTTTCATTACAGTTCCAAATGATCTTAGTTGAGAATTCTCAATTCTACCTTGCAGCTAATTGTGAGCTTCATAATTCCTTTTTTAAGACTGTATAGTATATACACTGCCAGGGTTACAAACATTTTTTAAAGTTAGAGTTTCTCTTCTTCTAGACTGGTTATTAACCAATGCTATAGAACTTAATGAATCCTACTATGTAATCCATATCTCAAAGAAGAGAGGTCTTCATTCCTTTCCAAAGGGTATTTGCATGAAAGTGAAATAACAGATATCACTGAAATGAGAACTCACTATGCAGATTTCTCATTCAGAGCTACTAATCATTATACTACAGGCACTAATGTAATATCAGTTTGAACACATTAATGAATACCAAAATCTCATACTCACTAGAGAAATTAAGTCTCTGCTCCCAGTTAAGAAGGGGCTGGAAAATCACACACACAAAATGATCTTACATACCCTAGTAAGGTTAAAAGAATATAGACTAACTCATAAATCATTCTGTATCCTTTATTCAAGAGTCAACCATCTAGTTATGATCATGGGCCCCTTAAAATATATATATATTTACTTTCACTTTTGAAATTAAAATCTGAAAATTTCTAAAAATTTCACAAAACAAATTTGATATCATTACAAATAAAGAAACATTATGACAACTAAGAGTCAAGTATCACAAATTAAAAATCTAAATGCAGATCAAGTGAAAATTTTGTGATCTCTAGATTTACTTAATCTCAATAACTATCGCTTGGTTCTCACTCCACCCTTGTCTATTGAACAGGTGTAGAGGCTCATCCCTTGTTCCCTGTTTAGGACGTGGTTTCCGGCTTTCTCTTTTCCAATCTATTCGCTCTTTCATAGCCCTCTGCACACCAGTGGCCTTACCGCCTTGCTTGGGGTGATGTGATTAAAAAAAATAAATAAATAAATAAATAAAACTGTTCAAATTTTAGAAACTTCAGACATCTTTCGAGAACATAATCACAAAATTGGATGTCGTTACTACTAGATTTAAAAAGCAGAACAAAAATAATTCTTCATTTTCCAAGCATTATTGTTATATATTGTTTCTGTTATTAAAATCCAACTTTACTAAATGTTTGAAATTTTTCATGCAGAGAACTTTTGCATTAAAAATTAATTAATTTTTATTTAACTTGAGAAACAGATTTAGTTTATCATATATATGGAATTTATGTTTCTGAAAGGAAAACAAAAAATCTCAAGGTAAAAGGCTGAGTTTTGAATTTGATAAATTTAATGTAGAAAATAAGAAAAGTTCCAATGAATGAGAACTGGTTGAGTTTGGGATAGAAAAAGTGTTAAAAATCAAAACCTTTAACACTTGTCATTATTGATATTGTTTCCCTTTCTACTGCATTATTTTTCAAGGCCTCTCAATTGCAGTAACTTTATTGCTGATTTCACTCAAAGATATCTTTTGTTACCATAGCAGAATATGACAGCACAACTATGAAATTCAAATTCATGGATCAGAGTCACCTTTAGTGGCAAGATAAACTTTTTGTGCAGCAAATAAAATCATATACATTACAATAAAGGTTAATATTTTTATGTATCAATATCAACTAAGATTTCTCAAGTGGAATTCGTATATAGGATACATTACTAAATATGCTGAGAAAATGGTCAGTTTCTGGTATTGCACCAGAAAGTACCTGGCCTTCTGCTATGCTCTATCTTTACAAGAGACAGATTGGACCAAAAAAGGAGTATTACTGCCACATCTAAGCTGAAGGGTTTCAATTCTCACTTTCTAATCTGGGAAAAACATTTCCACTGCCATGAAGATGATGAAATATTTTCCAACCAACAACTACAGATAAAATATCACAGCCAGCAAGTTACCACAGTTTGTCTACTTTACATATTCATAAGATATGCAATCCATACAACATCAGAACAATATTTTGAAACCACTCCACTCTGTGGTGAAACCTCTGCAGAATAAAGCCTAACACTAGGGAGAACATGACCAAGAACTGCATACACTCCATTCCTGATAGTTGTGGCAAAGAATATAAAGGTGAAAAAAACTTGCCTAAAAATAAGGCCAGAGGAATATTGAAAAACCCATAGTGAGGAATGAATCAATGAAATTTGGCATGACTGATCTTGTATAGAGAAAAACGAGTAGTCATCAGCACCTGAAGAATAAAGTGAAAATATTGAAGAAGGTAGGGATCAGAAAATATGCTAGATGAGGACCTCCTTAATAGGCCTATCATAGAAATAAATACAAAAAACTGGTACATTCTTTTTTTCCATATATTTATAATTTTGGGAAGTGAAATATTTTCAAAGTATTTTAATGAAATCAAAAAAATAGAAAATTCAATCAAAATGGTAACACTATATGAGAAAAAGTCTTAATTTAACCCAGTCATTTGACTTTAGTTTAAATTGATATATTATTCATTTCACCTCAACTAAACCAATAAAGTCATTATGATGCAAGGGGGTACTATTAGAAAAAAGAAAAGAAAAGATATTATTAAAGAGAGACAACAATAAAAGTAGACAATATAATGATTGACATTGCATTGAATGTTTGAAGATCAAAGTTGACTGAGAAGTAAGAAGCTAAAAGAGTACCACAAGTGAGAAATGAGATAACATAAAACATACAATTACATCTCACCATTTCAACTGTAAAATAATGAGACCTTGCCAGGGAAACAAGAAGGCTGAAGAAAGTTCACAAGCGAGTAGTGTGAATGAAAAAACTAATAGTATCAAGTTTGCCATTACTTCTAACCTTTCAACTGTAAAATGATGAGATTTTGACAGAGGAGCAAGAAGACAAAAACGAGGTCCATAGAGATCATATGAATGAGAAGAAACTATTAATATCAAATTAGAATTACATCTCACCATTTCAACTGTAAAATGATGAGACCTTGCTAGAGGAGCAGGAAGCCAGAAAAGAGTTCCATAGACATCATATGAATGAGAAACTATTAACATCAAATTACAATTACGTCTAGCCATTTCAAATGTAAAATACTGAGACCTTGCTAAGGAGCAAGAAGCTGAAAAAGAGTTCCATAGACATCATATGAATGAGAAGAAACTATTAATATCAAATTACAATTACATCTCACCATTTCATCTATACAATGCTGAGACTTTGCTAGAGGAGCAGGAAGCCAGAAAAGAGTTCCATAGACATCATATGAATGAGAAACTATTAACATCAAATTACAATTACGTCTAGCCATTTCAACTGTAAAATGATGAGACTTTGCCAGAGGAGCAGGAAGCCGAAAAAGAGTTCCATAGAGATCATATGAATGAGAAGAAACTATTAACATCAAATTACAATTACATCTCTCCATTTCAACTGTAAAATGTAGAGACTTTCCTAGAGGAGGAAGAAGCCGGAAAAGAGTTCCATAGAGATCATATGAATAAGAAGAAATTATTAATATCAAATTACAATTACATCTCACCATTTCAACTGTAAAATGTTGAGACCTTGCTAGAGGAGTAAGAAGCTGGAAAAGAGTTCCATAGAGATCATATGAATGAGAAGGAACTATTAATATCAAATTACATTTACATCTAGCCATTTCAACTGTAAAATGTTGAGACCTTGCTAGAGGAGCAAGAAGCCGAAAAAGAGTTCCATAAACATCATATGAATGAGGAGAAACTATTAACATCAAATTACAATTACATCTCACCATTTCAACTGTAAAATGATGAGATCTTGCCAGAGGAGCAAGAAGACAAAAAAAAGAGTTCCATAGATATCATATGAATGAGAAGAAACTATTAACATCAAATTATAATTACATCTAGCCATTTCACCTGTAAAATGATGAGATCTTTCCAGGGAAACAAGAAGGCTGAAGAGAGTTCACAAGCGAGATGTGTAAATGAAAAAACTAACAGCATCAAGTTTGCCATTACTTCTAACTATTTCAACTGTAAAATGATGAGACCTTGCCAGAGGAGGAAGAAGACAAAAACGAGTTCCATAGACATCATATGAATGAGAAGAAACTATTAACATCAAATTACAATTATATCTAGCCATTTCAACTGTAAAATGATGAGACTTTGCCAGAGGAGCAGGAAGCCGGAAAAGAGTTCCATAGACATCATATGAATGAGAAGAAACTATTAATATCAAATTAGTATTATATCTAGCCATTTCAACTGTAAAATGATGAGATCTTGCAAGTGAAGCAGGAAAGCTAAAGAGAGTTCCAGAAATGAGAAGTACAAAAGAAGAAAGTATTAGCATAGAACTTATGGTTACATCTAGCTGATTTAGATGTATAAATTTTGAAATCTTCCCACTAATCTAATCAGTCAAATGCCATACGTCATACATGCATGGGCAATCATGTCTTGAAAGAGACATGACTGACTGGGCAGAAGATTTTCCCGCAGTTGGTTGCCATTGCTTTCTGTGGTAGACTGGTTGCCAGCCAAGGCTACAGAACCCAATCTGTCCTATTATTTAACCCATAACTGGAGGAAAGAGATTGATTATTAACTTTCCCAATACCTTTGCGCGTAAGTGAATGCAAGGAATACGATTTCTCGTTTCAAGGCAATATCCACTGCACCACAACGCACATACTCCCTTCTAGCAAAAAAATTTAAAAAAGTAACTATGCTCAAATTCCAAAAGTTCAGGTTCCACAGAAGAAAGTTTATCTGAATAATTACCACAAAAGTATTTACAGAAAAGATATATAATAATAAAAATTATAATTGTAAATTATATTAGAATGTCTACATTTCAGTGAAATACATTGACATATTCCAAAGGTTTTATTTAAAATCAAGAAAATATAAACTTTAAATAAAATAAGAATATGTCATTTTAAACTGATGTCAGGAGGATATAAATCTAATTCGTGACAGGCCTAGGTTGTTGGCACCCTGTGCAACTTGAACTTTGGCACCCTTAAAAATACATTTTTTAAAAATTTTAACAAGGAGAAAATCTGAAAATGTAGAATAATGAGTTTATTACAATATACAACTTAATACAGGAAAAAGAAAAGATCCATTACCTTACATAAATTTCTTTTTTTTACTAGCCTTTATTTAGATCTTCAAATCTTTTCATAACACTTTCTACACAGCTATCTTCTTTACGAGATCATTTTCTGTTAAAGAATTTAATGTCTGGAGTCATGGATGACCACAAGTATGTTTTTATAAGCTTTTGAAAAATTCCAAACACATGATATAATGGTGACCTTGATGGTGCCCTGGGTAACCAGTACCTTGAGCTGACTGAATCTAATATAAACATTGACAAAATAACAAACTTGCAGAAAAGTTATAACTGAAGAAATTAAGGAAAATTACATTAACTTTCCTTAATTTTAAAAGAAATACATTCTTTTACATTACATTAACTTTCTGTGGATGAGAAATCAGGGAGATGAGTTCGAATTCCAGTTGAATTCATTGCATTTAATTATGAGCAAATACCCTTGGGAAAGGTATTAATCTGTCTCTTGCTTCAAGTTATGGGTTAAATAACAGAACAGACTGGGTTCTATAGCCTTGGCTGGCAACCGGTCTACTGCAGAAAGCAATGGCAACCTACTGCAGGATAATCTTCTGTCCAGTCAGTCATATCTCTTTTGAGACATGATCGCCCAAGCGTGTATCACGTATGGCACTTAAATGACTGACTGAATATAATAGTTGGAATCATGATGAAGGCTTCTACTGGGAATAAAGTGGGGGATCAGTTTTATATTGTTATGAAGTAATAAACTGATCCCCCACTAATTACGAATTAATAATGTAATACATCTCTTCCCCCTTTAGCTATGAGTCAAATAATAGGACAGATTGGGTTTTATAGCCTTGGTCTACTGCAGAAAGCAATGGCAACCTACTGCGGTATAATCTTCTGCCCAGTCAGTCATGTCTCTTCCAAGACATGATCGCCCAAGCGTGTTTCACGTATGGCACTTAACTGACTGATATTAACTTTCAAATAATGTTTAAAATGAAAATGTTGCTTACTATTCCTTATCATAAGAACTTAATTAAATCACATTTTAAAAAAAATCAAAATGAATGCATATTTCACAACATTTTAAAGTAATAAGCTAATCAGGATTTATGTATAAATATTCAGTATACTTTTCTTTTCATATATATGGAAATGGAAGGATAAATGATACTGAAGATTTATTACCTAAACAAAATTAAATAATATATGATGAAAAAAAGACTAAATAAATTGTATGAAATTGCTTTCTAAGTCATCTATTAAGATTTATGCTGCACAAGTTCACAGATGATTTCCATTTATGATAAAGGAACAATGCCAAATTGTTTAATTCTGATTTGTGTTCATCATTATATTTACATAAAAACAGCAAAATGAACCAAGACTTAAACAGTGTAAATTTCACTGTGATAACAACCTTTCAAAACTTACTTGGCATTTGTATTGCAGTATAAATTGTTTACAATGATCACCATATGTCCATACGCACAAATATATGCACTGAGATTAAATGTTTCTTATTAAACTAATGACTTTTTCAAACATATTCTTTCATTTATAACAGATTGTTATATATCATTTTTATGATTATAGATGATTTTTTTATTATTGTGTATTTTTATACATTATTTATTCATTGTTTTTATATATTTATGAAATACATTTATTTAATTATTTCTCTTACTAATTTTTCACCAAATACAAAGTAAAACAGGAATTCAAAGTAGAGTATTACTGAATGAAGTTTTTGTATGCGTCTGAGAGGAGGAGGTAAGAAGTATAGTTTATGAAGATATGTAAAAAGTATAACACTTAATCAAAGACTGGAAGTGGTAAAGAGCCATCACTGATAGATTTTGTCTCTGTGAAAGAGGAAAAGGTTTAAAGTGTAGTTCATGAGAATACTCAAGAAAAATAAAAATTAACCCTAAAAGTTAAAGATTGTGATGATCATAGGAATTTGTTCTACAATGTGGTGGGTCATGGAAAAAAAAAGTATCTAACAGAAACTTAATAGTAGAACATGACAGTAATGAAAATGATTCAGCTCAATATACATGGACAGAGTTTGTCTATAGTTGGGAAAAACTAAGGTGAGTGAGTAATTAACTGAAACTTCATAGATACTAATATACTAATAAATACTAATAGAATAAGATAGTAATGAAGATGGTTCAACTGAGTACGCATGACATGACATGTCTTATATGTGAGGATAACAGTTACATAAACTAAGATTTGCTTGCTTGTTTCTTTTTTCGAGGCTTAACGACCTACCAATCCTTATGGGATCATTTAAGGTCATAACCAATGATTTTGGGGTAAGGTTATTTTATTTTTACAACATTTTTCTTTTTGAGTATCAAGATTCATTGGGATTTGTTTTTAAGGGGCAGGGTCCCCAAGTCCTCCCCTTGTTATTTAACCCATAACTGGAGGGAAGGGACGGATTAATACCTTTCCCAAGAGTACCAGTGCTTAAGTGACTGCAGGGTATTCAACTGGAACTTGGACTCTGCTCACCGATTTCTCTTTCCACTGCACCAGAACGCACATCTGTCACTATACGTTTCCCAAGCAGTCACCCATCTAAGTACTGACCAGACTCAACGTTGCTTAACTTTGGTGATCGAGCGAGAACCAGTGTATTCAACGTGATAGGCCGTAAGCCCTAAGATTTGCAACATAGTAACTAAAACTTTCTACTTGCTAAGAGAACACAATGGTAATAAAGATGATTCAACTCAGTATACATGGCATAGCATATCTTATCTATGACAAATAGAGTCAAGGAAACTAAGGAGTGTATTAGAAAATTTTTACTAACTAATAGAACATGATAGTAATGAAGATAGTGCACATGATATGACGTGTCTTATCTTTCAGGTTTACCATTAAGGAAAATAATGAGTGTAACTATTTAACGAAAACTTCCTACTTACTAATAGAACACAAGGGTGATAAAGATGACCCGACTAAGTATACATAGCATGGAATATCTTATCTGTAAGTTTTACAGTTTAGGAAACTAAGGAGTGTAACTATATAATTGAATCTTCTTACATACTAATAGAACATGACAGTAATGAAGATGGTTCAACTCAGTACACATGGTATGGCATGTCTTATCTGGGATAAGATAAGTTGGGGAAACTAAGGAGTGTAATTATATAAGTGAATAAAACACAATGGTAATGAAGATGGTTCAACTCGGTACACATGGCATGTAATGTCATGTCATATCTCTAAAGTTTACAGTTGGGTAAATTAAAGAGTAATTATATAAATGAAACTTCATACGTACTAACAGAACACAATGGTAGTGAAGATGGTTCAATTCAGTACACATGGCATGGCGTGTCCTATCTGTAATTTTTACAGTAGGGGAAACTAAGGAGTGTAATTACATAAGTGAATCTTCTTATGTTCTAATAGAACACAACAGTAATGAAGATTGTTCAATTCAGTATACATGGCATGTTGTGTCATGACTCATTACTGAAGTTTACAGTTGGGTAAATTTCAGAATGTAATTATCTAACTGAAACTTTTTCTGTACCAAAAGACAATGACAGTAATGAAGACTGTTCAGCTCACTGTGAGGTATAGAGTTATGGTAAGAAATAAGTGTAACTAACTGAAAATTACTACTTACCAAAAGAACAAACATTAATGAAAACACTTAAGATATAGTATCATAAGGTATACATTGCATGGTGTGTCTTATCTATGAGTTTTACAGATAGGGAAAATAATATGTGTAAACATCCAAGGAGACGGATAATATATTACAAAGGACCCACCGTGAGATGTGGCATTTTAAATGCGATAAGATTGGGTACCTATTATCAGAGTGCACATATCAGGGAAATGCCTGAAGAAAGAAGATGCCAGCACCAATCTTCTTCTTGAACAATTGAAGCACTGGGAGCTGTCTGCTATAAGCATATTTGTCAATGGACCTAAGTGTGCAGCCCTGGCAGACACTGGCTGCTCACAGACACTGGCTGCTCACAGACACTTGTGAGCCAAGCAGTATGCTGTCTTTGGAGGCAGAAGAAAGAGGAAGTATTGGCAATTGATGGTAGAACCTGGAAGTGCCATGGGTATAGTAAAATCAAGTTGGGCATTGAGCAGGCTTGTCCTGTGACTGTTGAGGACCTGATTGTAGATAGATGGCTGTTTGGATTTGATCTTCTTCTTGGGGTTGACACAATTAAGGAGCTCAGAGGCATGCACCTAACCAGATCGGATGAAGTGCACTTTCCTGAAATAAACTTAAACCAGTGCACCACTATTTCTATTGACGAGCTTGAAGTCAGCATGACATTTGATTAAAATAAGACGTAAACCACTCCTTGGAAATAGGTGAGTGGTCATGAACCCCGTGAGCTGAAAAATAAAATGCCAGAATACACAGTGCCAGACCATACTTGTGAGGTGTATGAGAAAGAATTACTATAACGTGTCTTAATCTGTGATGTTTACCGTTGGAGAAACTAAGGTATATAACTCTCTAACTGAATCCTTGTATATCCAAATAGAACACAACGGAAATGAAAATGATTGAATTCAGTATACAAGGCATGGTCTGTCTTATCTGTGAGGTATAGAGTTGGGGAAACTAAGGTATGCAACTAATTGAAACATCCTACTTACTAATAGAACACGACAATAATGAAGATTGTTCATCACAGTATACATGGCATGGTGCGTTTTATCAGAGGTTTGCTGTCAGGGTAATAAGGAATGTAACTATCTAACTAAAACTTTGTATGACCTGACAGAAGACGATGGTAATGAAGATGCTTCAACCCAATATATATGGCTTGTTATGTCTTACCTGTGATGTATAGACTTGGAAAAACTAAGGTGTGTAACTATATAACTGACAATTCCTACTCCCTAATAGAATTTGTTGTGAATAAAGATGGTTCAACACCGGCATGATGTATCTTATATGTGTGGTTTACAGTTGAGGAAACTAAGGTGTGTAACTATTTAGTGAAATGCTGTATGTCCTAACTGAACATAACGGTAAGGAACATAGTTCAGATCAGTATATATGGCATGGCATATCTGATCTGTGAGGTATGTAGTTATGGAATCTAAGGTGTCTAACTAACTAAAATGTCCCACTTACTAACAGAACATGACAGGAATGCAGTATAGATGTCATTGCTTGTCTCATCTGTAAGGTTTACAGTTAGAGAAACTACGGAGTATAATTATATAAGTGAATGTTTTTACATCGGTACACAATGGTTGAAGATGGTTCAACTCAGTATACATACCATTGCATGTCTCAGCTGTTGGGAAAACTGAGGTGTATAACTATCAAACTGGAATTTCCTATTGACTAATAGAACATGATGGTAATGTAGATGATTCCACTCAGTATATATCATATGGGGTGTCTTATCTTTGAGGCTTACATTTGTGTAAACTAAGAAGTGTAACTATCAAACTCAAATTTTCTATTTACTAATAGAACATGAAGATGGTTCAGCTCAGTATATATGGCATAGCATGTCTTATCTGTGAGGTATAGAGTTTGGGAATCTAAGGAGTATAACTATCTAACTGAATTTCATACTTACTAATAGAACATGAGGGTAATGTAAATGATCTCAGCATACATGGCATGGTGTGTCTTATCTGTGAGTTTTACAATTGGGGAAACTGAGGTGTGTGACTATCTAACCTAACTGAAGTGTCTTACTATTAGGTTGTCCCAAAAGTTTGTAAACACTTGTGAAATGGGTCTATCTGGTCCAGCACAATTGAGACAAGCGATGGGTTCAGAAAGGGCAAGAGACACCATCCATTCCAAAACAAGATCAATTCGGCGAGAAAGTCATGTTGTGCGTTTGGTGGAACTTTGAAGGAATCGTACATTTTGAGTTGGTTCTGAATGGTCATGCCATCAGTGCTGAACTTTACTGTCAGTAACTTGAGCGGGTCTACAAAAAGTTGAAGCAAAAGTACTCGGCTCTGATCAACTGAAAGTGCACTTTGATGTAGCAGGACAATGCCAAGCCACACACCACCAGGAAGACCAAAGACAAGTTTGAAGAGGTAGACAGCGTTGAGGTTCTGTCACATCCAGCCTACATTCCTGACTGTGCTCCATCAGATTACAGCATTTTCCACTCAATGCAACACTTTCTGAAGGGCCACCGATTCGACTCATTTGATGAAGTTGAGGAAGCGTGTCAAGAATTCTTTGATTTGAAGCTGGCTGAATGGTACTTTGACCAGATCCGAAAGCTTGCAGATTGATGGAAGAAAGTCTTGGAAAATGATGGTCTTTATTTTGAGCAATAATTTTTGTTGTTTTTACAAGTAAAATTTCAATTTTTTGCAAGTGTTTTCTGGTAACCTTAAATTACTTGGCGAGTAAAATTTCAATTTTTTGCAAGTGTTTACGAACTTTTGGGACAACCTAATATTTCATTTTTTATAATCATTTCACCCCAAGCTAGGCACCTAACCTGGTGCACAGGGTGTTACATAATAAGAGAGTGAAGAGAAAGGAGAACAGGTCACAGTAGGTGTCGGAGAATGGGTAAGAGAAGGACAGGAACACTGGCGTGAAGACTGCTGTGTGAGAGTAAAGTGTAAATGGAGAAGATGGATGGAAATCAAGGAAATAAGAGATGACAGTTGATGTTGCATTTAAACTCTTGGAGATTGTAGCTATCAGGTAAGCAAGAATACAGAAGGGTGTTCCACAGGAAGGAAGTGCAAGAAAAGAAGCTGTTAGAAAAGAAGTTGTGGTTACACTCAATTGTTTTCACTGTAAAAGGGTGGGACCTTTTTGCTAGTCTAGTTACTCAAGTAAATTCATGCAGAGTGGGCACCATTCATGCAGAGCTAAGCTCATTGAAGCAGAATCTGTGAAAGTATTTGTAGAAGAGACAGAGAGAAGGCATATCACATCAGTAAGAGAGAAACTGGTGTTGAGCCACCAGGTTGGGATCGACTATATTGCAGATTCTTCTTTGGATTTTGTTGAGAACGCCCAACCAGATATGACAGCAGTATTCAATAAATTGGTGGATGGAAAATTTGTATATGTGCATGATGCATTCAGAAGAGAAAAACTTCCTGGCCTGACAAAGAGACCTGACCTTCTTAGCAGTAGATCTAACTGTTAATTCAATATAGTCAGTCCACTTAAGGTCAGTTGAGAGAGTGAGTCCGAGGAGGGGCAGTGCATTACTTTCAGGGTGATTAGCGTGATACATGCCAATGGTGAGCAGAAAAGATTGTCTATGGTGGTTAAAGGATAGCAGCTTCGTTTTGGGAGCATTAAAGTTAACAAGACATTTCTTATCCCAATCCACCACTGACTGGAGGATTTTTTTGAGAGCAGCAGCAATGTTTGTTTTGTCAGCCTTGGCAGATTTCTTAATGAGGCAGGAGTAAGTGGTAGTGTCATCAGTGTAGATGCCTACTTGGGATCTTATTACATCAGGTAGATTGTTGATGAAAATCAGAAAAGGTGTAGGATCTAGCATAGAGCCTTGAGGGACACCCGCGTTCATATGATAATATCTGGAAGCGGCCTGTTTAATACAACCTTCATTATGCAATTTGATAGGAATGATTTGATTAAGTTAAACAATGGTCTAGATATACCATAGCCCTGTTATCTTGTGCAGAAGGCTAGTTTGCCACACTTTGTCAAATGCTTTGTAGATATCCAGGGCAACAGCTCAAGCTTTGCCATTCTTATTGAGAGGTTGGTATATATACACACAGTGATGGTCATTAGCATGTCAGCAGTAGACCTGGCAAAGTGAAAGCCATACTGTCTGTTGGAGAATTCAGCATTGATGATGGCCTCAAACACTTTGCCAAAAATGGATAGGAGGCTGATAGGGTGATAATTAGAGGGGTCTGACAGTTCTCCTGAGTTCTTAAAAACAGAAACCAAGGAAGAGGACTTCCAGCAGGCAGGAAATCAAAAAGCAGAGAGGCAGTAGTTGTAGGGTTTGGAGAGGACAAAGAAGAGTTCAGAGGCACATTTCTTTAAGACGATGACTGGGATTCCATCACCTACGCTCACCTTATGGGGGTTAAGCTTTGAAATGATGTTAGAGACTAGCGAGAGAGTAATGTAAATGTTGCTTAGTTGAGCCTCAGTTCTAGGTAGGAAGTAGAGTGCAGATACTCTAGACAAATTAAGTGAGAAGTTGGAGAAGAATCTGCAAACAAAGCACTCAGTCTTCTCTGCTATGACTGCTATATGCTGCTTCATTCTGTCAGCAAACGACAGCTTAGCGTCATTGAGGATCCTCTTACACTCATTAAAAACAGAGGCAAAAAGACGCCTATTATGGTCAGATGCATAGTTCCAATAAAGTTGGAAGTGATTTCTGGGGGTTATGGCAGCAGAGCAAGCAGAGGAGAACTATGGGGGCAAATGGGGTTTAAGGTGGAACTTCCTGGCTGGAATGAAAGCATTGAGGCCAGCTTTCAGCCAGGAGAAGACCTCAGAGGTGCAGTCTTCAACAGGGAAACTAAACACTTTTTTCCAAGGGATGCTATACAAAAAATCTTGGAGTGCCTCCCGGTCCACCCTTTGATACCAGTAAGAAATTCTGCTGGTGGGAGGGAAGGGGAATGGTGAGAGATATTAACAGAAACCACATGATCAGAGTTGCCAAGAGGTCAAAGTTGAATGGCATGGTAGGAGTCAGGGATCTAGTCAGTGAAACAGAGGTCTAGTAGAGAAGCTGGTTCTTCAGGCATACTGGGGAAATGTTGTAGGGAAGTCCACCATTTGTGTAAAAGACTGGGTGATTGTAAAATTCAGAATGTTTATGCCAGCAAGATCAGTGACAGTTTTTTAGCCACTTGGCATAGTGGGCATTAAAGTCACCAAACACAAATATATTGGCAAACAGGTGAGAGGTAGTTGCCTTATCTATATTATCAGAGATACTGTCCAGCAAGTAACAGTCAGAAGAGAAAGGAGAGCAGTAGAGAAAGAAAAGACAGCTAACAGTTTAGTAGAGTAAGACAGAGACACATGTATGAATAGTCAGGAGGTTCAAGAGAAACTCCCCTAGCCTGGAGGAGATGTTTGCTGACAAACTCCTAGGCCGTGCATGTGGATGCTGGAGTCATTCCTAAAGAGGGAAAGGTAATCTGGGATTGAGAAATTAGAGGAGAGGGTTGTGGGGTTCATGTTGGTTTTTGCAGAGAGCTAGGATGTCTGGGAACCTTTCATGGAGGAAAGATTCCACACAACAAAAGTTTTAACGCATAACACAGATGTTAGTGAAGGAAATGTTCAGGGGTTTAAGTGATTTTGTGAGGCTGATCTAGCATTGTATTTGTAGTTATGAGTATTCATTTTATTATATTTGGTAAGTGAGTAGTGATAGCAGACAGTCATCAACTACAATATGTGTAGGAACAGAACTGGTGCAGACTGCAGCATAGTGTAGCTTCAGGATCGCCCACCAAAGAAACTTGCAGGTACACCTATCCATGCATTTCATGGCACTACAAGAACCCTGATATTAAGCAAATGTTGATCAGAGCAGTCACTCAAGACACTATGCAAAAGTTAGGGTTCCTAAATACCAGTCAGAAGTAGCAACCTGAAAACAGACAACCCATTGCCATTGCAAAAGCTCCACTATTGAGGCTTAAGGAGAGAAAAAAAAGAAGCCCTTCCTGAACAAGAAACAAGGGATGAGCTTCTACTCCTGATCAATAGAAAGGGGTGGTGTATAGACTGGGCGATAGTAGCATGTATATACACCAATTTAAAACAAAAAAGCAATGAAATAAAATAAAGGATATGGGTAAAAAAAATTTTTCTAATAAAACAAAAAGGTAATGAAGACAGTTCAACTCAGTATACATGGCATAAGGTTTACAGTTGGCAAAAGCAAGGAATGTAACTGTGCAACTGAATTTGTGAGTCCTAATAGAACAAAGATGGTAATAAAGATTGTTCAGCTCAGTATACATGGCTTGTTTCATCTGTGAGGTTTACAGTTTGGGAAACTAAGATGTGTAATTATTTAACTGACATTTTCTATTGACCAATAGAACAGTATGGTAATGTAGATGGTTCAACTCAGTATACATCATATGGCGTGTCTAATGTTTGAGATTTACAATTATAGGAACTAAGAAGTGTAACTATCAAATTCAAACTTGCTACTTACTAATAGAACATGACCGTAATGAAGATGGTTAAGCTCAGTATATATGGCTAGGCATGTCTTATCGGTGAGGTATAGAGTTTAGAAATCTAACTATCTAACTGAAATTTTGTTCTTACTAATAGAACATGATGGCCATATAGATGGTTGAAATCAGCATAGTGTGTCTTATCTGTGAGGTTTACAGTAAGGGAATCTAAGGTGTGTAACTATCTAACTGAATTTTTCTAATAGAACATAACGGTAATGAGTATTGCTTAACTCAGTATACATGGCATGGCTTATCTTATGTTTGAAATTTACAGTTATAAAAACAATGGCGTGCAAATATCTAACTGAAACTTTGTACATCCTCTTACCTTTGAAATTTACATTTGGAGAAACTAAAGTGTATAACTATTTAACTCAAAGTTACTACTTATTAACAGAACACAACTGTATTGAAAATGGTTCATCTCAATAGACATGGCATGGCCTGTTTTATCTGTGAGGTACAGATTTTGGGAAATTAAGAACTGTAAATATCTAGCTAAAACTTTCAGCTTACTAATAGAACATGCTGTTAATGAAGATGTTTCTTGGCATAGATGTCTTACCTATAAGGTATAGAGTTAGGAATCTAAAGAGTGAAACTATGAAACTGAAACTTTCTATTTGCTAATAGAATATGAAGTTAATGAAGATGATTCAACTCAGTATACATGGCATGGTGTGTCTTCTCTGCAAGGTTTACAGTTGGAAAAACCAAGGAGCGTAGTTACATAAATGTTACAAACTAAAACACAACCAATGCAATTCTTTTGCACAATTTGTGCAACATTCTAAACAGTTTGAAGTTCTACTAAACTTGAAAATTTTAAATGACACACTTTTATTTTTACTGATACACATTTCTGGTATCTAGACTACTCATGATTTGTGAATGTCACAAATTGTTCAAATGAACAGAACTATAAATAGAAATTTTCACAAAAAGGCTTCACAGGATGTGCATTGTGGTACAGTGGATATCGGCTCGGAACAAGAAACCGGGGAGCCGAGTTCGAATTCCAGTTGAATCCATTGTATTCACTTACGCACAAATACCCTTAGGAAAGGTAGTAATCCATCTCTTCCTTCCAGTTATGGGTTAAATAGCAGGACAGATTGGGTTCTATAGCCTTGGTCGGCAACCAGTCTACCGCAGAAAGCAATGGCAACATACTGCGGGATAATCTTCTACCCAGTCAGTCATGTCTTTTTCGAGACATGATCGCCCATGTGTGTATCACGTATGGCACTTACCTGACTGACTAAATATAATAGTTGGAATCATGATTAAGGCTTCTACTGAGTATAAAGTGGGGGATCAGTTTTATATTGTTATGAAGTAATAAACTAATCCCTCACTAATTACTACTTAATAATATAATACATCTCTTCCCCCTCTAGCTATGAGTCAAATAATAGGACAGATTGGGTTCTATAGCCTTGGCAGGCAACCAGTCTACCACAGAAAGCAATGGCAACCTACTGTGGGATAATCTTCTACCCAGTTAATCACGTCTCTTTCGAGACATGATCGCCCATGAGTGTATCACGTATGGCACTTAACTGACTGACTACTACTCACTGCTTTCATTGCACATTTTTTCAGTTCATTTAGTTTGGTATTCAGCTCCTCTTCCAGTTTTGATATTTCTATGGACTTGTTCTTTGCATGGTATTGAAATTTGCAATAAGTGTGAAGTTCTGAATCTGAATTCTTTTTCCACATAGGTGTCAGCTGACTTGAGCAAATCATGTTTGAAACTTCCAAGATCGTGTTTCTAGTCTTCAGTTCTTCAATTTTCATAAGCACCAATGTCTGTTTTTGTCCAGTTGCTTCTTACCTGTGTTTCCTTCTTAGCCTCAAGATATTGATTATAAGTTGTTTTGCATTGGAATCACTGCAGAGAAGAGCCTTAGTCATGGAAACATTCCCAGCACCTCTGACTGATGCCAAATAGCTGGTGATAATGTGCTATGTGAACAGTTATTTCATATTGTCAGTGAATATTTGCTTATTGACTGAGAAACTTCTCTTCACTGTCCATGAAAGAGTACCAGAAATCTGTAAACAATTTTCCATTCTTTGTTGCTAGACAAAGAAAAGTAGAACAAAGTGCTCAGACACTGTTCATGTTTTCTGAAATTCTTAAAAGCAATATTTCCAGCAGCTTTCTCCTCTAACTCTGTGTACTGTCTGATGACGTCATCACAGTCAGACATGCTGACTTGTTTTCAGTCCATCATGTAATAAAGACATTTTTTTAGACTGTCTTCTGTGGCAATCTTATTTTTGCAAATGGAGCCAAGTCTCAGCCATTCAAATGACCTTACAAGAAGATATCTAAGGAGAGACTCTGCTTAAAGTTTCTCTATGATGATGGTGAACATTGTATGTAGAATTACAACAAAGACAAACAGATCTTTTGTTGACACATTTTCTTTTTTGGATAAATTTTGCATAGCACCGTCTACCAAAAATCCATACTCAATCTTTGCAGCATATTTATGTTTAGGTTTGACAAAATCTTTACAAATTTATTCAGTTTTCAAAATGTAATTCTTTTTAACGTGCTCTTCCTTTACAAATCTTAACGGTTTCATGCTGAAAAGATCATTTGCAAGGAAAAGAAGCTATAGCTTATAAAACTCTGAAATAGTTCAATGTCTTTCTAAAATCTATACAGAGAAAAATTCATTGGAAATAAAACATCATTCATGTTTGACAACATTGCAGAGAAGGACTTGGTCTGGGGACATTTTTCTGCTTTTTTTATTTAAGTTTAAATAAAACCTGACGAAATGTATAGAAGTTGTCCACATGTTTGTACATTTTCTATCCATTTATGGCAGAAATACAAAATGAAGGAACAGAGTTGTCAAATTAAACTTTTAATATAAAACCATGCAATAAAAACCAAATAAGTTTTAATATATTTCATCATTTTTTTCACACATACAACAAAAGCTAGAAATACAGGTCATTATTAGTTTGGAAATTTTTAAAACCTTATTACCTCTGCCTAAAGGTGGGGATATTGTTTTTTGTTGTGTTTGTCTGTCTGTTCGTGTGGTGAACACGGGCCCAGATGAAGCAAGAGGCTTAGGGTTGCCTGTGTCTTTTGTGGTCGCGGAGTGGGTGCTGGATGAGGCAAACAACATGGTGGCAAAGCTTAGAATGACTGTGCACGTGTGCAGGAAAACCAAAAAGGAGGGTCACATGTATGCAAATCATGGATGGCTCAAGAGAGATAAATGGAGCCTCAATTTGACAGTAAGCAGTGGATTGCAGGCAGTCAAAGGAGACAAAACATTAGCAGAAGAAGAAGGAATTCGAAGATACGTTGTAACATGTTCAGAAAGCAAGGATGAAGAATTGAACCAGAGGTATCTTGACTTGTACAAGTGACATTGTAATAATAGAGACTTGTTCAAACTGCAGTTTGTTTGTCTGCCTATCTTTCTATGGTCAAAACATCTCAAAACTTGTTGGATCGATTCATATAAAACTTTTAGAGATTATTGGCCTCATGACTAGCATGAATTGATTGGATTTTAAGATCAATCCAGTATGGGATAAAGTTTCTGGGTTATTTTTCTGTTTTTTATTGAATAATATTTTGTCATACATTTTACATCACTGTTTTTTTTTCAATTGGAGTAGATAGACTAAACTATCGCCCGGTTCACACTCCACCCTCGTCTATTGAACAGATGAAGAGGCTCATCCCTTGTTCCCTGTTTAGGATGTGGTTTCCGGCTTTCTCTTTTCCAATCTTTTAACTCCTATGTAGCCCCCTGCACATCAGTGGTGTTACTGCCTTGCTCAGGGTAATATGATTAAAAAAAAAAACCAAAAAAAAAAAAACCATTGAAATATCTCTCTTAGATTGCTTTATGTCATTACATTTTTTGAATGCACTATTTTTTCCATAAAAATATTGTTATTTACAATATAAATTTAATATTCAAACGCAAAAAAAAGATAAAATGCACAAAATAATTACAACTTTGGGATATTTAAAGAGTAAAAATGAACTCTTCCACAATTTTTGCAGCTTAATTTTTAATTTATAATATAAATTTAATATTTATTGATCAAAATCAAAAATACATAAATAAAACCAAAAATATACAAAAATTGCG
Source organism: Ascarosepion bandense (assembly GCA_037127315.1). Lineage (NCBI taxonomy): Eukaryota > Metazoa > Mollusca > Cephalopoda > Sepiida > Sepiidae > Ascarosepion > Ascarosepion bandense. The sequence goes on along the minus strand of JBBBDQ010001228.1, from coordinate 2,716,748 downwards.
TTAAAATAAAGTTTAATATTAAAAAGTAAAATTGAACTTTCCCAGAAATTTTGCATTTCATGTAACATTTAATTTCACGTAACATTTTTCATTTTTTCATTCTTGAGAGCAATCAAGTTCATTGCAGTTATTCTCATTTTAATAATCAACTCTTGCTAATCTCTGAGATGATGTCGGTATTACTTTGGCGGAAGTTTGTGATCTCCATTTTTTTTTTTTTTAAAGACACATTTCTATCCTATTCTAAGACACATTAAAGGCACATTTCTTATTCTATCATTCTTTCCGTCTACATTTTTTTCAGACATATTTGAGACATATTTGATTCTCAAACTTGTAACTTTTGGTAACAATTTAGACAAAGTAAGTTTACATATAGATACGCTTTGACACAGGATGTGTAGTATCTATTTTTTAGCATGAACTCATTCCTCACCTTTCTCTGACAAGATCAAAAGGAGTTTTTACTTTTGAAATTGACATTGTGATATCATACATTTTCCCCAATAATGGAACTGTCTTGAACACATGTATTTAGAACTCTGCTTCTATTTAGAGTTAGGGTTGCCAGATTGTCGTTTCTGATGCCAAATTTAAAAAGTCTGGCTTTTTTTCTATGTTGGTTTTTATGCCAATGAACTGATTTGGCATCATTGGCTTTGCTTTTTGTTTTTATTTTACATGTTAAGATATATAAAGAGTACATTCTTTTTACCCTTACGTAGCCCCCTGTGCATCAGTGGCATTACCGCCTTGCTTGGGGTGATATGATTAAAAAAAAAAAAAAATATATATTAGGGCAGCTATGCTACAATCTTTTCTATTCTTTTTATCTTCAGTGATGCACCTGAATGTAAGATTTGAGTTCTTTTTCTCATTTTATTCTTGATTCAGAAAGGGAAGGGATATCAGAAATTAGTTAATAAAAAAAATGGAATAATGATTCATTTGAACCCTGCACTGTTTTTTGCTCAGATTATTTTTATTTTTATGCATCATTTTTTTTAATAGATTTTTTATTATACATCATTTTTATGCAATATTTTATGCCATATCCTTTCAGGGCCTAGGTGATCATGCCTTTTATCATAACTTTTCTTTATTACCTAACGCTTGCAATGACTTCTTGGGAAATATAATAGAATGGTTTCCCATGGCCTTCTTCACAATCCTTTGGCTTTCTAAATTAGTTTTCCTTCTCTTAAAGTGGTTTTCACCCAAGGTTCAAAAGCCCAGGCCTATCCTGCCATTTAGTCAACAGTTGAAAAAAGAAAAAAAAATAGACTCATGCCTTTCTCAAGGGAATTAGTGTGAAAGTGAAAGCAACAGAGTAGGCCAGAATTTAAACTCAGCTAACCAATTCTACTTTTCTCACTAATAAACATTACATTATATATTAAAAGTATGAAAAAGATAAACATTACATTATATATTAAAATTATGAAAAAGATAAACATTACATTATATATTAAAAGTATGAAAATAAACATTACATTATATATTAAAAGTATGAAAAAGATGTAGGAAGAAGAATGTAAGTGGGTATCAACAAGGTAAATAATATTGTGTGTAGAATTACTTAGTGGTGAATGTGAAAAATATCTTGGTGATAAAAACCAATGCATTAGGACTAAATGTTAATAAATGCCCAATTAGAATGCAAAGCAAGGATAGCCAATTCAAATGTGTGTTACAAAAGGTAAAAGTATAAATAAATTTGAAGCATTGTAGTTAGAAAATACCAAAAAGAACAGGAAAGAAAACAATGCAATGAAAGAGAAGCAATGTAGGAGTAGTAAAGATCATAGGGTTTAGATTGTATAGCCATGAGCTGGAAACTATACCAGAGAATAAGAGAAACAAACTATTCCATTCTTTAAAGTGCATATTTAAATTCACACAAAACATTTTTTTTATTACATCATCTATCAGATTTTCCAAAGAACAATAAACTACTAACCTATTTTCTAGTGTCAAACAGGAAATCACACACACACACACACACTAAAAAAAAGAAAATAAATACAAATTATGGCAACTACTTTTATAAAAAAAAAATCATTGGTGTTTGCTAATCATTGCCAGTATATAGATAATTTAAAAATTATTGTTGTCTAGGAAATAGATTGGAAATAATCATTAAAAATCATTCACAATGTTTATGTTTTCTTGACTAATGTACTATATTTACAAACCTATCTCAATCAATTTTAAAATATTTTAGATTCATCATTAAATAAACCACACATGTCTAGGTATTGAGAAATATTACTTCAGAAATAATAAGCGGGAAATTTTGATTGAGAAATAATAATTGAGAAATATTGATAGCAAAATAGTGATTGCGAAATGATAATTAAAAATATTGATTTAGAAATAATAATTAGGAAATATTAATTGGAAAATAATTGAAAAATATTGGTTGCAAAATAATAATTGAGAAATAGTTGATAATTTTTTAAGAAAAAAGGATTATGACATAACAACTGACAAATATTGATTAGGAAATAATAATTGACTAATATCAATTGAAAAATAATAATTGATAAATATTGATGGTGAGATCATGATTATGAAATGATAATTGAAAAATATTGATTCAGGAATAGTAATTAAGAAATACTGATTCTGATAAATTTATTCATTTATTGATAAATAATGATTAAAAAATAATCACTGTGAAATATTAATTGAAAAATATTGATTGCAAAATAATTGAGATATATTGATTGAGAAATAATAATTGATGAAAATTGATTGTAAAATAAATAAGATAAATATTGTGATTTTGAAAAGATAATTGAAAAATATTAATTGAGAAATACTAATTAGGAATTAATAATAAATAAATAGTGATTTAAACATAATAATTGATAAATAATAATTGAGAAACATTGACTGAGAAATCATAATTAAGTATGGATTGTGAAACAATAATTGATAAATATTGATTAGGAAAGAATGTTTGCATAATAATAATTGATAAATAGTGATTGGGAAATAAAAATGACAAATATTGATTGTGAAATGGTAGTTGTGATATATTAACTAAGAAATAATAATTGAGAAATATTGATTGACAAATGTTGATTGAGAAATAATAATAAGAAGAAATATTGACTGCAAATACAGATTGTGAAATAATTGAAAGGTATTGATTAAGAAATAATAATCGGAAAATAGTGATTGCATAAGAATAAATTATATATTGTGATTGGGAAATGATAATTAAAAAATATTGATTGATATATACTGATTGGGAAAAAATAATCAATAAATAGTGATTTGATCATAATGATTGATGTATAATAATTGAGACACACAAACAAGAAATAGTTATTGAAAAGTATTGATTGAGAAATAGTGATGAATATTGATTGAAAAAATTGATCAATATTTATTGGAAAAGAATGTTTGCATAATAAAAAATGACAAATAGAAATTGTGAAATAATAATTGATAAATAGTTATTGGAACATAATAAATGTGAAATATGGGTTGAGATATAGTGATTCTTAAATGATTATTAAAAGATATTGATTGAGATAATAATGCAAAAACAGTGCTTGTGACATAATTGAATAAAATTGATTGGGAAATACTCATAGTGAAATGATAACTGAAATATATTGGTTGAGAAATAACGGTTTGGAAATGATAATTGAAAAATATTGAATGAGAAATACTGATTAGGAAATAATAATAAATAGTGGTTTAGACATAATAATTTACTAAATAATAATTGAGAAATATTGACTGAGGAGTATTAATTGAAAAGCATAGATAGAGAAATAATAATTGATAAATATCAATTGAGACAATAATGAATGTGAATTAGGAAAAAATAATTAAGAAATATTGACTGAGGAGTATAAATTGAAAAGCATAGATAGAGAAATAATAATTGATAAATATCAATTGAGACATAATAATGTATGTGGATCTGGAAATAATAATTGAGAAATATTGACTGAGGAATATAAACTCAAAAGCATAGATAGAGAAATAATAATTGATAAATATCAATTGGGACATAATAATGGATGTGTATTGGAAAATAATTAAGAAATATTGACGGAGGAGTATAAATTGAAAAGCATAGATAGAGAAATAATAATTGATAAATATCAATTGAGATATAATAATGGATGTGGATTGGGAAATAATAATTGAGAAATATTGACTGAGGAATATAAACTCAAAAGCATAGATAGAGAAATAATAATTGAGAAATCTCAATTGAGATATAATAATGGATGTGGATTGAGAAATAATAATTAAGAAATATTGACTGAGGAGTATAAATTGAAAAGCATAGATAGAGAAATAATAATTGATAAATATCAATTGAGATATAATAATGGATGTGGATTGAGAAATAATAATTAAGAAATATTGACTGAGGAGTATAAATTGAAAAGCATAGATAGAGAAATAATAATTGATAAATATCAATTGGGACATAATAATGTATATGGATTGGGAAATAATAATTAAGAAATATTGACTGAGGAGTATAAATTGAAAAGCATAGATAGAGAAATAATAATTGATAAATATCAATTGAGATATAATAATGGGTGTGGATTGGGAAATAATAATTAAGAAATATTGACTGAGGAGTATAAATTGAAATGCATAGATAGAGAAATAATAATTGATAAATATCAATTGAGACATAATAATGTATGTGGATTGGGAAATAATAATTAAGAAATATTGACTGAGGAGTATAAATTGAAAAGCATACATAGAGAAATAATAATTGATAAATATCAATTGAGATATAATAATGGATGTGGATTGGGAAATAATAATTAAGAAATATTGACTGAGGAGTATAAATTAAAAAGCATAGATAGAGAAATAATAATTAGACATAAATGATATCAATTGGGAAATAATAATGAATGTGGATTGGGAAATAATAATTAAGAAATATTGACTGAGGAGTATAAATTGAAAAGTATAGATAGAGAAATAATAATTGATAAATATCAATTGAGACAGATAATAATGGATGTGGATCGTGAAAGAAATAATTGAGAAATATTGACTGAGGAGTATAAATTGAAAAGCATAGATAGAGAAATAATAATTGATAAATATCAATTGGGACATAATAATACAAATGGAAAATAATTAAGAAATACTAGACTGAGTGAGTATAAATTGAAAAGCACAGATAGAGAAATAATTGATAAATATCAATTAAATAATAATGTATGTGACTTGGGAAATAATAATTAAGAAATATTGACTATATATAAACGAAAATAATAGAGAGAGAAATAACAATTGATAACATCAATTGGGAAATAATAATGTACGTGGGATTGAAATAATAATTAAGAAATATTGACTGGAGAGTATAAATTAAAGCATAGATAGAGAAATAATAATTGACAAATATCAATTAGCGTAATAATGTGATTGGGAAATAATAATTAAGAAATATTGACTGAGGATACAAATGAAAAAGCATAGATAGAGAAATACGAATATAAATATCAATTGGGGACACAATAATGTATGTGGATTGGGAAATAATAATTAAGAAATATTGACTGAGGAGTATAAATTGAAAAGCATAGATAGAGAAATAATAATTGATAAATATCAATTGAGATATAATAATGGATGTGGATTGGGAAATAATAATTAAGAACATTAATTGAGGAGTATAATGAAAAGCAAGGATATAGAAATAATTGATAACACTACCTAGAGATATAACAATGGATGTATCGAGAAATAATAATTAAGAAATATTGACTGAGGAGTATAAATTGAAAAGTATAGATAGAGAAATAATAATTGATAAATATTTTAATTGAGACATAATAATGGATGTGTATTGGAAAATAATTAAGAAATATTGACTGAGGAGTATAAATTGAAAAGCATAGATAGAGAAATAATAATTGATAAATATCAATTGAGAATATAATAGCCGATGTGGGATTGAGAAATAATAATTAAGAAATATTGACTGAGGAGTATAACGAAAAGCATAGATAGAGAAATAATAATTGGCGGTATATCAATTTGTACAATAATGGATGTAGACTGGGAAACATGAACGAGAAATATTGACTGAGGAGTATAAATTGAAAAGCATATAGATAGAGAAATAATAATTGATAAATATCAATTTATAGATGAATAATATGTATTGGAAAATACTAAAGAAATATTAATTGAGGGAGTATAAATTGAAAAGCACAGATAGAGAAATAATAATTGATAAATATCAATTGAGATATAATAATGGATGTGGATTGAGAAATAATAATTAAGAAATATTGACTGAGGGAGTATAACTGAAAAGCATAGATAGAGAAGTAATAATTGATAAATATCAATTGGGACATAATAATGGATGTGTATTGGAAAATAATTAAGAAATATTGACTGAGGAGTATAAATTGAAAAGTACAGATAGAGAAATAATAATTGATAAATATCAATTGAGATATAATAATGGATGTGGATTGGAAATAATAATTAAAGAAATATTGACTATAGTATACTGAAAGCATAGATAGAGAAATAATAATTGATAAATATCAATTGAGATATAATAATGGATGTGGATTAAAATAATAATTAAGAACATTGACTGAGGAGTATAACTTGAAAAGCACAGATAGAGAAATAATTGATAAATATCAATTGGAGAGAGAATAAATGGGATGTGGATTGAGAAACAATAATAAAATTAAGAAATATTGACTGAGGAGTATAAATTGAAAAGCACAGATAAGAAATAATAATTGATAAATATCAATTGCATATAATAATAGATGTGTTTGAAAATAATTAAGAAATATTGACTGAGGAGTATAAAATTGAAAAAGCACAGATAGAGAAATAATAATTGATAAATATCAATGGAGATATGGCATGGATGTGGATTGGGAAATAATAATTAAGAAATAATAATTGATATATGGCATTCGAAAAGCATAGATAGAGAAATAATACACTGATAAAAATATCAATTATATATAATAATGGATGTGATTGGGAAATAATAATTAAGAAATATTGAATTATATATAAATTGAAAAGCATAGATAGAGAAATAATAACGATAAATATCAATTGAGATATAATAATGGATGTGGATTGAGAAATAATAATTAAGCAGTATGACTGAGAGTATAAATTGAAAAAGTTAGGAGAGAAATAATAATGAGCAATATCAATTGAGACATAATAATGGATGTGGATCAAAACATACAACAATTATAAAATATTAATTGAGGAGTATAAATTGGAAAAGCATAGATAGAGAAATAATAATTGATAACATCAATTGGGACATAATAATGTATGGATTGGGAAATAATAATTAAGAAATATTGACTGAGGAGTGCATTCGAAAAGCATATAGAGAAATAATAATTGACAAATATCAATTGGAGATATAATAATGCATGATGTAATAAAAATAATTAAGAAATATTGACTGAGGAGTATAAATTGAAAAGCACAGATAGAGAAATAATATCATAAATATCAATTGACAGGAGTAATAGCTACGACTAATAATAATAATTAAGAAATATTGACTGAGTGAGTGTTAAATTGAAAAGCACAGATAGAGAAATAATAATTGATAAATGATTTACTTGGGAAATAATAATGTATGTGGATTGGGAAATAATAATTAAGAAAATACGACTCAGGAGTATAAATTGAAAAGCAGATAGAGAAATAATAATTGATAAATATCAATTGAGATATAATAGTGTCAGCGGATTGGGAAATAATAATTAAGAAATATTGACTGAGGAGTATAAATTGAAAGCATAGATAGAGAAATAATAATTGATAAATATCAATTGGGACATAATAATGTATGTGGATTGGGAAATAATAATTAAGATTAATTTTGATAAGTATAAATTGAAAAGCATAGATAGAGAAATAATAATTGATAAATATCAATTGAGACATAATAATGAATGTGGATTCGGAAATAATAATTACAGAAATATTAATTGAGGAGCATAAATTGAAAAGCATAGATAGAGAAATAATAATTGACAAATATCAATTGAGATATAATAATATATGGGATTTAGAAATAATAATTAATAAATATTGACTGAGGAGTATAAATTGAAAAGCATAGATAGAGAAATAACAATTGACAAATATCAATTGAGATATAATAATGAGCGGGGATTGCAGTTATTAACACCAAGAAATATTGGACTGGAGAGTATAAATTGAAAAGCATAGATAGAGAAATAAGAATTGATAAATATCAATTGAGACATATTGAAGCAGATGGATTGGGAAATAATAATTAAGAAACATTAATCAAGAGTATAAATTGTTATGATAGAGAAATAATAATTATTAAATACTACCCTGAAATATAATAATGGATGTAGATTAGGAAATAATAATTAAGAAATATTGACTGAGGAGGAGAATTGAAAAGCATATATAGAGAAATAATAATAGAAAGGGATAGGGAAATAATAATTACTGAAGATGACTGAGGAGTATAAATTGAAAAGCATACATAGAGAAATAATAATTGATAAATATCAATTGAGATATAATAATGGATGTGGATTGGGAAATAATAATTAAGAAATATTGACTGAGGAGTATGAATTGAAAGAGAGATAGAGAAATACTAATTATAATATCAATTGAGATATAATAAATTAAGTGGATTGGGAAATAATAATTAAGAAATATTGACTGAGGAGTATAAATTGAAAAGCATACATAGAAATAATAATTGATAAATATCAATTGAGATATAATAATGGATGTAGATTGGGAAACAATACCGAAGAAATATTGACTGAGGAGGGAGAATTAGAAAGCATAGATAGAGAAATAATAATTGATAAATATCAATTGAGACATAATAATGGATGTGGATTGGGAAATAATACCAAGAAATATTGACTGAGAGCATAAATTAAAAAAGTATAGATAGAGAAATAATAATTGATAAATATCAATTGGGAAATAATAATGAATGTGGATTGGGAACAATAATTGCGAAATATTGACCGAGGAGTATAAATTGAAAAGCAAGGATAGAGAAAATAATAATTGATAGCAATATCAATTGAGACATAATAATGGATGTGGATCGAAATAATAATTGAGAAATATTGACTGAGTGGAGCATAAATTGAAAAAAGCATAGATAGAGAAATAAGAATATGAATATCAATTGGGAGATAATAATGGATGTGTATTGGAAAATAATTAAGAAAATATTGACTGAGGAGATAAATTGAAAAAGCACAGATAGAGAAATAATAATTGATAAATATCAATGGAGATATAATAATGGATGTGGATTGAGAAATAATAATTAAGAAATATTGACTGAGGAGAAATTAGCATAGAGGAAATAATAATGGATAAATATCAATTGAGACATAATAACATGTGGGATCGGGAAATAACAATTGAGAAATATTGACTGAGGAGTATAATTGAAAAGCATAGATAGAGAAAAACAATAATTGATAAATATCAATTAGGACATAATAATGGTGATTTGTAGAAATAATAATTAAGAAAATATCGGGATTGATATATAAATTGAAAGTTATAGATAGAGAAATAATAATTGATAAATATCAATTGGGAAATAATAATGTATGTGGATTAAAATAATTAAGAACATTGACTGAGGAGTATAAATTGAAAAGCAACAGATAGAGAAATAATAATTGATAAACATCAATTAAAATAATAGCAATGTGATTGGGAAATAATTCAGAAATATTGACTGAGGAGTACAATTGAAGCATGTATAGATAGAGAAATAATATTCGATAAATATCAATTGGGACATAATAAGCGATGTGTATTGGAAAATAATTAAGAAATATTGACTGAGGAGTATAAATTGAAAAGCATAGATAGAGAAATACACTGACAAAGAACATCAATTGAGATATAATAATGGATGGATTAGGAAATAATACTTTTTATATTGACTGAGGAGTATAAATTGAAAAGTATAGATAGAGAAATAAGAACGATAAATATCAATTGAGATATAATAATGGATGTGATTTGCAAATAATAATTAAGAAAGATGGATCGAAGAGTATAAATTGAAAAGCATAGATAGATAATAATAATTGATAATATCAATTGAAATATAATAGTTGATGTAGATTAGGAAATAATACAATTAAGAAATATTTAATTTGCGAGTATAAATTGAAAAGCATAGAGAAATAATAATTGATAAATATCAATTGAGATATAATACTGATGATTTGGAAATAATAATTAAGAAATATTGACTGAGAAGTATAAATTGAAATGCATAGATAGAGAAATAATAATTGATAAATATCAATTGAGACATAATAATAATGTATGGGGATTGGGAAATAATAATTAAGAAATATTGGACTGAGGAGTATGTAAATTGAAAAGTATAGATAGAGAAATAATAATGATAAATATCAATTGAGATATAATAATGGATGTGGATTGGGAAAATGAATAATTAAGAAATATTGACTGAGGAGTATAGTCTGAAAAGCATAGATAGAGAAATAATAATTGATAAATATCAATTGGGACATAATACTATGTGGATTGGGAAATAATAATTAAGAAATATTGACTCGAGGAGTATAAATTGAAAAGCATAGATAGAGAAATAATAATTGATAAATATCAATTGGGACAAGGTAATAATGAATGTGGATTAAAACAATAATTAAGAAATATTGACTAGAGGAGACAGAAACGCAATCAAAAAGCTTTAGATAGGAGAAATAATAATTGATAAATATCAATTGGGAAATAATAATAATGTGGATTGAAATAATTAAGAAATATTGACTGAGGAGTATAAATTGAAAAGCATAGATAGAGAAATAATAATTGATAAATATCAATTGAGACATAATAATGGATGTGGATCGGGAAATAATAATTGAGAAATATTGACTGAGGAGTATAAATTGAAAAGCATAGATAGAGAATAATAACGATAAATATCAATTGGGAAATAATAATGTATGTGGATTGGGAAATAATAATTAAGAAATATTGACTGAGGAGTATAAATTGAAAAGCATAGATAGAGAAATAATAATTGATAACATCACTTAGACATAATAATGTATGTGGATTGGGAAATAATAATTAAGAAATATTGACTGAGGAGTATAATCAGTACATAGATAGAGAAAATAATAAATTGATAAATATCAATGAGATATAATAATGGATGTGGATTGGGAAATAATAATTAAGAAATATTGACTGAGGAGTATAAATTGAAAAGCATAGATAGAGAAATAATAATTGATAAATATCAATTGAGATATAATAATGGATGTGGATTGAGAAATAATAATTAAGAAATATTGACTGAGGAGTATAAATTGAAAAGTATAGATAGAGAAATAATAATTGATAAATATCAATTGAGACATAATAATGGATGTGTATTGGAAAATAATTAAGAAATATTGGATTGGAGAGTATAAATTGAAAAGTACAGATAGAGAAATAATAATTGATAAATATCAATTGGAGATATAATAATGATGTGGATTGAGAAATAATAATTACAAATATTTATCGAGGAGTATAAATTGAAAAGCATGAGATAGAGAGAAATAATAATTGATGAATATCAATTGAGACATAATAATGGATGTGGATCGGGAAATAATAATTGGAGAAATATTGACTGAGGAGTATAAAATTCGGAAAAGCATAGATAGAGAAATAATAATTGATAAATATCAATTGAGACATAATAATGGATGTGTATTGGAAAATAATTAAGAAATATTGACTGAGGAGTATAAATTGAAAAGCACAGATAGAGAAATAATAATTGATAAATATCAATTGAGATATAATAATGGATGTGGATTGAGAAATACAATTAAGAAATATTGACTGAGGAGTATAAATTGAAAAGCACAGATAGAGAAATAATAATTGATAAAATGATTTAATTGGGACATAATAATGGATGTGTATTGGAAAATAATTAAGAAATATTGACTGAGGAGTATAAATTGAAAAAGCAACAGATAGAGAAATAATAATTGATAAATATCAATTGAGATATAATAATGGATGTGGATTGGGTAACAATAATTAAGAAATATTGACTGAGGAGTATAAATTGAAAAGCATAGATAGAGAAATAATAATTGATAAATATCAATTGAGATATAATAATGGATGTGGATTGGGAAATAATAATTAAGAAATATTGACTGAGGAGTATAAATTGAAAAGCACAGATAGAGAAATAATAATTGATAAATATCAATTGGAGATATAATAATGGATGTGGATTGAGAAATAATAATTAAGAAATATTGACTGAGGAGTATAAATTGAAAAGCACAGATAGAGAAATAATAATTGATAAATATCAATTGGGACATAATAATGGATGTGTATTGGAAAATAATGGGCAAATATTGACTGAGGAGTATAAATTGAAAAGCACAGATAGAGAAATAATAATTGATAAATATCAATTGGAGATATAATAATGGATGTGGATTGGGAAATAATAATTAAGAAATATTGACTGAGGAGTATAAATTGAAAAGCATAGATAGAGAAATAATACCTGATAAATATCAATTGAGATATAATAATGGATGTGGATTGGGAAATAATAATTAAGAAATATTGACTGAGGAGTATAAATTGAAAAGCATAGATAGAGAAATAATAATTGATAAATATCAATTGAGATATAATAATGGATGTGGATTGAGAAATAATAATTAAGAAATATTGACTGAGGAGTATAAATTGGAAAAGCATAGATAGAGAAATAATAATTGATAAATATCAATTGAGACATAATAATGGATGTGGATCGGGAAATAATAATTGAGAAATATTGACTGAGGAGTATAAATTGGATATAGATAGAGAAATAATAATTGATAACATCAATTGGGACATAATAATGTATGTGGATTGGGAAATAATAATTAAGAAATATTGACTGAGAGTATAAATTGAAAAGCATAGATAGAGAAATAATAATTGACAAATATCAATTGAGATATAATAATGGATGTGTATTGGAAAATAATTAAGAAATATTGACTGAGAGTATAAATTGAAAAGCACAGATAGAGAAATAATAATTGATAAATATCAATTGAGATATAATAATGATGTGGATTGAGAAATAATAATTAAGAAATATTGACTGAGAGTATAAATTGAAAAGCACAGATAGAGAAATAATAATTGATAAATATCATCTGGGAAATAATAATGTATGTGGATTGGGAAATAATAATTAAGAAATATTGACTGAGGAGTATAAATTGGAAAAGCATAGATAGAGAAATAATAATTGATAAATATCAATTGAGATATAATAATGTATGTGGATTGGGGTAATAAATAATCAAGAAATATTGACTGAGGAGTATAAATTGAAAAGCATAGATAGAGAAATAATAATTGATAAATATCAATTGGGACATAATAATGTATGTGGATTGGGAAATAATAATTAAGAAATATTGACTGAGGAGAAAATTCAGTGCTATAGATAGAGGGTAACACACTGATAAATATCAATTGAGACATAATAATGAATGTGGATTCGGAAATAATAATTAAGAAATATTGACTGAGGAGTATAAATTGAAAAGCATAGATAGAGTAAAATAATAATTGACAAATAATTGAGATATAATAATATATGGGATTAGGAATAATAATTAATAAATATTGACTGAGGAGTATAAATTGAAAAGCATAGATAGAGAAATAATAATTGACAAATATCAATTGAGATATAATAATGGATGTGGATTGGGAAATAATAATTAAGAAATATTGACTGAGTAGCAACTTGAAAAGCATAGATAGAGAAATAAGAATTGATAAATATCAATTGAGATATAATAATGGATGTGGATTGGGAAATAATAATTAAGAAATATTGACTGAAGAGTATAAATTGAAAAGCATAGATAGAGAAATAATAATTGATAAATATCAATTGAAATATAATAATGGATGTAGATTAGGAAATAATAATTAAGAAATATTGACTGAGGAGTATAAATTGAAAAGCATATATAGAGAAATAATAATATATGTGGATTAGGAAATAATAATTAATAAATATTGACTGAGGAGTATAAATTGAAAAGCATACATAGAGAAATAATAATTGATAAATATCAATTGAGATATAATAATGGATGTGGATTGGGAAATAATAATTAAGAAATATTGACTGAGGAGTATAAATTGAAAAGCATAGATAGAGAAATAATAATTGATAAATATCAATTGAGATATAATAATGGATGTGGATTGGGAAATAATAATTAAGAAATATTGACTGAGGAGTATAAATTGAAAAGCATACATAGAGAAATAATAATTGATAAATATCAATTGAGATATAATAATGGATGTGGATTGGGAAATAATAATTAAGAAATATTGACTGAGGAGTATAAATTGAAAAGCATAGATAGAGAAATAATAATTGATAAATATCAATTGAGATATAATAATGGATGTGGATTGGGAAATAATAATTAAGAAATATTGACTGAGGAGTATAAATTAAAAAGCATAGATAGAGAAATAATAATTGATAAATATCAATTGGGAAATAATAATGAATGTGGATTGGGAAATAATAATTAAGAAATATTGACTGAGGAGTATAAATTGAAAAGCATAGATAGAGAAATAATAATTGATAAATATCAATTGAGACATAATAATGGATGTGGATCGGGAAATAATAATTGAGAAATATTGACTGAGGAGTATAAATTGAAAAGCATAGATAGAGAAATAATAATTGATAAATATCAATTGGGACATAATAATGGATGTGTATTGGAAAATAATTAAGAAATATTGACTGAGGAGTATAAATTGAAAAGCACAGATAGAGAAATAATAATTGATAAATATCAATTGAGATATAATAATGGATGTGGATTGAGAAATAATAATTAAGAAATATTGACTGAGGAGTATAAATTGAAAAGCATAGATAGAGAAATAATAATTGATAAATATCAATTGAGACATAATAATGGATGTGGATCGGGAAATAATAATTGAGAAATATTGACTGAGGAGTATAAATTGAAAAGCATAGATAGAGAAATAATAATTGATAAATATCAATTGGGACATAATAATGTATGTGGATTGGGAAATAATAATTAAGAAATATCGACTGAGGAGTATAAATTGAAAAGCATAGATAGAGAAATAATAATTGATAAATATCAATTGGGAAATAATAATGTATGTGGATTGGGAAATAATTAAGAAATATTGACTGAGGAGTATAAATTGAAAAGCACAGATAGAGAAATAATAATTGATAAATATCAATTGGGAAATAATAATGTATGTGGATTGGGAAATAATTCAGAAATATTGACTGAGGAGTATAAATTGAAAAGCATAGATAGAGAAATAATAATTGATAAATATCAATTGGGACATAATAATGGATGTGTATTGGAAAATAATTAAGAAATATTGACTGAGGAGTATAAATTGAAAAGCATAGATAGAGAAATAATAATTGACAAATATCAATTGAGATATAATAATGGATGTGGATTAGGAAATAATAATTAAGAAATATTGACTGAGGAGTATAAATTGAAAAGCATAGATAGAGAAATAAGAATTGATAAATATCAATTGAGATATAATAATGGATGTGGATTGGGAAATAATAATTAAGAAATATTGACTGAAGAGTATAAATTGAAAAGCATAGATAGAGAAATAATAATTGATAAATATCAATTGAAATATAATAATGGATGTAGATTAGGAAATAATAATTAAGAAATATTGACTGAGGAGTATAAATTGAAAAGCATAGAGAAATAATAATTGATAAATATCAATTGAGATATAATAATGGATGTGGATTGGGAAATAATAATTAAGAAATATTGACTGAGAAGTATAAATTGAAATGCATAGATAGAGAAATAATAATTGATAAATATCAATTGAGACATAATAATGTATGTGGATTGGGAAATAATAATTAAGAAATATTGACTGAGGAGTATAAATTGAAAAGCATAGATAGAGAAATAATAATTGATAAATATCAATTGAGATATAATAATGGATGTGGATTGGGAAATAATAATTAAGAAATATTGACTGAGGAGTATAAATTGAAAAGCATAGATAGAGAAATAATAATTGATAAATATCAATTGGGACATAATAATGTATGTGGATTGGGAAATAATAATTAAGAAATATTGACTGAGGAGTATAAATTGAAAAGCATAGATAGAGAAATAATAATTGATAAATATCAATTGGGACATAATAATGAATGTGGATTGGGAAATAATAATTAAGAAATATTGACTGAGGAGTATAAATTAAAAAGCTTAGATAGAGAAATAATAATTGATAAATATCAATTGGGAAATAATAATGAATGTGGATTGGGAAATAATAATTAAGAAATATTGACTGAGGAGTATAAATTGAAAAGCATAGATAGAGAAATAATAATTGATAAATATCAATTGAGACATAATAATGGATGTGGATCGGGAAATAATAATTGAGAAATATTGACTGAGGAGTATAAATTGAAAAGCATAGATAGAGAAATAATAATTGATAAATATCAATTGGGAAATAATAATGTATGTGGATTGGGAAATAATAATTAAGAAATATTGACTGAGGAGTATAAATTGAAAAGCATAGATAGAGAAATAATAATTGATAAATATCAATTGAGATATAATAATGGATGTGGATTGGGAAATAATAATTAAGAAATATTGACTGAGGAGTATAAATTAAAAAGCATAGATAGAGAAATAATAATTGATAAATATCAATTGGGAAATAATAATGAATGTGGATTGGGAAATAATAATTAAGAAATATTGACTGCGGAGTATAAATTGAAAAGCATAGATAGAGAAATAATAATTGATAAATATCAATTGAGACATAATAATGGATGTGGATCGGGAAATAATAATTGAGAAATATTGACTGAGGAGTATAAATTGAAAAGCATAGATAGAGAAATAATAATTGATAAATATCAATTGGGACATAATAATGGATGTGTATTGGAAAATAATTAAGAAATATTGACTGAGGAGTATAAATTGAAAAGCACAGATAGAGAAATAATAATTGATAAATATCAATTGAGATATAATAATGGATGTGGATTGAGAAATAATAATTAAGAAATATTGACTGAGGAGTATAAATTGAAAAGCATAGATAGAGAAATAATAATTGATAAATATCAATTGAGACATAATAATGGATGTGGATCGGGAAATAATAATTGAGAAATATTGACTGAGGAGTATAAATTGAAAAGCATAGATAGAGAAATAATAATTGATAAATATCAATTGGGACATAATAATGTATGTGGATTGGGAAATAATAATTAAGAAATATCGACTGAGGAGTATAAATTGAAAAGCATAGATAGAGAAATAATAATTGATAAATATCAATTGGGAAATAATAATGTATGTGGATTGGGAAATAATTCAGAAATATTGACTGAGGAGTATAAATTGAAAAGCATAGATAGAGAAATAATAATTGATAAATATCAATTGGGACATAATAATGGATGTGTATTGGAAAATAATTAAGAAATATTGACTGAGGAGTATAAATTGAAAAGCACAGATAGAGAAATAATAATTGATAAATATCAATTGAGATATAATAATGGATGTGGATTGAGAAATAATAATTAAGAAATATTGACTGAGGAGTATAAATTGAAAAGCACAGATAGAGAAATAATAATTGATAAATATCAATTGAGATATAATAATGGATGTGGATTGAGAAATAATAATTAAGAAATATTGACTGAGGAGTATAAATTGAAAAGCACAGATAGAGAAATAATAATTGATAAATATCAATTGGGAAATAATAATGTATGTGGATTGGGAAATAATAATTAAGAAATATTGACTGAGGAGTATAAATTGAAAAGCATAGATAGAGAAATAATAATTGATAAATATCAATTGAGATATAATAATGTATGTGGATTGGGAAATAATAATTAAGAAATATTGACTGAGGAGTATAAATTGAAAAGCATAGATAGAGAAATAATAATTGATAAATATCAATTGGGACATAATAATGTATGTGGATTGGGAAATAATAATTAAGAAATATTGACTGAGGAGTATAAATTGAAAAGCATAGATAGAGAAATAATAATTGATAAATATCAATTGAGACATAATAATGAATGTGGATTCGGAAATAATAATTAAGAAATATTGACTGAGGAGTATAAATTGAAAAGCATAGATAGAGAAATAATAATTGACAAATATCAATTGGGATATAATAATATATGTGGATTAGGAAATAATAATTAATAAATATTGACTGAGGAGTATAAATTGAAAAGCATAGATAGAGAAATAATAATTGACAAATATCAATTGAGATATAATAATGGATGTGGATTAGGAAATAATAATTAAGAAATATTGACTGAGGAGTATAAATTGAAAAGCATAGATAGAGAAATAAGAATTGATAAATATCAATTGAGATATAATAATGGATGTGGATTGGGAAATAATAATTAAGAAATATTGACTGAAGAGTATAAATTGAAAAGCATAGATAGAGAAATAATAATTGATAAATATCAATTGAAATATAATAATGGATGTAGATTAGGAAATAATAATTAAGAAATATTGACTGAGGAGTATAAATTGAAAAGCATAGAGAAATAATAATTGATAAATATCAATTGAGATATAATAATGGATGTGGATTGGGAAATAATAATTAAGAAATATTGACTGAGAAGTATAAATTGAAATGCATAGATAGAGAAATAATAATTGATAAATATCAATTGAGACATAATAATGTATGTGGATTGGGAAATAATAATTAAGAAATATTGACTGAGGAGTATAAATTGAAAAGCATAGATAGAGAAATAATAATTGATAAATATCAATTGAGATATAATAATGGATGTGGATTGGGAAATAATAATTAAGAAATATTGACTGAGGAGTATAAATTGAAAAGCATAGATAGAGAAATAATAATTGATAAATATCAATTGGGACATAATAATGTATGTGGATTGGGAAATAATAATTAAGAAATATTGACTGAGGAGTATAAATTGAAAAGCATAGATAGAGAAATAATAATTGACAAATATCAATTGAGATATAATAATGGATGTGTATTGGAAAATAATTAAGAAATACTAGACTGAGGAGTATAAATTGAAAAGCACAGATAGAGAAATAATAATTGATAAATATCAATTGAGATATAATAATGGATGTGGATTGAGAAATAATAATTAAGAAATATTGACTGAGGAGTATAAATTGAAAAGCACAGATAGGAGAAATAATAATACCGATAAATAATTGGGAAATAATACGTATGTGGATTGGGGAAATAATAATTAAGAAATATTGACTGAGGAGGTAATTGAAAAGCATAGAGATAGAGAAATAATATTGACAATAACAATGAGATGTTAATAATGTATATAGATTAGGGAAAATGTTAAACAAATGATGACTGAGGAGTATATAAATTGAAAAGTATAGACAGAGAAACAACAATTGATAAATATCATTAGGCATAATAATGTGCGGATTGGGAGTCAATAATTAAGAAATATTGACTGAGGAGTATAAATTGAAAAGCATAG
Organism: Ascarosepion bandense; assembly: GCA_037127315.1. Lineage (NCBI taxonomy): Eukaryota > Metazoa > Mollusca > Cephalopoda > Sepiida > Sepiidae > Ascarosepion > Ascarosepion bandense. Next base: position 2,696,983 of record JBBBDQ010001228.1, on the reverse strand, counting down.
ATAGAGAAATAATAATTGATAAATATCAATTGAGACATAATAATGAATGTGGATTCGGAAATAATAATTAAGAAATATTGATCGAGGAGTATAAATTGAAAAGCATAGATAGAGAAATAATAATTGACAAATATCAATTGAGATATAATAATATATGTAGATTAGGAAATAATAATTAATAAATATTGACTGAGGAGTATAAATTGAAAAGCATAGATAGAGAAATAATAATTGACAAATATCAATATAGATATAATAATGGATGTGGATTAGGAAATAATAATTAAGAAATATTGACTGAGGAGTATAAATTGAAAAGCATGATAGAGAAATAAGAATTGATAAATATCAATTGGAGATATAATAATTAGATGTGGATTGGGAAATAATAATTAAGAAATATTGACTGAAGAGTATAAATTGAAAAGCATAGATAGAGAAATAATAATTGATAAATATCAATTGAAATATAATAATGGATGTAGATTAGGAAATAATAATTAAGAAATATTGACTGAGGAGTATAAATTGAAAAGCATATATAGAGAAATAATAACATAGTGATTAGAAATAATAATTAATAAATATTGACTGAGGAGTATAAATTGAAAAGCATACATAGAGAAGAATAATTGATAAATATCAATTGAGATATAATAATGGATGTGGATTGGGAAATAATAATTATGAAATATTGACTGAGGAGTATAAATTGAAAAGCATAGATAGAGAAATAATAATTGATAAATATCAATTGAGATATAATAATGGATGGATTGGGAAATAATAATTAAGAAATATTGACTGAGGAGTATAAATTGAAAAGCATACATAGAGAAATAATACCTGATAAATATCAATTGAGATATAATAATGGATGTGGATTGGGAAATAATAATTAAGAAATATTGACTGAGGAGTATAAATTGAAAAGCATAGATAGAGAAATAATAATTGATAAATATCAATTGAGATATAATAATGATGTGGATTGGGAAATAATAATTAAGAAATATTGACTGAGGAGTATAAATTAAAAAAAGCATAGATAGAGAAATAATAATTGATAAATACTTCAATTAAAATAATAATGAATGTGGATTGGGAAATAATAATTAAGAAATATTGACTGAGGAGTATAAATTGAAAAGCATAGATAGAGAAATAATAATTGATAAATATCAATTGAGACATAATAATGGATGTGGATCGGGAAATAATAATTGAGAAATATTGACTGAGGAGTATAAATTGAAAAGCATAGATAGAGAAATAATAATTGATAACATCAATTGGGACATAATAATGGATGTGCATTGGAAAATAATTAAGAAATATTGACTGAGGAGTATAAATTGAAAAGCACAGATAGAGAAATAATAATTGATAAATATCAATTGAGATATAATAATGGATGTGGATTGAGAAATAATAATTAAGAAATATTGACTGAGGAGTATAAATTGAAAAGCATAGATAGAGAAATAATAATTGATAAATATCAATTGAGACATAATAATGGATGTGGATCGGGAAATAATAATTGAGAAATATTGACTGAGGGAGTATAAATTGAAAAGCATAGATAGAGAAATAATAATTGATAAATATCAACAAGGTAATAATGTATGTGGATTGGGAAATAATACCCAAGGAAATATCGACTGAGGAGTATAAATTGAAAAGCATAGATAGAGAAATAATAATTGATAAATATCAATTGGGAAATAATAATGTATGTGGATTGGGAAATAATTAAGAAATATTGACTGAGGAGTATAAATTGAAAAGCACAGATAGAGAAATAATAATTGATAAATATCAATTGGGAAATAATAATGTATGTGGATTGGGAAATAATTAAGAAATATTGACTGAGGAGTATAAATTGAAAAGCATAGATAGAGAAATAATAATTGATAAATATCAATTGGGACATAATAATGAATGTGGATTAAAATAATAATTAAGAAATATTGACTGAGGAGTATAAATTAAAAAGCTTAGATAGAGAAATAATAATTGATAAATATCAATTGGGAAATAATAATGAATGTGGATTGGGAAATAATAATTAAGAAATATTGACTGAGGAGTATAAATTGAAAAGCATAGATAGAGAAATAATAACGGATAAATATCAATTGAGACATAATAATGGATGTGGATCGAAATAATAATTGAGAAATATTGACTGAGGAGTATAAATTGAAAGTATAGATAGAGAAATAATAATTGATAAATATCAATTGGGAAATAATAATGTATGTGGATTGGGAAATAATAATTAAGAAATATTGACTGAGGAGTATAAATTGAAAAGCATAGATAGAGAAATAATAATGATAAATATCAATTGAGATATAATAATGGATGTGGATTGGGAAATAATAATTAAGAAATATTGACTGAGGAGTATAAATTAAAAAGCATAGATAGAGAAATAATAATTGACAAATATCAATTGGGAAATAATAATGAATGTGGATTGGGAAATAATAATTAAGAAATATTGACTGAGGAGTATAAATTGAAAAGCATAGATAGAGAAATAATAATTGATAAATATCAATTGAGACATAATAATGGATGTGGATCGGGAAATAATAATTGAGAAATATTGACTGAGGAGTATAAATTGAAAAGTATAGATAGAGAAATAATAATTGATAAATATCAATTGGGACATAATAATGGATGTGTATTGGAAAATAATTAAGAAATATTGACTGAGGAGTATAAATTGAAAAGCACAGATAGAGAAATAATAATTGATAAATATCAATTGAGATATAATAATGGATGTGGATTGAGAAATAATAATTAAGAAATATTGACTGAGGAGTATAAATTGAAAAGCATAGATAGAGAAATAATAATTGATAAATATCAATTGAGACATAATAATGGATGTGGATCGGGAAATAATAATTGAGAAATATTGACTGAGGAGTATATAAATTGAAAAGCATAGATAGAGAAATAATAATTGATAAATATCAATTGGGACATAATAATGTATGTGGATTGGGAAATAATAATTAAGAAATATCGACTGAGGAGTATAAATTGAAAAGCATAGATAGAGAAATAATAATTGATAAATATCAATTGGGAAATAATAATGTATGTGGATTGGGAAATAATTCAGAAATATTGACTGAGGAGTATAAATTGAAAAGCATAGATAGAGAAATAATAATTGATAAATATCAATTGGGACATAATAATGGATGTGTATTGGAAAATAATTAAGAAATATTGACTGAGGAGTATAAATTGAAAAGCACAGATAGAGAAATAATAATTGATAAATATCAATTGAGATATAATAATGGATGTGGATTGAGAAATAATAATTAAGAAATATTGACTGAGGAGTATAAATTGAAAAGCACAGATAGAGAAATAATAATTGATAAATATCAATTGAGATATAATAATGGATGTGGATTGAGAAATAATAATTAAGAAATATTGACTGAGGAGTATAAATTGAAAAGCACAGATAGAGAAATAATAATTGATAAATATCAATTGGGAAATAATAATGTATGTGGATTGGGAAATAATAATTAAGAAATATTGACTGAGGAGTATAAATTGAAAAGCATAGATAGAGAAATAATAATTGATAAATATCAATTGAGATATAATAATGTATGTGGATTGGGAAATAATAATTAAGAAATATTGACTGAGGAGTATAAATTGAAAAGCATAGATAGAGAAATAATAATTGATAAATATCAATTGGGACATAATAATGTATGTGGATTGGGAAATAATAATTAAGAAATATTGACTGAGGAGTATAAATTGAAAAGCATAGATAGAGAAATAATAATTGATAAATATCAATTGAGACATAATAATGAATGTGGATTCGGAAATAATAATTAAGAAATATTGACTGAGGAGTATAAATTGAAAAGCATAGATAGAGAAATAATAATTGACAAATATCAATTGGGATATAATAATATATGTGGATTAGGAAATAATAATTAATAAATATTGACTGAGGAGTATAAATTGAAAAGCATAGATAGAGAAATAATAATTGACAAATATCAATTGAGATATAATAATGGATGTGGATTAGGAAATAATAATTAAGAAATATTGACTGAGGAGTATAAATTGAAAAGCATAGATAGAGAAATAAGAATTGATAAATATCAATTGAGATATAATAATGGATGTGGATTGGGAAATAATAATTAAGAAATATTGACTGAAGAGTATAAATTGAAAAGCATAGATAGAGAAATAATAATTGATAAATATCAATTGAAATATAATAATGGATGTAGATTAGGAAATAATAATTAAGAAATATTGACTGAGGAGTATAAATTGAAAAGCATAGAGAAATAATAATTGATAAATATCAATTGAGATATAATAATGGATGTGGATTGGGAAATAATAATTAAGAAATATTGACTGAGAAGTATAAATTGAAATGCATAGATAGAGAAATAATAATTGATAAATATCAATTGAGACATAATAATGTATGTGGATTGGGAAATAATAATTAAGAAATATTGACTGAGGAGTATAAATTGAAAAGCATAGATAGAGAAATAATAATTGATAAATATCAATTGAGATATAATAATGGATGTGGATTGGGAAATAATAATTAAGAAATATTGACTGAGGAGTATAAATTGAAAAGCATAGATAGAGAAATAATAATTGATAAATATCAATTGGGACATAATAATGTATGTGGATTGGGAAATAATAATTAAGAAATATTGACTGAGGAGTATAAATTGAAAAGCATAGATAGAGAAATAATAATTGATAAATATCAATTGGGACATAATAATGAATGTGGATTGGGAAATAATAATTAAGAAATATTGACTGAGGAGTATAAATTAAAAAGCTTAGATAGAGAAATAATAATTGATAAATATCAATTGGGAAATAATAATGAATGTGGATTGAAGTAATAATTAAAATATTGACTGAGGTATAAATTGAAAAGCATAGATAGAGAAATAATAATTGATAAATATCAATTGAGACATAATAATGGATGTGGATCGGGAAATAATAATTGAGAAATATTGACTGAGGAGTATAAATTGAAAAGCATAGATAGAGAAATAATAATTGATAAATATCAATTGGAAATAATAATGTATGTGGATTGGGAAATAATAATTGAGAAATATTGACTGAGGAGTATAAATTGAAAAGCATAGATAGAGAAATAATAATTGATAAATATCAATTGGGACATAATAATGTATGTGGATTGGGAAATAATAATTAAGAAATATCGACTGAGGAGTATAAATTGAAAAACGCATAGATAAATAATAATTGATAAATATCCAATTGGGAAATAATAATGTATGTGGTTAAGGAAATAATTAAGAAATATTGACTGAGGTATAAATTGAAAAGCACAGATAGAGAAATAATAATTGATAAATATCAATTGGGAAATAATAATGTATGTGGATTGGGAAATAATTAAGAAATATTGACTGAGGAGTATAAATTGAAAAGCATAGATAGAGAAATAATAATTGATAAATATCAATTAGGACATAATAATGAATGTGGATTGGGAAATAATTAAAATATTGTTCGAGTATAAATTAAAAAGCTTAGATAGAGAAATAATAATTGATAAATATCAATTGGGAAATAATAATAAGATAATGATTGAAATAATAATTAAAATATTGACTGAGGAGTATAAATTGAAAAGCATAGATGAAAATAATAATTGATAAATATCAATTGAGACATAATAATGGATGTGGATCAGGAAATAATAATTGAGAAATATTGACTGAGGAGTATAAATTGAAAAGCATAGATAGAGAAATAATAATTGATAAATATCAATTGGGAAATAATAATGTATGTGGATTGGGAAATAATAATTAAAATATTGACTGAGGAGTATAAATTGAAAAGCATAGATAGAGAAATAATAATTGATAAATATGGTCTGAGATATAATAATGGATGTGGATTGGAAATAATAATTAAGAAATATTGACTGAGGTATAAATTAAAAAGCATAGATAGAGAAATAATAATTGATAAATATCAATTGGGAAATAATAATGAATAATAGTTAGGGAAATAATAATTAAGAAATATTGGCTAAATTATAAATTGAAAAGCATAGATAGAGAAATAATAATTGATAAATATCAATTGAGACATAATAATGGATGTGGATCGGGAAATAATAATTGAAATATTGACTGAGGAGTATAAATTGAAAAGCATAGATAGAGAAATAATAATTGATAAATATCAATTGGGACATAATAATGGATATGTAAACCTGGAAAATAATTAAGAAATATTGACTGAGGAGTATAAATTGAAAAGCACAGATAGAGAAATAATAATTGATAAATATCAATTGAGATATAATAATGGATGTGGATTGAGAAATAATATTAAGAAATATTGACTGAGGAGTATAAATTGAAAAGCATAGATAGAGAAATAATAATTGATAAATATCAATTCAAGGACATAATAATGGATGTGGATCGGGAAATAATAATTGAGAAATATTTATTTGAGGAGTATAAATTGAAAAGCATAGATAGAGAAATAATAATTGATAAATATAATTAGGACATAATAATGTATGTGGATTGGGAAATAATTAAGAAATATCGACTGAGGAGTATAAATTGAAAAGCATAGATAGAGAAATAATAATTGATAAATATCAATTGGGAAATAATAATGTATGTGGATTGGGAAATAATTCAGAAATATTGACTGAGGAGTATAAATTGAAAAGCATAGATAGAGAAATAATAATTGATAAATATCAATTGGGACATAATAATGGATGTGTATTGGAAAATAATTAAGAAATATTGACTGAGGAGTATAAATTGAAAAGCACAGATAGAGAAATAATAATTGATAAATATCAATTGAGATATAATAATGGATGTGGATTGAGAAATAATAATTAAGAAATATTGACTGAGGAGTATAAATTGAAAAGCACAGATAGAGAAATAATAATTGATAAATATCAATTGAGATATAATAATGGATGTGGATTGAGAAATAATAATTAAGAAATATTGACTGAGGAGTATAAATTGAAAAGCACAGATAGAGAAATAATAATTGATAAATATCAATTGGGAAATAATAATGTATGTGGATTGGGAAATAATAATTAAGAAATATTGACTGAGGAGTATAAATTGAAAAGCATAGATAGAGAAATAATAATTGATAAATATCAATTGAGATATAATAATGTATGTGGATTGGGAAATAATAATTAAGAAATATTGACTGAGGAGTATAAATTGAAAAGCATAGATAGAGAAATAATAATTGATAAATATCAATTGGGACATAATAATGTATGTGGACGGAAATAATTAAGAAATATTGACTGAGGAGTATAAATTGAAAAGATGATAGATAGAGAAATAATAATTGATAAATATCAATTGGAGACATAATAATGAATGGATTTGGAAATAATAATTAAGAAATATTGACTGAGGAGTATAAAATTGAAAAGCAACAGATAGAGAAATAATAATTGACAAATATCAATTGGGATATAATAATATATGTGGATTAGGAACAATAATTAATAAATATTGACTGAGGAGTATAAATTCGAAAAGCATAGATAGATAAATAATAATTGACAAATATCAATTGAGATATAATAATGGATGTGGATTAGGAAATAATAATTAAGAAATATTGACTGAGGAGTATAAAACGAAAAGCATAGATAGAGAAATAAGAACTTATAAAATATCAATTGAGATATAATAATGGATGTGATTGGGAAATAATACCAAAGAAATATTGACTGAAGAGTATAAATTGAAAAGCATAGATAGAGAAATAATAATTGATAAATATCAATTGAAATAATAATAATGGATGTAGATTAGGAAATAATAATTAAGAAATATTGACTGAGGAGTATAAATTGAAAAGCATAGAGAAATAATAATTATTAAATATCAATTGAGACATATCAATGGATGTGGATTGGGAAATAATAATTAAGAAATATTGACTGAGAAGTATAAATTGAAATGCATAGATAGAGAAATAATTGATAAATATCAATTGAGACATAATAATGTATGTGGATTGTAAAAATATAATTAAGAAATATTGACTGAGATATAAATTGAAAGCATAGATAGAGAAATAATAATTGATAAATATCAATTGAGATATAATAATGGATGTGATTGGAACAATAATTAAGAAATATTGACTGAGGAGTATAAACTTGAAAAGCATAGATAGAGAAATAATAATTGATAAATATCAATTGGGACATAATAATGTATGATTGGGAAATAATAATTAAGAAATATTGACTGAGGAGTATAAATTGAAAAGAAGATAGATAGAGAAATAATAATTGATAAATATCAATTGGGACATAATAATGAATGTGGATTGGGAAATAATAACAAGAAAGATGACTGAGGAGTATAAATTAAAAAAGCTTAGATAGAGAAATAATAATTGATAAATATCAATTGGGAAATAATAACAATGAATGTGGATTAGGTAGTGATAATAATTAAGAAATATTGACTGAGGAGTATAAATTGAAAAGCATAGATAGAGAAATAATAATTGATAAATATCAATTGAGACATAATAATGGATGTGATCAAATAATAATTGAGAAATATTGACTGAGGAGTAAAATTGAAAAAGCATAGATAGAGAAATAATAATTGACAAATACTGATCAAAAATAATAATGTATGTGGATTAAAATAATATCATAGAAATATTGACTGAGGAGTATAAATTGAAAGCATAGATAGAGAAATAATAATTGATAAATATCAATTGGGACATAATAATGTATGTGGATTGGGAAATAATAATTAAGAAATATTGACTGAGGAGTATAAATTGAAAAGCATAGATAGAGAAATAATAATTGATAAATATCAATTGAGACATAATAATGAATGTGGATTCGGAAATAATAATTAAGAAACATTGACTTGAGAGCATAAATTGAAAAGCATAGATAGAGAAATAATAATTGATAAATATCAATTGAGATATAATAATATATGTGGATTAGGAACAATAATTAATAAATATTGACTGAGGAGTATAAATTGGAAAAGCATGATAGAGAAATAATAATTGATAAATATCAATTGAGACATAATAATGGATGTGGATCGAAACAATTGAGAAATATTGACTGAGGAATATAAACTCAAAAGCATAGATAGAGAAATAATAATTGATAAATATCAATTGGGACATAATAATGGATGTGTATTGGAAAATAATTAATAAATATTGACTGAGGAGTATAAATTGAAAAGCATAGATAGAGAAATAATAATTGATAAATATCAATTGAGATATAATAATGGATGTGGATTGGGAAATAATAATTAAGAAATATTGACTGAGGAGTATAAATTGAAAAGCATAGATAGAGAAATAATAATTGATACATATCAATTGAGATATAATAATGGATGTGGATTGGGAAATAATAATTAAGAAATATTGACTGAGGAGTATAAATTTGAAAAGCATAAATAGAGAAATAATAATTGATAAATATCAATTGAGATATAATAATGGATGTGGATTGGGAAATAATAATTAATAAATATTGACTGAGGAGTATAAATTTGAAAAGCATAGATAGAGAAATAATAATTGATAAATATCAATTGGGACATAATAATGAATGTGGATTGGGAAATAATAATTAAGAAATATTGACTGAGGAGTATAAATTAAAAAGCATAGATAGAGAAATAATAATTGATAAATATCAATTGGGAAATAATAATGAATGTGGATTGGGAAATAATAATTGAGAAATATTGACTGAGGAGTATAAATTGAAAAGCATAGATAGAGAAATAATAATTGATAAATATCAATTGAGACATAATAATGGATGTGGATCGGGAAATAATAATTGAGAAATATTGACTGAGGAGTATAAATTGAAAAGCATAGATCGATAAATAATAATTGATAAATATCAATTGGGAAATAATAATGTATGTGGATTGGGAAATAATAATTAAGAAATATTGACTGAGGAGTATAAATTGAAAAGCATAGATAGAGAAATAATAATTGATAAATATCAATTGAGATATAATAATGTATGTGGATTGGGAAATAATAATTAAGAAATATTGACTGAGGAGTATAAATTGAAAAGCATAGATAGAGAAATAATAATTGATAAATATCAATTGGGACATAATAATGTATGTGGATTGGGAAATAATAATTAAGAAATATTGACTGAGGAGTATAAATTGAAAAGCATAGATAGAGAAATAATAATTGATAAATATCAATTGAGACATAATAATGAATGTGGATTCGGAAATAATAATTAAGAAATATTGACTGAGGAGTATAAATTGAAAAGCATAGATAGAGAAATAATAATTGACAAATATCAATTGAGATATAATAATGGATGTGGATTAGGAAATAATAATTAAGAAATATTGACTGAGGAGTATAAATTGAAAAGCATAGATAGAGAAATAATAATTGATAAATATCAATTGGGACATTATAATGTATGTGATAAAAATAATAATAACAATATTAATGAGGAGTATAAAATTGAAAAGCATAGACAGAGAAATAATAATTGATAACATCACTGGAGATATAATAATGATGTGGGATCGAAATAATAATTAAGAAAATATTGACTGAGAGTATAAATTGAAAAGCATAGATAGAGAAATAATAATTGATAAATATCAATTGGACATAATAATGGATGCGCATTGAAAACAATTAAGAAATACTTAATCGATAATGGCGCAATTAAAAGCATAGATAGAGAAATTAATACTGATAAATATCAATTGGGAAATAATAATGTATGGATTGGAACAATACTCAAGAAATATTGATTGAGGAGTATAAATTGAAGTTGATAGAGAAATAATAATTGATAAATACTGTAATTGGGAATAATACTGCATAGATTAAATAATAATTAAGAAATATTGACTGAGAGGTGAATCAAAAAGCATAGAGAAAATAATAATCACAAGATCTGTAACCGTATTAATTAACAATGTATGTGGATTGGGAAATAATACTACATGAAATATTTGACCTGATATATAAAATTTGAAAAGCATAGATAGATAGGCACAATAATGATAAACACTAAATTGTATAATAACAACGATGTGGACGTGGAACAATGGGATCAAATAAAATATTGACTGAGGGAGTATAAATTGAAAAGCATAGATAGAGAAATAATAATTACAACATTAATTGAGACATAATAATGAATGATTCGAAAATAATAATTAAGAAATATTGACGAGGAGCATAAATTGAAAAGCATGATAGAGAAATAATAATTGATAATATCAATTAGAGATATAATAATATACAGGGATTAGAAATAATTAATAAATATTGACTGAGGGAGTATAAATTGAAAAGCATAGATAGAGAAATAATAATTGATAAATATCAATTGGGACATTATAATGTATGTGGATTAAATAACAATTAATAAATACTGACTGAGGAGTATAAATTGAAAGCATAGATAGAGAAATAATAATTGATAAATATCAATTGAGATATAATAATATATGTGGACAGGAATATATCAATAAACATGACTGAGTATATAATGAAAAGTATAGATAGAAATAATAATTGATAAAATAATGAATGATATTACAATATCGGATGTGGATTGGGAAATAATAATTAAGAAATATTGACTGAGGAGTATAAATTTGAAAAGCATAGATAGAGAAATAATAATTGATAAATATCAATTGAGATATAATAATGGATGTGGATTAGAAATAATACCAAGAAGTATTAGACCGAGGAGTATAATTTGAAAAGCATAAATAGAGAAATAATAATTGATAAATATCAATTGGGACATAATAATGTATGTGGATTGGGAAATAATAATTAAGAAATATTGACTGAGGAGTATAAATTTGAAAAGCATAGATAGAGAAATAATAATTGATAAATATCAATTGAGATATAATAATGGATGTGGATTGGGAAATAATAATTAAGAAATATTGACTGAGGAGTATAAATTTGAAAAGCATAGATAGAGAAATAATAATTGATAAATAACAATTGAGATATAATAATGGATGTGGATTGGGAAATAATAATTAAGAAATATTGACTGAGGAGTATAAATTTGAAAAGCATAAATAGAGAAACAATAATTGATTAATATCAATTGAGATATAATAATGGATGTGGATTGGGAAATAATAATTAAGAAATATTGACTGAGGAGTACAAATTGAAAAGCATAGATAGAGAAATAATAATTGATAAATATCAATTGAGATATAATAATGGATGTGGATTGGGAAATAATAATTAAGAAATATTGACTGAGGAGTACAAATTGAAAAGCATAGATAGAGAAATAATAATTGATAAATATCAATTGAGATATAATAATGGATGTGGATTGGGAAATAATAATTAAGAAATATTGACTGAGGAGTATAAATTTGAAAAGCATAAATAGAGAAATAATAATTGATAAATATCAATTGAGATATAATAATGGATGTGGATTGGGAAATAATAATTAAGAAATATTGACTGAGGAGTACAAATTGAAAAGCATAGATAGAGAAATAATAATTGATAAATATCAATTGAGATATAATAATGGATGTGGATTGGGAAATAATAATTAAGAAATATTGACTGAGGAGTACAAATTGAAAAGCATAGATAGAGAAATAATAATTGATAAATATCAATTGAGATATAATAATGGATGTGAATTGGGAAATAATAATGAAAAATATTGATTGGGTAAGTGTTTGTGTAATAAAAATTGATAAATAGTGATTACGAATTAAAAAATAAAAGTATTGATTGTAAAATGATAATTGAAATATATAAAATTGAGAAATAATAATTGACATATTGATAATAACTGAAATATAGATCGTGAACATGATAACTGAAATGTATTGAATTATTGAAAAATAGTTATTGGGACATAATTGAGAAAGATTGATTGGAAAATAGTGATTGAGAAATATTGATTGTAAATTGATAATGAAAGATATTGATTGATAAATAATGATAAATATTGATTGGGAGATAGTAACTGAGAAATAGTGATTAGGAAATAATAATTGAAAAATATTGATTAAGTTTAATTAGTTCAATATGATTAAATTGGCAGACATATAAATGGCTCAAAGTCTGTTTTTATTTGAGGCAATAAATGGCTTGTTAATATTTTAATTTCTCCCAAAAAAAGAAAGAGAGACAAAAACATTAAACTGAAAGATACCTTCCTGCCTCCCTAGCATGGCTAATACTAACCTCCATGAGAGTGACATGTTATGCCTTCTTGAACTTACATTATGGACTCTAATGATTATATGGAAGCCATTGCTAGGTCTGCTGTTAAGAAAGTTGGTTCACTGTGATGTACTGGACAATTTCCTCTCCTGAAAATATCTGACATATTTATAAGTCTACCATTCATCCATGCCTATTGCTGTCACAATTTTTTCTCCCAAATCTATCTGATATATCTATAAGTCTATCATTTATCCATGCCTATTGCTGTCACAATTTGGTCTAGTGCTTCTGCAGCATACCCAGAGATTCTTGATAAAATCCAAAGAAGACTCACCAATACTATTTGGTCCTGACATGGCATCTTGACTTCAGTCACTTTCTCATCACTGCAACATAGCTTCCCTGTGCCTTTTCTATAAATACTTTCATGGTAATTGTTTGGATGACCTCTTTGCTATCATACCAATGACTTATGAATTTAAGTGCTGTACTAGATTAGCATTGTGGTAGAGTGGATATTGACTTGGAATGAGAAATTGGGGAGCTGAGTTTGAATTCCATTTGAATTCCTTGCATTCACTTATGCACAAATACACTTGGAAATGGTATTAATCTGTCTATTCCCTCCAGTTATGGGTTAAATAACAGGACAGATTGGGTTCTGTAGCCTTGGCTGGCAACCAGTCTACTGCAGAAAGCAATGGGAACCTACTGCGGGATAATCTTCTGCCCAATCAGTTATGTCTTTTTTGAGACATAACCGCCCAAGCACGTATGCATTCATAGGAGAGTATCTAATTCAGCAGGTGAGTTAGTCCACTATACTATAATTGACCTGAACAACATATTTGCATGAGTGATTTCTATTCACTTATATATAATTCTCCATTAATCACTCAATAGGCTTTCCTTTCATTTGGAGTGACTACACCAATCTCCTTGTGTGCCAAATCACTTGCTATTAACCAATATCCAACAGGTATGCATTTTCATAGTAAAATTATTGGCAATGCATTTTCATATTAAAACCATTGGCAATACATTTTCATAGTAAAATTATTGACAATGCATTTTCATATTTTGGATGTGCATTGTGATACAGTGGATGTCAGCTTGGAGTGAGAAATCAGAGAGTCAAGTTTGAATTTCAGTTGACATTCACTGGGTTCCCTTTCACACAAATACCCTTGGGAAAGGTATTAATCTGTTTCTTTCCTCCAACTATGGGTTAAATAACAAGATAGATTAGGTTCTATAGCCTTGGTTGGCAACCAGCCTACTGCAGAAAGTAATGGCAACTTACTGCAAGAAAATCTTTTGCTCAGTCATGTTTTGAAAGAGATATGATTGCCCAAGCATGTATCATGTGTGGCATTTAACTGACTGACTGATTTTTATATTAAAGTTATTGGCAATGCATTTTCATAGCAAAATCATTAGTAATACATTTTCATAGTAAATATTATTTTCAATGCATTTTATAGTAAAACCATTGGCTATACATTTTCATAGTAAAACCATTGGCTATACATTTTCATAGTAAAACCATTGGCTATACATTTTCATAGTAAAACCATTGGCTATACATTTTCATAGTAAAACCATTGGCTATACATTTTCATAGTAAAACCATTGGCTATACATTTTCATAGTAAAACCATTGGCTATACATTTTCATAGTAAAACCATTGGCTATACATTTTCATAGTAAAACCATTGGCTATACATTTTCATAGTAAAACCATTGGCTATACATTTTCATAGTGGACATTTTCATTGGCCTTATGCATTTTCATTAGTTTTGACATCATTGGCTATGCATTTTCATAGTGACATCATTGGCTATGCATTTTCATAGTGACATCATTGGCTATGCATTTTCAGTATCATTGGCTAATCATTTTCAGAGGCAATTCATTTTCAAAGTAAAATCATTGATCAAGCATTTCATATTAAAAATTATTAACAATTAAGTCTATAGTAAAATTAATTGCAATGTATTTCAAAGATTTTTTTAATAATTTCACCCCAAGCAAAGCAGTACTGCCACTGGTGCACACGGGGGCTACATAAGAGGAGATACATAGAAGGAGGGAGAAGACAAAGAAGAATTGGTTACAAGAGGTGTCAGAGAATGAGTAAGAGTAAATGCAAATAGTGGTATGAAGAGAGTTGCATAAGAATAGAGTGAAAAGGGAGAAGAACAAGATACAGGATATGTTGGGGAAAGGATAAGAAAAGGATGAAAGTCAAGGGGATAAGTGATGGCAATTGACATTGCATTTCAACTCTTGGAGATTGTAATTATCAGGGAAGCAAGTATACAAAAGTAAGTTCCACAGGTGGGAAGTGTGAGAAAAGAAGCTACTAGAGTAGAAGTGACTGCTGCATTTGGCTGTTTTGAATGTAAAAGAGTGGAACCTTGTTGCCAGTCTGGTTGCTTGAGTAAATTCTTGTAGAGGGAGCTAAGCTTGTCAAAGCAGAAGCCATGAAAATATTAGCAGAAGAGACAGAGAGAATCCACATTCTTGGGCGATCATGTCTCGAAAGAGACATGACTGACTGGGCAGAAGATTATTCCGCAGTAGGTTGCCATTGCTTTCTGCGGTAGACTGGTTGCCGACCAAGGCTATAGAACCCAATCAGTCCTATTATTTAACCCATAACTGGAAGGAAGAGACGGATTAATAACTTTCCCAAGGGTATTTGCGCATAAGTGAATACAATGGATTCAACTGGAATTCGAACTCTGTTCCCCGATTTCTCGTTCTGAGCCGATATCCACTGCACCACAACGCACATCCCATTGGCTGATTGGTATATGTGTAAAATGTATTTCAGGCAAGAATAACTCTTTGGCCCCACACAGTGACCCAACCCTTCCTAGCAGTAGGGTTAGCTATTGATTCAATGTAGTTGTCCCACTTGAGGTCGGCTGAGAGGGTGAGGCCAAAAGAGCACAGAGTATTGTTTTCGGGAAGACTAGTTTGATCCCTATGGTGGTTGACAGATAACAGCTTCGTTTTGGAAGCATTAAAGTTTATGAGCCATTTCTTACCCAAGTTCACCACAGATTGGGGGTCCTTGGCAGATTTCTGACTGAGGCAGGTGGTGTCATCAGCATAAATGCCTACTTGGGATTCGATCAAATCAGGGAGATCATTGATGAAGATCAGAAAGAGCATTGAACCTAGGAAAGAGCCCTGGGGGACACCTATGTTCATGTGGTAAGATCTGGAGGCATGCTCATTCGACCTTCATTATGCGGTTTGATAGGAACAATTGGATCAAATCAAACAAGTGCCCAGTGATACCCTAGCCCTGTAGCTTGCACAGAAGGTCAGTGTGCCAGTCCCTATCAAATGCTTTGGAGATACCCAAGGCAACAGCTTGGGCTTCGCCGTTTTAGTGAGGGCCCGATACATGTACATCAGCAACAGGATTTTCATATTAAAATCATTAGCAAATCATTTTATAGTAAAATAATTGGCAATGTATTTTCAAAGAAAAAATAGTGGGCAATGTATTTATATATTAACATAATTTATGGATTTTCATAGTAAGATTATTGGCAATGCACTTTTATAGTAAAATCACTTCCAATGCACTTTTATAGTAAAATGAAAGGCAATGAGATTTCATAATTTCATAGCAAAATCATCGGCTATATATATATATATATATATATATATATATATTAAAAGTATATTTTCATACTAAAATCATTGGCAATGCATTTTTATTGTAAAACCATTTCCAATGCATCTTCATATTAAAATCATCAGTAGTGAATTTTTGTACTGAATTCATTAGCAATACATCTTCATAGTAAAATTATTTGTGGTGCTTTTTCCTATTAAAGTCATGTATATTCATCTTAAAATCATTTGCAATGCGTTTCTATGAAAATCATTTGCAATGCGTTTCTATATGAAAATCATTTGCAATGCGTTTCTGTGAAAATCATTTGCAATGCGTTTCTATATGAAAATCATTTGCAATGCGTTTCTATATGAAAATCATTTGCAATGCGTTTCTATGTAAAAATCATTTATTGCGTTTCTATATGAAAATCCATTTGCAATGCGTTTCTATATGAAAATCACCAGAAATGCGTTTCTATATGAAAATCATTTGCAATGCGTTTCTATATGAAAATCATTTGCAATCGTTTCTATATGAAAATCATTTGCAATGCGTTTCTATATGAAAATCATTTACAGTACATTTCTATATGAAAATCATTTGCAATGCG
Organism: Ascarosepion bandense; assembly: GCA_037127315.1. Taxonomy (NCBI): domain Eukaryota; kingdom Metazoa; phylum Mollusca; class Cephalopoda; order Sepiida; family Sepiidae; genus Ascarosepion; species Ascarosepion bandense. Next base: position 2,679,345 of record JBBBDQ010001228.1, on the reverse strand, counting down.
TTTCTATATGAAAATCATTTGCAATGCGTTTCTATATGAAAATCATTTGCAATGCGTTTCTATATGAAAATCATTTGCAATGCGTTTCTATATGAAAATCATTTGCAATGCGTTTCTATATGAAAATCATTTGCAATGCGTTTCTATATGAAAATCATTTGCAATGCGTTTCTATATGAAAATCATTTGCAAGTAGTTTCTATATGAAAATCATTTGCAATGCGTTTCTATATGAAAATCATTTGCAATGCGTTTCTATATGAAAATCATTTGCAATGCGTTTCTATATGAAAATCATTTGCAATGCGTTTCTATATGAAAATCATTTTGCAATGGAATTTTCTATATGAAAGATGAGCACGATACGTTTCTATATGAAAATCATTTGCAATGCGTTTCTATATGAAAATCATTTGCAATGCGTTTCTATATGAAAAATCATTTGCAATGCGTTTCTATATGAAAATCATTTGCAATGCGTTTCTATATGAAAATCGTTGCAATGCGTTTCTATATGAAAATCATTTGCAATGCGTTTCTATATGAAAATCATTTGCAATGCGTTTCTATATGAAAATCATTTGCAATGCGTTTCTATATGAAAATCATTTGCAATGCGTTTCTATATGAAAATCATTTGCAATGCGTTTCTATATGAAAATCATTTGCAATGCGTTTCTATATGAAAATCATTTGCAATGCGTTTCTATATGAAAATCATTTGCAATGCGTTTCTATATGAAAATCATTTGCTTTAATGCGTTTCTATATGAAAATCATTTGCAATGCGTTTCTATATGAAAAATCATTTGCAATGCGTTTCTATATGAAAATCACGCAATGCGTTTCTATATGAAAATCATTTGCAATGCGTTTCTATATGAAAATCATTTGCAATGCGTTTTTCTATGAAAATCATTTGCAATGCGTTTCTATATGAAAATCATTTGCAATGCGTTTCTATATGAAAATCATTTGCAATGCGTTTCTATATGAAAATCATTTGCAATGCGTTTTCTATATGAAAATCATTTGCAATGCGTTTCTATATGAAAATCATTTGCAATGCGTTTATGATATTTGCAATGCGTTTCTATATGAAAATCATTTCCAATTAAATTTTATAGTAAAATCATTGGCAATACATTTTCACAGTAAAATGTTTCCTATCAAAATCGTTTGCAATGCATCTTCATATCAAAATCGTTTGCAATGCATCTTCATATTAAAATCGTTTGCAATGCATTTCTATAGTAAGATTATTTCTAAATAATTTTCATAGTAAAATCATTTCCAGGACCCAGATAATGATTATTAAGAGTAGCCAATATGACCATTACTACTTAGTACTGTGGTTGATCCTCAATGTGAGCCTCATACAAAATTTGGCATTAAATAATTCAATAAGAGTTGACATCTCATGAATTTAATCAACCAACAATTTTTAAGTTGTGCAATATTCAAAAACTATGTTTGATGTATGAATTACAAACTTCTCCAAAAAGAAAAACCTTTAAGAAGCTGGATAGATATTAAAATTGATTTTTCATTTATTAGAAACAAATATTTAGATTTAGGTATAGTTAACTTCATAATATGACAAAACTTATTAGTAAAATGTCTTCTTAAACTTAATTAGTAGATAAGAAATTTTTTTTTATAAAAAGAAAACGAAAAAGTAAAGAGTTACAACTGGAAATGTGTTTTAACCATTTTCAGAAAGATATAATCTTAATAAAAAGAAAACAAAACTCACCAAAGAAGGATTTTCAAAATTTCTGTACTTACCTAAAAATATAAAGAAGCATGAAGTCAGTGTTAAAAACTTGTCAATAAAATCTTATTCATTTTACTTTAAATATATTCTTTATATCAATGAAAATATTCATATACAAAAAAGTGAAATAAAATACATTGCATCAAATTGTGAAATTTATTAAAAATGTTTTTTCAAAAAGGCTTCTCTATTAAGAGTAGTCACAATTTTTTATAGATTATGGTCCAGTGAATATAGATGTTGGTTAGTTCAAGTAATTTGACCCAAAGAGACTACTGCATTGGTGAACAAAGAGAGTTAAGTTAAACGGAGATAACTACATGGCTACCAGAAGCAGCATCACACAGGGAATGAGAATGATGTACTTCAGTGATCAAAATATATGGTTCAGTTGCAAAATTCCTAACATCTGAAGAAGGTCGGAGCATACAACAGTTGAAACATAGCAATAAAGATGAGGACAATAGTTCAAACAATGTAAATAAAGTAATTTCTCATCCTAGAAATTGACACAGAAAATACCTTTAGTCAGTAGTCAAAACCTTCAGCTTCATCAAAATTTTCATGCTTCTCTTTAAAAAAAAATTAAAAATATTTCAAGGGAAAGATAAAGTTAAATTTTAGTCAAATTTTACTGCTTTTAATTGAATTATTTTTTTACTAATTTAATAAACAATTAAAATAAAGGTCAGCCATAATAATGAAAATATCTTCTATGTTTGACATGCGCAATAACATTCCTGTTTTATTTCTTTCTTCTATTTCTTTCAAATTTTAGGTTATTAGAATTTTTTTATCAACTTTTAAAAAATTTGACAATAAAAATGATTTTTAGATCAAATATTACAAAACTTAATTTTGGAAAGTGAAAATTTCACTGAATATGATGGAAAATTTCCAACATTTCATTTCAAATCACAAAAATACAAATTTTAAGTAAGTTTTTAATTAAAAATTACAAATTTTAAGCACAATGGTAACCATATCTAGAAAAAGAACATATCAGTTTAAGTCATATTCAGCTGTCTTCCATTTAAAATGAAACTTTCTTTTCTACATATCAGTCAGTTAAGTGCCATATGTAATACACACTTGGGCAATCATGTCTCAAGAGAGACATGACTGACTGGACAGAAGATTTTCTAGCAGTAGGTTGCCATTATTTTCTGTGGTTGACTGGTTGCCAATCAAGGCTATAGAACCCAATTTGTCCTATTATTTGACCCACAGCTGGAGGAAAGAGACAGATTAATACCTTTCCCAAGGTTATTTGTGCATAAGTGAATGCAACAAATTCAACTGAAATTGAAACTCGGCTCTCTGACTTCTCATTCTGAGCTGATATCCACTGCACCACAAATACCTAAGTAATTATTAGAAAGCTTCCACGTTTTTACCTGAAATCAAGAAAATAGGAACTTTAATCACCCTAATGATCCATATAATGAAGTTGATAATCCAAATTCTGATGAATAGCGTACACAACCGAATTAGACTAGAAATAAGATAAGAACAGTGCGTGTTTGTCAATGACACTGAAACAAGTAACACAATATTTATGCTCACAATTTAACCAGAAAGAGCAATATAAATGCACAATAATGTGTACTTGTATTTTATAGATTACACAAAGTCATTCAATAAAGCAAACCACAAAGATCAGTTGAAACTTCTCAGCAACCATGACATATTTAGGAAGGCTGTGCATTATGGTGCACTGGATATCGGTTTGGAACGAGAAATCAGGGAGCCGAGTTCGAATTCCAGTTGAATTCATTGCATTCACTTATGCGCAAATACCCTTGGGAAAGGTATTAATCTGTCTCTTCCTTCCAGTTATGGGTTAAATAACAGGACAGATTGGGTTCTATAGCCTTGGTCGGCAACCAGTCTACCGCAGAAAGCAATGGCAACCTACTGCGGGATAATCTTCTGCCCAGTCAGTCATGTCTCTTTCGAGACATGATCGCGCAAGCGTGTATTACGTATGGCACTTAACTGACTGAATAGAATGATCGGATGTGCATTGTAGTGCAGTGGATATCGACTCAGAATGACAAATCGGGGAGCCAAGTTTGAATTTCATTTGAATTCCTTGCATTCACTTATGCACAAATACCCTTGGGAAAGGTATTAATTCGTCTTTTCCCTCCAATTATGGGTTAAATAATAGGACAGATTGAGTTCTATAGCCTTGGTTGGCAACCAGTCTACTGCAGAAAGCAATAGCAACTTACTGCGGGAGAATTTTCTGCCCAGTCAGTCATGTCTCTTGAGACATGATTGCTCAAAGCGTGTATCACACATTGCACTTAACTGAATAGAATGATCAAGAACCTATACTGGTAGCAAAATGTTTTCATATGGATAGAAAATGAGTTCAGCAGATATACAAAAATAGAAAAGAGTGTCAGACAAGTATGTGTCTTCTTACCAGACTTATTAAGCCTATACAGTGAAGCAATTCAGAAAGTACTAGAAGTCCTACCAGAATTCATTATTGGCAACTACAGTCTTAAAAACATGAAGTATTCAGATGACAGTGTTGATAGCAGACACAGAAAGAAAACTGCAAAATCTCTTACAGAAGGAAAGTGAGAAAAAAAGGACTAAACATCAACTACAAGAAGACAGAATACATGATTGTTAGCAAAAGATGAGCCCAAAGTGGAAATCAGAGACACCAAAATCAAACAAGTGCAGAAATTTAAATATGTAAGAAGGGCAATGTTGAATTCTGAAAATGTATTGGGATAACCAAGGAAACATTCCAAAAACTAAGCAGAGTAATAAGAAATAAGAAAATTTTGCTAGAAACAAGTTAAAAAGTACTAAACTACTATAGGATATCTGTTCTTCCATACAGCAGTAAGTACTGGATGCTCTTCAAGAGGAAACTTGAACCAACAGAAATATAGTTCTGCAGAAAGATGCTGAGAATACCATGGACTGAAAATACAAGCAATGATAAAGTTTTGGAGAAAATGGAAACAAAAAGGAAACTAATACTTAACATCAGAAAGAGACAGTTGAGGCTTCTGGGACATATAATGAGGAAGGAGGGCTTGAAAAATTTGATACTAACAGGTCAGAGAGCAAGATGGACAGAGTAAAACAATTCATAAAACACTTAGTGAGCCTGAGTAAATGGTTGGGTTTAGGAGAAATAACAGAAAGACAAAGTTTATTAAGAGCTAAAAAGAAGTTGTAGAGAGCCACGATCACCTATGTCCTGAAAGGTCATTGTATATGAAAGAAGAAGTAAAAAGATCACAATATATTTGTCAGTTTTAACTGATACCTGGAGCACATATATTTTAATCATTGAGGTATTAGAAGTAAAAATTATTACTTAATGAAAATTTTACAGGTGGATATTGACATAAATAGAATAGAATATGCATTTTTATTGAATGCAAAGCAATTAAATATAAATTAAATACTGAAGGTATAAAGCTTTATCCACAGGTATACATTTTTTAAAAATTACTGTTGAGTAGTAATATATTGTATAGGTATCTCAACATGGGTTTATTGTTTGCTAGTGTAGTCTGGTTGAAACTAAATAGTGAGTTCAAGCTACAATCTTGACTGCATAACAGCTTCTCTATAAATATGTTAATTGTGATTGTTCTGATGAGCTTTGGTATCTTGACTTCTTGATTTTAAGTGTAGTACTAGATTAGCTGTGCATAGTGGTGCAGTGGATATCGACTCGGAATGACAAATCAGGAAGCTGAGTTCAAATTCCAGTTGAATTCATTGCATTCACTTATGCACAAATACCCTTGGTAATGTATTAATCCATCTCTTCCCTCCAGTTATGGGTTAAATAGCAGGACAGATTGTGTTCTATAGCCTTGGTTGCCAACCAGTCTACCATAGAAAGCAATGGCAATCTACTGTGGGATAATCTTCTGCCCAGTCAGTCATGTCTCTTTCCAGACATGATCACCCAAAGTGTGCATCATGTATGGCACTTAACTGACTGAATGAATGTTTTACTATTTACATTCATATTATTGCCCTTATCTTTGCTGTTACAATGTTTCAGATGCTGTGCAGTCTGGTAATCATTAATTGTACATCAATCTGAGTAACCTTCAGAAAATTCTGCACTGAACCCTTTTATTAGTAGTCTCATTCCACTATCCATTAAAGGAGTTTTTCTATTTATTAAAAAAAATCATAAAAAACAGCTTAAACAAATGTTTGAGGTAACAAGGACAGACAATATAAGCTGAATTTAAAAACATAAATTTATTGTTAGCACACAAAATGATGAATGAATTGCACAAATTAAGTGAATTGTGTGTTAAATGATAAACAATAACATGTATGTAAAAAGAATCAATGTAAATGAAATATGCCTTTTTACAATAAAAATTATCAAGGCAGCATAAAAGAAAACTAGAAAAGAAAACTACATATAAAATGTAGAAAAGAGAAACTACTTCTTTGAATAGTTTTCAAAGAATTGGTACAATTTTCAAAGCAAATTTCATGGTAACAGCAAAGAATAAAACAATCACACCAGCCAAAGATGTTTCCTTGATGAGAGAATGATTGATGTTCCGTTCAATTCTTATCTGGTGGTTGTCAAAATTCTTTTGCCTTGCTTTTCTTTTTGGACCAGAGTGACTTGAATTCCATCAGCAGATGTTCATTAACTCCTTTGAATTTAAACCCAAGTACCCTTTTTATTACCTAAAGGTAGGTTCCAAATTCACTTGTTGAATTTTGAAGGGAAACATTTTGATTGGTTCTGGATGAAAAAACAAACGCAGTTGTTTTCCTACAAATTGAAACTTTCAAAAATATTTTTGAAATTCAAAAATTAAGCAAGAGTCTAACATGGTGTTTACTTGCTCTCAGAAAAGTAGACAATGCATGCTCAAGCAGCTTAGATTTCTTATACTGTGTTTAGATGTCTATTTTTATTTTGCCACAGAGTTCACCACAGATAATTATCCTACAGAACAATAGTCTAGTATATAAAAGTGCTGGCTCATAAATTTTAAGTAATTGTGAGTTCAATCCCTGGGCCAAGCAGTGCATACTTAGATTCAGTAGAAACAGGTGAGCAATAACAAATTTAATAACTAAACAATATCACTACACATAGGCTGTGGAATGTGAACATTTTCTGCCTGTAGAATAAATTCAGTTCAGAATTCCCTGCAGGTTACCCAGTTTAATATACACTTGATGAAGATTAGAGTATACAACAAGTAAAATGTTGTGCAAACAACAAAAATGAAAACAATAGTTCAAATGTAAATAATTCTTTATCTCATAAATTTAGAGAAAAGGCAACCAGGTGATAATAACAACAAAGATGAGGATATTACAATGTAAATAATGATAACACTTCATCCCAGAAATTCAGACAGTATGTGATCAGATGATAGTAATAACAAAGATGAGGATATTAGAATGTAAATAATGATAACACTTCACCCCAGAAATTCAGACAGTATGTGATCAGATGATAGTAATAACAAAGATGAGGATATTAATCTGAATGTAAATAATGATAACTTTTAATCCCAGAGATTCAGAGTCAAGGTAACTAGGTGAAAAGAACAACAAATATGAGAATATTAGTCAAAATGTAAATAATGATAACACTTTATCCCAGAATGAATAATTATTTTATTATTCCCTTGTATCTGACAGGATTTGGGGTATAATTTATAATTACTTCTTAAACCTTTTGGCAAAATACTGTACACTTTAATACTATAGTCCCTGCTAACACTGACTAAGTTTTGGTAAAATGTAAAATTTTAGAGGTGCAAAAAAAAAAAAAAAATATCAGTGGCTCACATTCAAATTCAAAATGAAACTGTTTATGCTTATTCTGCACTAATAGCCTTAGGAAGGGCATGGATCCACCTTTCCCAAACTTTCATAAAAAAGTAAAATTATCACTTTTCTAAAAACAAATCAAAAGTACTTTTAGAAATGTAGCAAAATAATTAATATACTTGAAATGCACTTCTAAGATTTCACAAACATGATGCTAAATAAAGTGCTGGGAATATTTACATACTTTTAATAAATAATAAAATATCAACATTTTCACAGATAAATAATCCAAGATATACAAACTAAAGTGCTATTAGAAAGGTCCTTGATTGTAAAGATTATGATTATTGTAGCATCCAACAGAATTTTGTATTGTCTTGGTTGGGTACCAATGAGCATTACCTGCATAGCTAATGCTCATTGGTATTCAACCAAGACAATACGTATAATAGGTCTGGCAGTCATGCAGCTAAGATTCACTACTATCCAACAATTTCAATCTGTCCGTTAATAAGTTTTACATTTTTTACTTATGTTCAATTATTACACGAGATTTAGTAATGTATTGGAATGGTTCTACAATTTTTATATTAACTCATAAATTTAAATGTCATACATGTATCAAATTTTGAAGTAATAATATTGAGACCTATGAAATACATTGTCAGATTTGGGACAGATGTTGAAAATTTGTTGTGGAGTGGCTTGTACATTTCAAGATTGATCATATGTCAAAGGTGATAAGCATTAAGGGCAGCCAAACACCAACAAAATGCTAGAATATGTGGAAATAAATCATGAACTCATCCATGAAACTCACTATCAACCAACTGACTAGCTCTCTCAGTTAGTCAGTTGATTGCCACATGCTTTGGGCTGTCATGTCTCAAAAGAGACATGACTGACTGGGCAGAAGATTATCCTGCAGTAGGTTGCCATTGCTTTCTGCCATAGACTGGTTGCCGACCAAGGCTATAGAACCCAATCTGTCCTGTTATTTAACTCATAACTGGAAGGAAGAAACAGATTAATACCTTTCCCAAGAGTATTTGTGCGTAAGTGAATGCAATGAATTCAGCTGGAATTTAAACTCAGCTCCCCAATTTCTCATTCAGAGCCAATATCCAATGCACCACAATGCACATCCCACATGACTTAAATTATTTTATAGTCTGCTAGATCTTCATGGAAATCCACATTATACATAATGTTGCTATCAAGCTTGTCATTCAAGTCTTGATACTTGAACAAAAGCAGAAACATTTTGACATGTTCAGTTTCTGGAGCTTTGTATTTGCCAAACAAAACTGAGGTAGGCACTGCTTTAAGATTTGATAAAATCCAAACTGAATTGCAGGCAACATTGGACATTTTTCACAGAGAAGACATTTATGAAATTTTTGAGGAATGAAAATGGTCCTAGAAACACAGTATACTTTTCTAAGGGAACTATTTCAAAGAAAATTTCAGTTAAATTTGAATATTTGAAATATGTATTTTACTAGAATAATAGTTTACATATGTTTTTATACTGAGTCTAAGAATTTTTTAATGCTAGCTCAAAAATACTGATGTCAATGAATTTCAATTTCCTAATATTTTAAACTAGCAGTATAGCCCAGCGTTGCTCAGGTGTAATGGAAGCTTTAAAACTAATCCATGGTCCTGGAGCTCAGACTCTTTGGATGTTGGCATGAAAGACTAAAAAGCAATAGTTGTTTCCAGTTAAAGCAAAACTGTAGACCGAAAGAAAAATGAATGGATGTAAGTCAAATTTTGATTTCCTGGTATCGATATCAAATAAGATTTTTTGTCGTAAACTGAATTTTGAAGGCTAAACTGGAAAAATCAGAGCAAATTTGGTATGACTTTAGAAATTTTCTCAACTTTCAGTGGCTTGCACGTGGTAAGATTGAATTTTCTGCTAATTTATTCTACCATATTTGTTTTAATTCATTTAATTTTGGAACTAAATTCTACTAAATTGTTGGTTTAAAGGCCGTTTTGACTTTTACTAAGTTTCAACTTAGTAAAAAAAAAAAAAAAAAATTTATTTTATTTTCACGTCTATTGAACAGGTGAAGAAGCTTATCCCTTGTTTCCTGGTTAGAATGTGGTTTCCAGTTTTTCTCTTTTCCAATCTTTTCACTCTTTTTTTTTATTTTAATTTTATTTTTTTCAATTGGAGTAGATAGACTGAACTATTGCCTGGTTCACACTCCACCCACGTCTATTGAACAGGTGAAGAGGCTCATCCCTTGTTTCCTGTTTAGGATGTGGTTTCCGGCTTTCTCTTTTCCAATCTCTTCACTCTCACGTAGCCCCCTGCGCATCAGTGGCATTTTTGCCTTGCTTGGGGTGATATGATTAAAAAAAAAAAAGAAAAAAAAATCCTCTGTGTAAATGGTATCATGGCTGAGACTAAGAACTACAATTATACCTACTTAAAACCAAACCCGAAGCAAAAACTAAAATAAAAGGGCTGAAAAAAAAAAAAAGAAGAAAAAAAAAAGACATACAGGCAGATAAAGAGAGCCACACACAAACATCTTGCCTTTTATATATATATATATATATATATATATATATATATAGTATCGATTTTCTGCACTATTGTAAGAACTGCAACCTTGAAACTTCTGAATACCATTTCTTATGTCTTTGTCTTTGAGTGGATTAAATTTGATTCAAATCGGGCCACTCCTTCTATAACCCGATTTTTTCGATTATCAATTTTTGATATTTATTGGGGGTACCTCAACACAAAACCTAGCTAAGAACGCTTGCAGAAGCTTATAGTACAACTGTGTAAATTTTCAAGAAAATCAGTTCAGCTGTTTCGGATACACACACAGACACACACAAAGTTCCACAAAGTTCCATTTATAAATAAGTTTAGATAAATAATTTTATTTATAAATGATAAAAATGAAATTTTATAAAAATGAATTTTATAAATTTTTTATTTAGTAAATTAAAAATTATTTCTGAAAGTAATGATAAACTAATCTTTTTTCAAATTCAAGGAGGCAATAAAAGAATATAAAAATTATATTTCTTATAATTAACATTAAAATTTTATAGATTATATAAAATATGCTTTACTAATATGAACATATTAAAAATGAAGTATTTTCATGCTAAGATATTCAAAACTATAAGCATAAAATTTATTTTGTATTTTATTAGCTATGATTCATATACAAGCAAACTTATAAAAAAAAATGAGAACACATTACAACAAATGTAAATACTAAAAGGACAAATATTTTGATTTTGAAATTGTTTTACTCTGAGAAATAATAATAAAATAATTATTTTTAGTGTTTCAAGGACTTAAATTAGATAAACATAACATTAATAAGGCAGATCACCAGAATGTCTTGACTACCAAACAAAAACAATTGAAGTAATAAAACATGTCTGTTTATATTTCTGAAATAAGGTATTGTAACTATTTACATTGTTTGAACTATTATCCTAATCTTTATTGTCATATTCACAATGTTTTGGTTATTGTTGACCTTGACTTTCTTCAGGTGATATGCATAAGAATTTTGGATTGGACCCTTTATTTAGCACAATGGGATAGATTGTTCTAGTTCCACATGCCTTTGCTCTTCTGGATATTTCAGTTTTATTTATTTTCCTTTAGTAAATCGGCTTGCCAATATCTGAGTCCAATATCTGGTCACAACAGAGGTGAACAAAAAAAATTGAATATATATATATATATATATATATGGTTATATTTTTCTCTTTTTGGTTATCAATATTATATATAATTTTCATTATGTAAAATGTTAATGTTCAAAAATAGATTTTCCTTTAAAAAGGCTAACAAATGAACATTATGATTAGTGAAATGTAAACTTATCTTTATAATGGTAAATATTTAAATAATCTAAAGAATTTGTAATTGATATAAAACTTTTGTAAGTTTATATATGTAAATGTTATTAAATAGAACAGATAACTCCAGAAAATCCAAAGAAGGATCTGCAATTTAATCAGTTCTAACTTGGTATCTCAACTTCAATTACTTTCTCACCAATGTGACATGGCTTCCTTCTGTTTCTTCTACAAATATTTTCATGGCAACTGTTCTGATAAGCTTTTTTAACCTGATGCCTCGTCCACATGAATTTAAGTGTGCTACTAGAGTGGCAATTAAGTCCCATCATTTTATTGTTGAAATAGTTAAATATAACCATCACTTCTACTCTAACAGTCTCTTTTCTCACACTTCTCACACTGGGGAAACCCCTTCTGTTTACTCATATCTATTTTGACAGATGATTTTATTATTCATTTCTCATTGTTCTCAATTACTTTCAATCTTCTTTCGAGATCATCTTCAACGGTGAGAGTTGTGGTAAAAAAAAATAACTGCAAAACTGTGTTGCTAAAAATCACTGTAAATTTTTTTCTTGCTTCAAATGTAACAGTTAACAAATTGCTGCGTGTTCATTAGAATGTGAAAATTATCCAAAATGGAATTTTTTTATATTTTAATGTCATGGTCATGTACATGTGAAAGCATGAAAAAATTGTTTTTTTTATAAACATTTTAAAATATTACTACATTATTTATAGCTGATTCTATTAATGGATGGCTTGAGTTTTTAATGAATATTGCCTCAAGTATCTGTAGTTTGCTTTTGTTGTTTCCTTGGTGTAGGATAGTTGTGCTATCAATCATTATTTTTTTATATTTTATGTTATAATTTATATAAAGACTTCACTGAAGATTGCTGCGAAAGAATTATGCAACCATCCAGAAATAATAATTAAAAAAGCTGATAAAGCTAACATCTTTTTTGATTTAAACAAGTCTGACTACAATTCAAAAATAGAACAGGATGTGTGTTGTGGTACAGTGTATATCGGCTCGGAACGAGAAACCGGGGAGCCGAGTTCGAATTCCGGCTGAATCCATTGTATTCACTTATGCGCAAATACCCTTGGGAAAGGTATTAATCCGTCTCTTCCTTCCAGTTATGGGTTAAATAGCAGGACAGATTGGATTCTATAGCCTTAGTCGGCAACCAGTCTACCGCAGAAAGCAATGGCAACCTACTGCGGGATAATCTTCTGCCCAGTCAGTCATGTCTCTTTCGAGACATGATCGCCCAAGCGTGTATCACGTATGGCACCTAAACTGACTGACTTCATGATCATACCAAATTTAAAAAACTTACCAATGACCCTACCACTCAGCTAAAAGCACAAATTAATAAATTATTCACAGCTAACAATGCAGAGCAAAACAATCTAAAACTTAGGATATATTTATGTTTCGATCAAAACACACAAACCTAACTTTCCACTTTTCTTGAACTTATACAAATATTAAAAACAGAAAAACCTAATAATTAAACCATAGTATCACTTGATGTTGAAAATCTTTTCACTAACATTCCTGTTTGAGAAACCATTGACATTATCATAAAATATTATATATATATATATATATATATATATATATATATATATATATATATAATTCTCTGCCCTCATTGAAAATTAAAACCAAAATACTAAAAAAAATAATTACTTTAAACCTGTACCAACGAAATCCCATTCTATGAACACAAAAAATAATATACACATGACTAGGACAATGTTTCAATGGGCTCAATTCTGGGTTCAATCTTCAGCAACTTCCACATGGCCATCCCAGAAAATAATATATTTAGCACCACTAAAAAACCCTTCATCTACATACAATATGTAGATGATATTCTTATATTAGTTAAAAACATACAAGAAATAACAGAACTCTAAAAAAAACTTTTAAAAAGCTCTGTCCTCAAGTTCACATACAAACTTAAAGATAACAAAATCCCTTTCTTTGGCAATTTAATAGACACAAACAATAACACATTTACTACCTCTTCATATAAAAGACTAACTAGCAAAAACCCTTGCATTCTCAACTATAAAATAGCACTTATACACAATTTAATTAACTGAGCACAAATCAACTCCTCCACAAAAAGATATTTTACTCTCAACTAAAATTTTACTTTCATTAATAATGACTTCCCAAACCACATTGTAGATGAAGAAATAAGACGATATTTCAAAACATCAACACACATTAAACAGAATAGGGTACTTCCACAAAAGACCCTAAACTTATTAAACTCTTTTATTACAACCAGATGCATGATAACTAAACAGGATGAAAATATCATAAAAAAATCTCATTCATACTAATATATCTCCTGTTGATCCTAATAAAAAATTAAAATCAATAATATATTATAAAAATACAATACAACTAATTTAATTATCTGTAATAACTTCTCCCTACAAACTGATATATTACATAAAGCATACATTGTATATCAATTCAAATGTCCCTTGGGAGAATTTATTTCCGACAAAAAACAAATATATACATTGGATTTACAACAAATACATTAACAAGGCAGCTTACATTACCAATGTCTGACCATTTGTCTATTTGTAGACATCTACAACAACATTTCTGTCTACATTCACAATATAAAAAAAATAATGATCGATAACACAACTATCCTACACCAAGAAAACAATGAAAGCAAACTACTGATGCTCAAGGCAATATTCATTAAAAACTTAAGCTGTCAATTAATAGAATCAGCTATGAATAATGTAATAATGTTCTAAAATGTTTATTGAAAGAACAGTTTTTTCATGCTTTTACATGTGCATGACCACAACATTACAACATAAAAAACTCCATTTTGGTTAATTTTCACATTTTAATGAATGTTAAGCAATTTGTCAACCATTACATTTGGAGCAAGAAGAAAATTTACAGTAATTTTTAGCAACACAGTTTTGCGGTTATTTTTCATTACCACAACTCACACCTCTGAAGATGATCTCAGAAGATTGAAAGTACTTGGGAACATTGGGAAGTGAATAATAAAATCATTTGTCAAAATTACAGTTCATTTCTTACATCTTTTAATTACAATATGTGAAAGATTATCCATGAGTATGAACGAATTTTATTAAAAATAAGCAGACACAATGTTTGTAATTTATTTAATCTGACATATCTAAAAGAAAATTTGCTGCCTAAATACGCAAATATATATATATATATATATATATATATTTTTTTAATCATATCACCCTGAGCAAGGCGGTAATGCCACTGATGTGCAGGGGGCTACGTAAGAGTGAAAAGATTGGAGAAGAGAAAGCCGGAAACCACATCCTAAACAGGGAACAAGGGATGAGCCTCTACACCTGTTCAATAGACGTGGGTGGAGTGTGAACCGGGCGATAGTTTACTCTATCTACTCCAATTGAGGAAAAAAAAAAAGAAAGAAAAGAGTGAAAAGATTGAAAAAGAGAAAAACCGGAAACCACATCCTAAACAGGGAACAAGGGATGAGCCTCTACACCTGTTCAATAGACGTGGGTGGAGTGTGAACCGGGCGATAGTTTACTCTATCTACTCCAATTGAGGAAAAAAAAAAAGAAAGAAAAGAGTGAAAAGATTGAAAAAGAGAAAAACCGGAAACCACATCCTAAACAGGGAACAAGGGATGAGCCTCTACACCTGTTCAATAGACGTGGGTGGAGTGTGAACCGGGCGATAGTTTACTCTATCTACTCCAATTGAGGAAAAAAAAAAAGAAAGAAAAGAGTGAAAAGATTGAAAAAGAGAAAAACCGGAAACCACATCCTAAACAGGGAACAAGGGATGAGCCTCTACACCTGTTCAATAGACGTGGGTGGAGTGTGAACCGGGCGATAGTTTACTCTATCTACTCCAATTGAGGAAAAAAAAAAAAGAAAGAAAAGAGTGAAAAGATTGAAAAAGAGAAAAACCGGAAACCACATCCTAAACAGGGAACAAGGGATGAGCCTCTACACCTGTTCAATAGACGTGGGTGGAGTGTGAACCGGGCGATAGTTTACTCTATCTACTCCAATTGAGGAAAAAAAAAAAGAAAGAAAAGAGTGAAAAGATTGAAAAAGAGAAAAACCGGAAACCACATCCTAAACAGGGAACAAGGGATGAGCCTCTACACCTGTTCAATAGACGTGGGTGGAGTGTGAACCGGGCGATAGTTTACTCTATCTACTCCAATTATATATAATTTAATCGTTACTATCAATTTTTTATGTAAAAGTAAAAGTAAAATACAACTTTCCTTGTCTCCAAAACTAGAAACACACAAAAATTAAAAACGTTGGCATGTCTTAAGAGAAAATGCCAAATAATTGACCAGAAATGGATACAATGGAAAGAAAAGAAGAAAAGGAAAATAAAACACAAAGCTAAAGAATGAATGTAAAGTGGGGGGAAAAAAAAGCAAAACCAAAAAAAAAGATCATGACACCTTACATATACTCACATTCATGCAGACAGGCATGAGAATGCACTTCAATCCAGAAAGGTGCATGGTTGCATGCATGCAAAGATGAATACAAACAATACAAAAAAATCTCATCCCAATCATAAGTGCATGAAAAAGAAATCTCAAGAAATATAAGCAGTCAGTTGGTGATACCTCCTGAAGAATTGTAATACGAAAATCACCAAACATTCTAATAGACAATATCAGAAAGGCTTATGACTGCCAACATTGTTGTTAAACAAAATTCACAGAATTAAATAAACTTTGTATATTAGAAAAAACAAAACAGAGTACTAAGAATTTTTAATGATATATCAAGTAATTTTTGTGGTGCAGTGGATATTGACTTGGAATGATAAATCGGGGAGCCGAGTTCAAATTCCAGTTGAATTTCTTGCATTCACTTATGCACAAATACCCTTGGGAAAAGTATTAATCTGTCTCTTCCCTCCAGTTATGAGTTAAATAATAGCACAAATTGGGTTCTTTAGTCTTGACTGGCAACCAGTCTACTGCAGAAAGTAATGACAACCTACTGCAGGATAATCTTCTACCCAGTCAGTCATGTCTCTTTTGAGACATGATCACCCAAAACGTGTATCATGTATGGCACTTAACTGATTGAATGCTTCTTTGATAATAAGACATCAGTCTTTCAAACTGAAGCTTCAAACATCAGAGAAATCTTGTAAAACTTTGTTACTCAAAAATATATTTCATTTTTAACATATCATTCGGTCATCTGATGAAATACTGCATCACATAGCATAGCCCAGATCACATAACAAAAATGATTGACTTCAGTAACTAAGACTCTTGGATTAGACAGTTTGTGACATATGTTAGAGTATACAAAACCTCCTTTCAATCAGATCACAGAGTACCTGTAACTAAATTGTCAACTGTTGTAGTGAAATATCCTGTCCTACCTAAGAATGGGTATGGTCTGGGTTATAAAGGACTGGGACTTGAACGAACTACAGAGTGTTCGTGATTATATGAGAGTGATCAGGAGTCTTCATCATTATACATGAGTCTTTGTTAGTATATGAGCGTGATCGAGAGTGTTCATGATTATACGAGAGTCATCAACATTAGTCGAGAGCCATCGGCCTTAGACAAGAGTTAGACGTCACTAGACGGAAGCTTCTTCTCAAGATGGATGCATACATCCTATACAGAGACATTGCCTTCTTGATTGTTATTCTTGTTAACTGTTCGTTGTGTACGTGTATTTGGTTTATTGTACTGAGGTATAATAAATCTCTCTTTATATATCCTCAGTGTTAAGAATTATTTCTTGCACTATTCTTTCTCTGTTTATCTCCTCCTGGGATATAACAACAACAAAATCACTCATTTTAGCCCTGTAAATTGCATAATCAACCTCACAGCAGCATATTATCACATCAATAGAGACTTCCTTTTCTCATCCATTAGAAAATATCTTTCAAACTTCAAATACACTGAATGCATCAATCTAATACAGGAACATCTAATTCCACAAAATATTACGTCTGGTGAGGACCTAAATACAGAAACATTTCAAACCTCATCTGGAAGAAATGAAAGCCCCTGTCTATTTAATTTTCTTCTCAAATATGATCAGTGCATTTATATATACAGATGTGAAGAGATGGGCATTAATCTTTTAAGCATTCTATATCACATTCCAAATGAATCTACTAATAGAAGACAAAGATCATGTTTTCCATCTTGAAACCAATGTACTGAAGAGGATGAGAGCTATGCCAAAAGACAGGTTTTTATAATTGGGATAAGAATGGTTTTGAACAGAACTATTTCAAACATGGATATCAACTAGATATATCGTTTGAAGTAATAAAAATGTTGGATTAAAAATAAATAATTCTATTAATTCTTTTTCCTTGACTGAATTTCAATTTAATGTTGAGTATCTGTTGAGTAATATGGATATAACTACTATGTTTTCTGATATCATCACTAATTTGAATACCTACAATGCATGTGAACTTGACAATATTGTTGTAATAGACCTTAAGAAATGTACTCCTGAACTGGCTCCTGTTCTCTCCAAACTACAATAAATGCCTTACAGCCTTTTGCTTTCCTGTTGAAAGTCCTCCTCTGTTATTGCAGTCTTTAAGAAGTAAGGTTAACAATCTGACTTTTTGAGCTATCAGCCTTCTACCACTTGTTGGCAAAGTACTAGAAACTCTAATCAACTGTGAATTGCTTAAGCATCTCACATTGCAGGACCTTCTTTCAGACAAGCAATATGGCATTCAGTTGTCTAGGTCAACTACTGATGCAGTAATGATTATTGCTGAAAGAGTCTCTCAAGCCTTAAATAAGAATGGTGAAGCTCAAGCTGTTGCTTTGGATATCTTAAAAGCATTTGATAGGGTTTGACATACCACTCTTTTTCACAAGTTAAAAGGCTATGGTATTTCCAGACAAATTTTTTAACTGATTCAGCCATTCTTAATAAATTGTGAAATGGAAGTTGTATTGAATGGTCACTATTCTAGATATTTTTTGCATTTTTTTTTTTTTTTTTTTTTGCAGGTGTCTATCCTTGGACCATCTTTGTTTTTATTTTAATCAGTGACCTTTCTAATGATATCAGTTCTCAACTTTGGTATCTATGCTGATGATATAACCATTTACTCTTGTTCTGATAGAAAGTTTGATCAGGTTGAGTTGGCAGCTGATCTAAAACAAATGATCTACTGTCTGTTTTTAACTGGGGCAAGGAACAACTTGTTAACTTCAACGTCACCAAAATGAAACTTCTGTTTTTTTAATTTACCTGAAAGACACTTTCTTACCTCCCATTAGCATAGCTGAAACTAACCTCCATAATAGTGACTTATTGCGCATTCTCAGGTTAGCATTTTTTACTGATATGAAGTGAGATTAAATTGAATCTATTGCTTGGTCTGCTGCTAAGAAAGTTGGTTCACTGTGTTGTGCTAGACATTTTTTTTGTCTTAGAATCTATCTTACATATTTTTAAATCCAGGCTTTGAATATTGTTGCCATATATAGCCCAGCACTGCTGCAATATATTTAGAGATCTTTCATAAAATTGAAAAAAGAATCAGCAATATTATTGGTCTTTACTTGGCATCTCACCTTTAGTTACTTTCCCACTACTGTAATGTAATTTCCTTGTATCTTTTCTATAAATACTTTCATGATAATTTTTCAGATGAACTCTACTATAATAGCTAGACTTTATGAATGTAAGTGATTTACTAGATTGGCAGGAAGGCCGCATCAATTCGCAGTTGAATTGGCTAAATGTAATCATAAGTTCTATGCTAATAGTTTTTTTTTTCTCACACTTCCCGCTTGCAGAACTATCTTCTGGCTCTATGTTTTTCAGCCAACTTTGATCTTCAAAAATTTAAATATAATGTCAAGTGTTACCTACTGTTTTTTTATTTACTTTTTATTGTTCTCAAACCTTATAATATTTCTCTTTTCTCTTATTATTTTACCCCTTGTTTTCTACTAACTTTACTACTTTATATAGCACAAAGTCCCAAATCATCGTGACCGAGGGCTTGAGTGTCCTGGCTTTGTTCAGACTGTTGTTCACACTAGATAACATGCTCTCTCCCAAAAACTGTAACTAGAGTCCACTCAGTATAGTCGTGGTATAAATCACAAGTAGGCTATGTGGTTAATGAACAAACACAAATGTGCCTGAGCAGATACCTACAATGGGGATTAGTTAGCTGCTGTAGTAAGCAGGCATCTTTGGATACAAGTGGCCAACCACATATATATATATACATACACATACACACACATATATATATATATATATATATATATATATATATATATATATTCATATATAATAGGATAAAGAACAAATAAGAATTGTTTATGAATTTAACATATTTTGTTTTTATTTAAGCTTCAGCAGAAAAATGTTAAATTTGCTTATGCTATCATTCTGTTGTATTCCAATCCATATTTGACACACATGCTAATGACCATAATGTGGGTCATCACTTGGTAATGTCGTAAGCTTAGATTTGTGGTTAGTGCAATGAATAAGAGCTCAGAATTGAAAATTGATAAGCTGATTTTAAATTCTGATCAGGTTTATTATATTAATTTACACACAAATATCCTTGGGTAAGGTATGAACCCACTTCTCTTCCTCTGTGGTAGGGTATAGGTAGCAGAAAATCATTATACTCTAAAACTTTTTACAATCAAAAAATGTGTTCTGGTTTTAAACAATAAAGCCATGAATTAAAAAACAAATTAATCTATATCTATCCGTCTCTCTCTCTCTCTCTATATATATATATATATATATATATAAACTGGTTGTTCTTTCAAATACATCCATTAAGGTGGCTAGTAAATCCCTGTTGTAGATTCCCATTTATGACCATTTGGGTTTTTTAAACACCCACAAAACCAGTTTGTGGTTTATATTAAAACTATAATGAATAGACAAGTATAGTTAGTTTCAGTTTCTAAAGAAAGCTCATCAAGTGATATGATCAGTAATTTGAACAACATCAGTATACCCAAACCCTCAGGCATGATGACATATATAATTATTTCTGAAGAAGGCTCATCATCTTACATGATCAGCAGTTTGAACAACATCTGTATAATCAAACCCCTGTTATGATATACATATATATTTATTTTTGAAGAAAGCTCATCATCTTACAAGATTGGCAATTTGAACATCAGTATACTCAAACCCTTAGTCATGAAAACATATATATTTATTTCTGGAAAATTGCATCACCTGACATGATTAGCAGTTTGAACAAAATCAGTTTAATGGGGACCTCATCGGTATACTTAAACCCTCTGTAAGGATGATATTTATATAATAATTTCTGGAGAGAGCTCATCATCTGACATGATTAGCAGCTTGAACAACATCTGTATAATCAAACCCTCTGTCATGATGAGATATATATATATTTATTTCTGGTGAGAGTACATCATCTGACATGATCAACAGTTTGAACAGCATTTGTATAATGAAACCATCTGTTATGATGATATTTATTTTAAGAGAGAGCTCATCATCTGACACAATTAACAGTTTGAACTGCATCTGTATACTTTAACCTTCTGTCATGATGACATATTTATTTCTGGAGAGAGCTTATCATATGACATGATCAGCAGTTTGAGCAACACCTATATAATGAAACCCTATGTCACAATGTCTTGTAATTTCATATTAGCACAACCTTCAAAAGCTTTTGAGATTCAAAATCAGAAACTGAAGAAGCACTCATAAAATTAATTGAAGAATATTTATGTAAAAAAAGTAAATACTATTTTCCAAACTTAAGAAAAATTAGAATGGTAAGAATTAACAAGAATGTTTAAAAAACTAGATGTCAACATTACTATAACTACACTCTGAAAGGGGAAAAATGCAACCTTGCACCAATAAAAGGTATATATGCTGTTGGTTGGTTGGTTGTTTTGCTTTTATGGCATATCAATCTCGGCAGGTCATTTATTGCCAACTAAATTTTTATTTATTTATTGCTGGTAATACCTTTCACTTTTCAACAATTCATTGTTGTTTTCTTTATATAAGTTTTGTGTCTAGTAATACTTTTTTCTTTTTCGAGTATCAAGATTTATTGGGATTTGTTGTTTTAGGGCAGGGTTTCCAAGTCCTACCCTGTTATTTAACCCATAACTGGAGGGAAGGGATGGATTAATACCTTTCCCAAGGGTACCAGTGCTTAAGTGAATGCAGGGTATTCAACTGGAATTCAAACTCGGCTCACCGATTTCTCTTTTTGAGTTGATATCCACTGCACCACAATGCACGTCCATCACTAAATGCTTACAGCACCTAGTATTCTCAAGCAGTCACCTATCTAAGTACTGACCAGGCTCAACATTGCTTAACTTTGGTGATCGAGCGAGAACCGGTGTATTCAACGTGGTATGGCCATAAGCCAGGCATATATGTAACAGGAAAAAGAGAAATATAAAAAGTCAATTGCTGATACTCCCTGATGAGTGGACAAAGTGATGAGTGGAGGATTCTTCTACAAAACTCTTAGATTTGGGATGCTAAAGGTAACAACAATCAGCAAAGTGAAAAACTTTATATTAGTATTAAGGTTTAAAACACATTTTAAAAATAAAAATAAAATTTTTCTTGAAGCTTTTATTTTAGCTTGAATTCCAAACTAATAGATTGAAATTTTTTTTTCTTTTTAATTATTTCACCCCAAGCAAAGCAGAACCACCTTTGGTGAGGGTAAAGACTGAGTACAGAGGGTATTGAAGAAAGGATAAAAGATGAATGGGATTCAAGAAGATAGATGATGGCAATTGATGTTGCATTTAAATTTTTGGAGATTGTAGTTATCAGAGAAGAGAAAAGACTGAGTACAGAGGGAATTGAAGTAAGGATAAAAGATGGCATGAAGATATTAGTAGAAAAGACACGTGCCATGAAGATATTAGTAGAAAAGACACGTGCCATGAAGATATTAGTAGAAAAGACACGTGCCATGAAGATATTAGTAGAAAAGACACGTGCCATGAAGATATTAGTAGAAAAGACACGTGCCATGAAGATATTAGTAGAAAAGACACGTGCCATGAAGATATTAGTAGAAAAGACACGTGCCATGAAGATATTAGTAGAAAAGACACGTGCCATGAAGATATTAGTAGAAAAGACACGTGCCATGAAGATATTAGTAGAAAAGACACGTGCCATGAAGATATTAGTAGAAAAGACACGTGCCATGAAGATATTAGTAGAAAAGACACGTGCCATGAAGATATTAGTAGAAAAGACACGTGCCATGAAGATATTAGTAGAAAAGACAGAAAGAAGTAACTTTACATTGGTGAAAAAGTGATTGAAGTCAAGATGCCAAGTCAGGACTGATTACATTGCAGATCCTTCTTTGGATTTTGTCAAGAATCTCAAGATGAATATCAGCAGCACTTAATCATATATGGCAAGAGTATTCAATGCACAGACAAATGGGAGATTTATAAATGTGCAAAATGGATTCTAATGAGAAAAACTTTCTGGCCTGACAGACTGACGAAACCTTCCTAGCAGTAGATGCAGCTATAGATCCAATATATTTGTTCCACTTCAAGTCGTTTGAAAAAAATGAGACCAAGGAAGCACTGTATATTGCTCAAAATTCCATCAGCTGGCAGGAAAGTTTCTATGTGTTGGTTGAAGAAGAGAAGTTTTGTCTTGGAAGCATTAAAATTTACAAGCCATTTCCTGCCCCAGTTAACCACTGAATGGAAGTCTGTTTGAAGAGCAGCAACCAGGTTTACTTTGTTAGCCTTAGAAGATTTCCTATTGAAACAGGAGTAAGTAATTGAATTTACTTTTTCCAAAAAGTAAAATACTTTGTATTCCAAACTGAATTATTTTTTGTGCTGGTGGGGTAATCAGTAAAATCAGCCATATTCACAAAATTTGTCAACATAACATATTTAACTTTATTAAAAAAAAATATTATGTTATTTAAAAAAAGTTATTTGTTTTAAAGTTTAATTAATCTGAATTGAAGTAAAAATTACTTTTCATTTGAAATATCTATTAAAACATTTTAACATGGAGGTGGGTGTTTTATGAGATGTTGGTGTGTCTACTGAGAGCTTAGTTCTTTGCGAATTTGAATAAATGTTACATAACTGTAAAAATGACTTGAATACACTGTGAAATTTACACACACACACACACATACACACACACTACCCAGCAATATTTAGTAAAATAATCTAAGTAATCTTATATTTTATTGAATTTTTATATAGTCTTACTTATGAAGAAACCAATTGAGGAAATGTTAAAAAAAGCA
Organism: Ascarosepion bandense; assembly: GCA_037127315.1. Classification (NCBI taxonomy): domain Eukaryota; kingdom Metazoa; phylum Mollusca; class Cephalopoda; order Sepiida; family Sepiidae; genus Ascarosepion; species Ascarosepion bandense. The sequence continues at coordinate 2,655,541 of JBBBDQ010001228.1, read as the reverse complement.
ATAAATTTTAAATTTGCCACTCTTATTTTCTTATAATGTTGTGTATGGTCGTCCAAGTTTGCAGAAATTGGCATGATTAAAATACTTTGTCAATTACAGGGATCAATGAATTGCAGTAAGCTTTTCCATTTATGATTAGGAAATATAGTTTTCATTTAATAACAGTATTATCTAACTGGTACAAATTAATACACAATTTTAAAAGGTTTAAAACTTTATAAATTATTCTAATCAAAATTTCTAAAAAATAAAAAAAACACTTGTAAAAATTCCTTCTATGTTAAAAATTTGTTTTTTTAAGACAATAGTGCCCTTAGTATATCTTATTCATAAAATCAATTAAAAGCATTTCAAATTACATATTTTCTTAGTTTTATTACATTTCTTATTTTACAATTCAGAACAAATTTTCAGTAGCATTCATGTTTAACAAAAAAAAAAAAAAAAATGATGATTTAAATTCTCCAAAAATGTGTTCTTATAACTAATAGAAACATTATGCACTAAAAGTAAGAATTTCCTGAAATTTCATAAATTAAAAAAAATTACCAGATTTGCTAAAAATGAAACGTTTCTTTATGAAGAATCACAAAAGATTTATTAAAATCCACCAATAATCTAATTTTTGCAAGAATTTCCAAATCAATGTATTTTCTATTGCAAAAAAAAAAACAAAAAAAACGATCAAATTTCTTGTAATAATTTATGGTTCCTCGTTGAGGAGATTGTCCAGCATTCACTACTATACAGAATAACATATCATGTAGCAGTTTAGTACTTTCTTTGTTCCAAGTGAAATTTTCCAATTTTTTAGCATGTTTAGCTTTTGGAATGCTTCCTTGGTTAGCCCAATACGTCTTTGGATCTTTGTTCTTTAATTAATTTATAAAAACAGAAGTAACACTGATTCAATACCAGCTGAATTCGTTGTATGCACAAATACCCTTTGGGAAAGGTATTAAATATTTCTTTTCTCTTCAGCTAAAAATAACATTACAGATTGGGTTCTAAACTACAGCCTTGATTGCTAACCAGCCTTCCGCAGAAAGTAATGATAACCTACTGCGGGAAAATCTTCTGTTCTGTCAGTCACGTCTCGAAAAAGACATGATCGCCCAGAGCGTCTATCACGTATGGCACTTAACTAAACGAACACTGCCAACTCGTCCGTTGAAGTTGACATTAATCAAGAACTATATAGTCATGGAACTACTCTTCTTGGGACACAATCACTCACCAGGTAATGTGGAAATGTCAAGCTGAAAATAAATATGATACGCGAAATACAATTGTCAGACGATTTTCTTAAGACACTTCTAAAAGCTAAAATATTAAAATCACGGTTACAACGCATACGGACGTGTTCACGGTCACTAAATCACAACTTTCTATTTTTGTCACATAAAATGCTAGTGAGTTTTTAAAAAAAGTGAACATGTCAAAAAAGCCTTTTGAAATAAGTGATATTAGTTGCGAATGTCGCATTTTTATTTTTGAAGACTTCAATAGCAAAATATGTACCAGTAACCAGAATAATGAAAATTAAGCACATAAACATTATTACTTACACTTATTACCCCTTTTTACGCTTTTAAAACATTACTTTTTGTTTTTAACACTTGGTGACCAAGATATATCAGAAGTTGAATGATACATTACAATGATTACATGAAAAACTTCAATTTTTTTTTCTTTTAAATTTAAAGTACGCACATTTTTTTCATAAATGAATTGAAAAATCTACCCACTGTTTTTAAAAAATTCGCTAAAAGTCAGGAAATTATCCGAATGAAATTAAATTTTAATATTTTTTATTATTATTAATAAATGCATTCTATATTGAATATGTTATTGTTATTTTTACTAGAAAATATTTTAGTCAATTTCGCTCCTCCAACTTTTGATATATTGTGAATGTGAACGCTTTTAAAATTATCCGTTGATATATATATATATATATAGTTTTAAAAGAAATTCCTGCAGATGTTATTTCAGTAAAAAAAGAATAATGCAATAAAACCAGAACATCTTGCAAATTTGTCCTGAAACCTAACAAAAATAATTCAATAAAACGAAAAGAAAAGAAAAAATTGTGGTGCTTTCATAATTTAATAAAACGCATTTTTTTTCAGATTTGACTGGAAAATAAATTTACAATGTATATTTATTTATGTTTTTAAATTACTTGCAGTTTTTGTACGATTTTGAAATTTTTCGTTTGTTGATATAATCTTTTTTTATCGAATAAAGGTGTGAAGAATCGAAAAAAATGTAAAGTTTAATGACATTTTCATCTCAGAAATATTTTTAAAAGAATTTTATTTTCTCTTTTAAAAAATGTTACGTTTTATACGGAAGATCAAATAGGAAATAATCCAACAATTCTGAATTACCTTCTTTTGAATATAATTTCTCTATTAAAAATATTAACTAAGTTTCATAAGGAGACCCATAGAATAAAAATATATTCATAAATTTTTGGTCATGTAAGGTTACGGATAATTATTTCATAAAATAAACCAGTTTCTATTTTTTAGTTTGACCGTGATAATGTTTCAAAAAGTTTTGAAACCTTATTGAAATAAAATTATTTTTATTTTTTAACAGGTTAGCTTTTAGGCTATTTATCTTTAAATAAAACGAAAATTTTACTAAAAAGGAGGGCGGACTACGACCACGTTTAATTTCGTTGTTTTTAATTTTTTTTTTTTAACTTTTTTCAGCGCAGTCCTATCGATTACCAGCTTAACGATTGACAAAATTTTTTTTTGAAAAATTTCAATATTTATAAACATTTTCTGGGAGGGATCAGTTTCTCATACAACGTTAGTAAATTTTAAATCGATCCTTTTTATTTTGAAACCAGCCGACGTTACTACAAACAAAAACATTGACCGTCACCTGTAAATTTGTTCATTATCAAGTTTTTTGGACTTTTTTTCAGTGCAATATTATCTTTTACACCTTAAACGTTACGAATGACAAAAAAAAAAAAAAAAAAAAAAAAATCCAAAAATTTCAATATTTAAACAATTTTGTGGGGGCGGGGGTGGACCAGTTTCTCATACAACCTTATAGTGAGTAGAAAAAAGAGGAACGATTTACTAACGTTGTATGAGAAACTGACCCCCTCCCACAAATTTGTTTAAATATTGTAATTTTTCAAAATCTTTTTGAAAATCAGAAAGTTTAAGTAACAATCGATAGAACTGCGCTGAAAAAAGTAAAAAACAAGAAGTGAAAAACAACGAAATTAACATAAACAAAGCGACTCCAACGTGAGTGGATTGAAAATGGAGGATCGATTTACTATAACGTTGTATGAGAAACTGAACCCCATCCCTACAGTGGTTTAAATATTGTAATTTTTCAAAATGTTTTTTGGTAATCGGAAAGTTTAAGTAACAATCGATAGGACTGCGCTGAAAAAAGTTAAAAAAAAAAAAAAAAATGAAAAACAACGAAATTAAACGTGGTGGAAGTCTGCTTCAGATCCGCCAAAAAAAAGTTGTTCCAATAATTAGAAATGGGTTTAACACGTTCACTGTCAGTGTCATATCACTAATTATTGGTGACGCAGTATTTCAGCGTAAATTGTATCTAGATACTGGTGACGATCATGTTTTCATTTCAAATTGCTTCACTAAATGTTAGAGACACTCTATTCCTATATAAAGCAAACAATATTTAAATTATTATAGCCATAAATATTGTTTCCGAAATAAAAACCAAAAAATTACTAAATGAAAGATAAAAAATAATGCCCAGATTTAATCACAACTAAAACAAAAATACATCCTAGGAGTATACAAATCTGAATAAAAGTATTTAGATCTTTAAGTAAATCCATTCTAATTTTGAAATTTTTGGTTGTTTAAAAATTCCAGTCGGGTCTTCGGAAAAAAAAAAAAAAAAAAAACCTGTTGTACATTTGAAAACATTGGAAAAATCATTTAAATCACCTGAATATACTGAAAGTTTGAAACCTGGATTGTGGAAATAACTCGATTCCAAATGAAAAATATTTAAAAACTCTACAATATATGTGTATTGAGCACATTTTAATACAACTGTGTGCTAGTCTAATTTAATTATGACTGATTAACAATAATTTACATTATATAATTTACATTATATATATATATATATATATATATATATATATATATTAATATATATATGTATAATTAAACTCTTTATTTAAAATGAATTTAATTTACATTGCGACACAAATTTCTATGTTTCCAGATTTTATCTCGTCATCAGGCAATGTTGATTTATTGTTGTGAAAATTATTTACATTTCACAGCAATAAATCAAAATTGCCTGATGACAAGGTAAAATGTTGAAACATAGAAATTTCCATATGCAATGTAAATTAAATAAATTTTAAATAAAAAAAATCAAATTTAATTAAACTGTACTTTGCCCTACAATATATGCTGTATTGAGCACTTACAAAAAAAAGTAAATGCTAGAGAACTCGGAATTCTAAAACTGTTGGGTCTCTTTACCTATATATATATATATATATATATATATATATATATATATATATATTGTATCGAGGAAGCAGATAATTATTTAAACATATACTGTTAAATATAATAGCCAATGAGTGTTTATCATGTTTAATCATGAGCCATTCTAAACATCGTATTTTGGTTTTAATTTCAAGTGAAAATAACGACAAAAATTATCCAACATTTGGATATTTTTTTTTATTATGTTGGTTCTAAGCTCTCGGCTCACATGAGCCATCTTCAGAAAGGTTACAGGGACGTTAACATAAAGACATCCACCATCAAAGATGGTTTTATCTTGTGTTGACATAAAACATTGCTGAGCAACGATAACAGTCACCGAATAGCAAACGCTGTTCATAAACTTGTAATGTGGTTCTATGACGTCGAAAAAGAGAAAAAAACGGCAAAAATGAGAAAATTCTTAAAATTTAGAAACATATACGATTATTATTCTCTCTATAGCTGTTTGTGAAGGTTTGTCACAAGATTTGAGGTATTAACCCTGATTTGGAAATTCTTATGAAAATAGCAAGATTTCGCATCTCAATTTTTAAAGCTGAACTATTGACTAAAGAAACCAGAAACACAACGATGCCTGTGAATCGCCAACTTTCTCAACTCCTTGCGATGGTTGCATGAAAAGGAGTAAAAAGTCTTGTTGATAAAATCATTTTTCAGGGTTCAACAGGATTGTAATTAGTACTTGTTATCTTGCTCAAATGTTTGTCCCACTGAGGAAGATTTTTTGTACAAGCTTGTTTTTGTAAATATTGTATTCTGTGCTATTGTAGCTGATAAGAAATGAATTAAAATCAACTCTCTTCTTCACTTTTACAAAAATTCACAAACGTGTGAAATCTTGGTTTTTCCCAAATAAAAAAAAGGATTGACCAGTGCTTTTCTCAAGTAGGTGTTAAAATGATTTTTGACTAATGGGAGGGACTTGTAAGACTTAAAAGGACTTGGCGATCCAGTGCTAAATTCAAAAAGTCTATATAAATTACCTGTGTCAGTCAAGAGATAATGTAACAGTCAACTCCAAATCGACCCTGAGATAAGGTCAGGTCAACCTTGTTCTCTTTCTCCTTATCTCTTTCAACAATTCTTTAACTCTCAATACCCTTAACTAAACTTTACCATTGACATATGAACTCTACCCTTAACCTCTTAATAATATTTCTAATTGCACATTAACTCCTACAACTTGTTTTATTCTTTCCTATTAATAAATTTCAATTTTAACATGAAAAATGTATATTTATTATTCCACTCTTCTACACTAATCCACACATTCCAACTGACAACCAACCTTCTGATGATAATTCTGCATAAAACTTGTAAGCTAGGGAGTTCGGTTAAGTCCGACACAAGGCTAAATCAAAGAAACATTAATCAGCTCCCTACAGCTACACTACTACTATGCTTTTTTTTTTTTTGTTGTTTTGTTTTAATTGTAATTTTTTTTTCAAATTTCACAGCGTATTTTCATTTCCGCCGTTATATAATACTCGGGATAAAAGATTTACCGTTGTCTCTTTACCACTTTCAACTCAAATCCTTAATTCCATAAAACGTTTCGTAAAAAAATGTCTTTCAACAACATAAAATCTTTATAAACAGAAAAGGAATTTTCTCTACGAAGAAAATGTTTATCTCTAATCACATTTATGACATTCCGATCAAGGTTTAACCGCACAAGATCTGATGATACTTGAATAAAGAAAAATCTATATTCCGAGATCTTCATCTATATACCGTGTCCCTTCAGGACATTGGTGATCCTGGTTCTCCACAATTTAGTATCCTTTGTAGCTTTTATTAAGGTTTATTTTTTCACCAACCCTCCTGGTTTCTTTCTTGTGAGATCCATTTACAAGTTCGTTAGCTCTCTATAACTTTCTATCCATTGTACTTATCAGAAATATTTCCTTTTCATCACCCTTCCTACTCCCTGTTCTGCACAAGTTCGTTAGGTTATTTGTTTATTTCTTTCTCTATTTCTTGCTTTTAATGTCCTATGAGTGTCAAATTCTCTAACCCTTCTTCCCTTACTACGCATTCTAGAAATTTCAACTCTAGCTTCCTGTTACTAAAGACCTTTTATTTCCACGACATTTCATCATTGCTTACATACTTTGTCCATATACTCAGTATCATTTTGTAGAACTATATTTATGTTGCCTTTTGTCTTTAATCATTTCACACCGAGCAAGGCAACAAAGGCACTAATACGCGGGGGGGGGGGGTACTGAGTGAAAATATATATATAAAAAAAAACATTGAGAAGTGAGAAGAATAAAATAAACATAAAATAATAATTGGCATTGCAATTAAATTTTTAAGATGAAAATTGACTGAAAAGCAGAAGGCGGAAGAGAGTTCCACAAGCAAGAAGTGCGAGAGAAGAAAATTAGTATAGAACTTGCATCTATTTCACCCGTAAACTGATATCTTGCTGCCAATCTAAATTCATAAAAACTAGGTACCATTGATGAAAGCTCGTCAGAACAATTACCGTGTAAGTATTTATAGAAAAATTCATATGGAAGTTACATTACGGCAGTGGAAAAATGACTGAATATGAGACGCCAGTTCAGTTCCAAAGACATTGCAGATTCTTCTTTAGATTTTATCAAGGATATCTCAATATATCGCAGAAACACCAGACTATATGTGACAGAAAGATTCTAAGCATGGATAAATGGTAAACTTATAAATAAAGTAGATTCTGACAAGAAAAATTAGCTAGCAATTGATTCAATATAATCTTTCCATTTCATGTCAGCAGAAAACATTAGCCCTTGAAGATGCAATGAATCACTCTCCTGGAGATATATTCTGGTGAGAAAAATTGTCTAGCATGACACCACAGTGAACCAACTTTCCTAGCATCAGACCTAGCAATTATCCTTTTAATCTCTCTACTTCATGAAGTTTCCTCATCTGTGAGGAGATTGCCTAGCACTCAGTGACAAAGAGGAGGACCGATATTACAGTACTCTTTTCTATCCATGCCTTAATAATTTTTCTTTAACTTTTGAAGGTCTTTGGGGAAAAATGACTGCTACCCTACTGCACTGGCCTAATGAGTGTTGGTATGGACGGATAATCGTACAACGGTTTTTGTGCATAAGTGAATGTAATGAACTTGACTGGAATGACATTACCCGCACACCCAAGCTTACAGCACTGTGTATATATGAAATGAATTGTTTGAACATTATTTTTTTATCGATACTCATATTTAAGTAGATATTCTGTTTTTAATGAAACAGTATTATATATTTTTATCTACCGGCCTGATTATTTACGATAAATTTTTATTACGAAAATGTGTGCCATCAATATAGGGGAAGCTACCATTTGATCTGGTTAACATCTTAGACCTCTCGACCACGAATAGCCTCTAGTCTAAACGAGGTTCTTATCAAGCCTATATAACACACTTTTTGATCCATCGTAAACAAACATATCTGCTCCGAAATGTATCGTAATGTCAACAAATGTAAACATGTTACGGAAATCAACGAATTTCAACGAAACTTGATTATAAGCAACCGACAATTTGAAATGAATTGTTTGAACATTATTTTTATCGATAAAAAATAATGTTCAAACAATTTATTCGTTATTTTACGTGTAACAGAATGTAAGTGGTGTTATGTATGGTGTGGACTGTGGAGTAGTGGTATGTGTTATTGACGGATTTTTTCAATGTGGTGTTTTCTCTTTTTTTTTTATCATTTCAAGCGCACACACTATGTTTGTGTTTTCAATTTCCACATTTTCTCTGTTTCGATTTCCAGGTTTTTATACTTTGATAATTTTTCAAATTTCTTTGTTTTTATGTTACAATTCGCTGAGAAGGTCATTTCAGTTAATTTTTTTCTTTTCAGTTTTTGACAATTATGTCCGGCTTATTTACTGTCTGTAAAGACAGCGTAATCCCATAGAATTGTGATGTCTTCTATTTCTGTAGCCGGTGCTCGATAATGTTCATACCAGTATTTGTATATTGTCCAGTGTAAATGCTGCCCCACTATCGTGACAATTTTATATTCATTTGGCGCAAGTACAGAACACCCTGAGATTAGACAGTCTATTGTTTCCTAATATTTGTCACAGAACCTTATTTTGGTTCCACATTATCATGTATGATATTTGCCTGAAAGTTCTTAGCGAAAAGTCTCTTGTCTTGCGCTGCAAGAATAAAGTCTTCCATTTCAGCTTTTAATCCATATGCTCGTAACCACCGATGAGTATTAACTTTATCAATATCGGTTTTATTAGCACGTTCTGGATATTGATCAAGCAGTTTTACCTTTCCAGCGTTGTTTCATCTGTTCAAGAGCTTTATCCTTGGCTTTCCTTTTTAATATTTTTTACTGTAACAGTTGATTCTTGGGTTCTGTTTTGATTTTCTACAAAATCTACTAAATGCAAAGATCGTTTGTACTTACAACCTTCGTTCATGATTGAATATTTTTCTTTCTGTTTTCGTGTTGTTTGACTAATTGTATCATCCAATCCTTTATTTTCATGTATGTTAGTAAGCCAATAGTTGTTGTCTTACATGACAATTATAACTGAATAAAACCAATTCCACCTTCTTTACGGGTCTTCTTCAGCTTTTGAATGATTCATGTTATGCTTAGAAAAAGCATTCTTGTCTTAGAATTCCTTCATCTGATATTTAGAGTTCCTTCAAGATATTGAAACTACATTGACTCACTGGGAATGTAAGGATATTAATGGTCATAATTCTGTTCTTTTATTCTTATTTAGTAAGTGGGGTAACAAATGTAAAATAAATAAAAAAATGATTACCAAGATTTTCTAAATAAAATTTCAAAAATAATTTCCTTCATTTGTGAATAAGTTATGAAAGTTTCATTAAAATCTAACAATATTTTTGCAAGAATTTTCAAAACTGCGTTTTAACGCCAAAAATGGAGGCTAAAATTTCCAATACCAATCTTTGTCCCACCCGCTGACATAAGAAAAAAAAAAATTTTTAACCAAAATTTTGAACGTGCTAGAAAGGATCCAAAATGCAGGTTCTGTGATAAATACCAAGAAACAATAGACCAGCTAATATCAGGATGCTCTGTGCTTGCCCCAAATGAATATAAAAGTCGCCACGATAGAGTGGAGCAATATTGGACAAATTGCAAACACTATGGAAAATATGTAAACAAACATTGGTATGAACATCACCCAGCACCGGTTACAGAAATAGAAGATGTCACCATTCTATGAGATTACACCATCTACACAGACAGAGAAATTGAAGCAAATAGGTCGAACATTATTGTTAAAAACCAGAAAGAAAAAAAAATTTCTATTAATTGATATGGCTTGTCCAGAGGATTGTAACATAGCAATCAAGGAATTCGAAAAACTGTCAAAATATGAAGACCTGGAATTTGAAATAGAAAAATGTGGAAATTGAAAACAAGAATTGTGCCAGTGATAGTAGGTGCACTTGGAATGATAAAAAATGGAAGAGAACAACACATTGAAAGAATCCCTGGAAACCCCAGCTTAACAGATATACAAGAAATTGTTTTGTTAAGTACAGCCTACACACTAAGGAGAACTTTGTCTATGTAACGCTAGGGATGTTAGGGGAGATAGAAAAAAACATGAAATGAAGCCATAGCAACACACCACGACAAGCCTTAAGTCTTCCCGCAGACTTGGTTGGTAGTGCGACCATAGCAGAAATAAAAATGTGATGAAAATGACAACATAATAAAAGTTTGGTCTTCATAAACATTTTGATGATAAAACTTTGTTTTTATAAAGATTGGGGCCTTTTTTCATCAAGGTATGCTCTTTTTGAGAAAATTTTGGTGGGTACCTACATGAACATAAGTAAAATACTCATAGATTCATCAGAATTCATTTTCAAAGTTCTTTATTTAAATACTTATCTGGCACTTGGCGGATTAGGGTTTATCATATCTCAGTTGCATTTCTGTCTTCGAACAGAATGCAGCTCAATTGTGACTGTCCGCTGACAGACACGTAGCGGACAATAAGTAAACCACTGAGAAGTGCCCGGTCCTGGAGATTAGATGCCGTGGCTGCACCTCTACATTGCACCAAGGCCAGTGCAATCGATGGTTGCGAGGTCTGAGCAACGTTTGACTCTGGCCCTGGCGTACACGCTCGAGCCCTACATTAAACTCGACCTTGTGTCACATCACGTGTCATTTGGAAGGCCAGGTAAATATACTTAAATCTACCTTACAAGGCTTACATGTATCTGCGCGTTCTATTGTTAACACTAAAACCGCAGATTACAATTAAATTAGACACATGATATCACAAGAAACTGTAAAATTTAAAACTTAAATTATACACCCATAACTTATAAAAAGTAACTTAAAATACTAATTCATATTATGATTATATTTTAAACATGAAATGAGGCTTAAATATTGAGAATTTTAATTATAATCAAGCTCGGCTAAAATTACTATTTTTACTAATTCTTACCGACCTTTCGCTTTTTGATGCAATGAAGTAGGTGGTGCCGTGGGATTCGAGTCATCGGGTATCCCTTATTTGTTGTGTTCCGTCCAAAGACAGAATCACAATTGATTGAGAGATAAAAAAAAATATCAAACATTCACAAATTAATGGAATTTATGCAATTATATTTTGTTAAATATGTTACCCCCTCCCCCCCACTTCAATTAACTGCATAAAACTTCTAGAAATACATTACCTATACCATTTTTTTTATTTATTAGTTAAATAGAGGATTCGTTGGGGAATGTAAATCATGTATTTTTTTTTAAATTACGGGATCATTTTACCCAAAATCTGCCCCGAATTTAAAATCAAAAATACATTAAAACTATGTTATTTTTAATGTAGATAAAGTTTTAATTAATTTTATATAAATAATACAATTTTAGGATATCATATTCTAAAGAAGAAGAAAAATTTCGATGAATAATGAATTTTTATAAGAATTGTTTTCATTTTTTTTTCTTTGCTAATTAAAGTTTCAGACATCTTTTAATTTCCTATAGTTACTCAGTGTCTTCGGTTATAAATTCATTAAAAATAGACTTTATTTACAATTTTAAAATTCCAAAATTCATAAGATAAATACAAGTCATTTACAATTAATATACAATAATTTTTTTTTTTTTATTATAAACGGCACATTTTCTTTTACTATGGAAACTTATAAGACAATTATCATTAAAAGGTCACATGTTTTAAGGGTTGTTCCCCTTACAAAATGTTAAACTGGGTTATGTCAACTTTTGGTCATCATACATCCAGATGAATTGATAGGTGCTGTCATCGCCTACTTGATAGATCAACGATTCAGATCGCTGTGATTAATACTTTTATTCTAAATTTCATGCCATAAATAAGTAATACTTGTTTCAAATCAGATTAATTTATCTGATTTGAAACAAGTATTACTTAAAAATTAAAACTTTAAACTTAACTTTAAATTTGATAATTTTCTAGAAAGAACGAGAGAGAGATGTATATTTTATTTTTGTAAAATTTCTAAAACCGAGAATTAAATTGTTTACAAAAAAAGTGTCGATCTCTCAAAAAATGGCCGAAAAATTGAAAATTAAAAAAAAAAATCTCAAAATTTTAGATTCCAATGAACATAATTTCTATTTAAAATACACCCGAATATTTTGCTTAGTGGAAATAGTAAATTTAACCATTTAGCTTTCAATTAAGCTAAAATTAAAATTTCAATGAAAGGTTTTATTTTTAAAAATTCAATTTAAAACTTAGTTACTGAAAATGGAGTGGAGATAGCCAAAATAAAAAAAATTAATAAACAAATTTAAAAGATTTAAAACTTTATAATTAAAATTTAAAAAATTAAAATTGATGTAAAGATTCAGTATCAATCGAAAGATTTTAAGACAATATTTTCCATAATAAAATATATAAATAAATAATTAACAAATAAATAAAAAACAATTAAAAAAAAAAAGAAAGCTTTTATAAATTAAATAATGGCTTTTTATAATTTATTCCATTTTTATTTTACAATTCAAAGCAGGTTTTCGGTAACTGTGTTGTAGATCCTGTTACAAAAAAATGATTTTAATTTTCCAATCCTGCGTATAAGTGGTAAAAAAAGAATTTCTAAAAATTTCATAAAATTAAATAATTTGTGTTAGAGAGTAACATGTAAAAATAAAATTATATATTTTATCAAAATTTTCTAAAAACAAAACCTATCTGAAACAATTTTATTAATCTTTAAAATTTTAATCAAAATCCAACAATTATTTTATTTTTGTAAACATTTCCAAATCAATCTTTATTTGGTCCCCCGCTGACATTAAAAAAAAAAAAAATTAACCAAAATTTCGAACGTTGTAATAGATAGATAAAAAAATAATAATGAAAAATTCCCTTGTTCTTTCTTTACTACTGATGACAAAGATTTTAACGATAAAAGCTTAGGGCATTTTTTCATCATGAATGCTAATTTTAGCAAATCTGTGCAGGTACCTTTTTATGCATTTACAAATGACTGTAAAAGAAGTTTGTAATGAGATTGATTTTCTTATGGGACTGACGGTTTGCTATTGTCTACTTGGAAATAACCCAAAAGCATTATTTCTTAAACGTCCTTTCGAATTTTTTCTTACTATTCATAATTAACTTCAAGATTTTAATATTGTCATTTTAATTAAAAATTAATTTTAATTAAAAATTAATTTTTCTAACTGTTCTTACGATGTAGAGTTGCTGATCAACTAAGCATAAAACAATGTAAAAAATAATTATGATCCAAAATGATGTAGTGAACGTTAATTTTTTTTCATTTATATTTTTATGTTTTTAATCAATTCAACAGAAGCAAAAAAGATTATGCCTGTAAAGACGCAAGGCGCTACTGGAAGTGAAAGAGAATTAAAAATTCTTGAGAAAAAACTGGAAACTCAACCCTAAACAGGAAACAAGGGATAAAACTCCACTGTTCAAAAGACTGGGGAGAAGTGTGAACCATACGATAGGCACACCTATCTAGTCTAATTTTATGTCAAGAAATATGACAATACGAATACATTTAATCTTTAAGAAAATGTTATCAGTAAAATGTTTAACTCAATTCAAAATTTACAAATTAAGATTTGAAGAAAAAAAAGCATACGTATAAAACTAAAAGGTACTTAGTTATCAAATTTAAAACGGTAACTTTGAGGCAATCTGAACAGAACTAAAAGACTTTAGGTATTTTGTTTAAAAAAAATCACACGTACTGAAATAAAAGACAAAGATGAAGAAAATAAATGTCAATAAAATGAAAATGTGTCATCAAGAACAGAATAAAAATGGATTTAAAATTACGACCGATCAAGATACCATTTTTTTCCCCAGAAAATGCTTTTAATGAAATATTTTTAAAACATAGAAGAACAGATCAGGGACAACTGATATTGATTGCATTTCATTAGTATAAACACGTCTATTTCGAGTTGTTCCATTCAGCTACATCGATTATTTTAAAGCTCTGCATCTTCTCATTTGGAAGTTATTATTTGAATTATCAAATAAATAAATGCAATTTTTTTTCTTTTGAGAAGAGTATTATTCTCTATGTGTTAAACTTTATTGTGCTTCCAAATACACCTGCAATATCGGCAGTTATTATTAGAACAGGTCATGGGTCGTTGCTTCCAAATATTCACTTCAAGTAATCATTAGTAATCTGTGATTTCCAAAATAATCCTGGTTATTGTCACAAAGTTGTTTTTAGACAACAACGAAGAAGCGAGGGTAACCATGAAGACTCACCAAAAACAAACGCTCGGGTATTGGAAATGTTTTGGAATTGGGGTGGGAGTAACCTGTACAACAGTTGGAAAACACTTGACATGAATTGGAAAAGGGGGGAAAATATGTCGAAATGATTTGATTGATGATCAACAGCTTGTATGGTTTGAAGTTTTCATGTAATTTGCTTGTTCATTTCAAAATGACCTAATTTGCTTGATCGTTTGCTTACTTAAAATGGTTTCTGTATGATAATTTGAGACATGGCTTTTTTTTTAGGTCAGAAAATTTTACTTCTTTCCTTTTAAACCTTTCCCGAACCTAATCTGTAATGGACTAATTCATTAAAATATTTTGCAACCTGGTTAAACCGCCACACCTTCTTCTATGTGCCGTGTCCCTTCGAGACGTGTGCCGTGTCCCTTCGATCACGTCTCCCTATCTATGGTGGCTCTTGGCATGATTCCTCCTGTTACTCCCACCTAAACCCCGGTTTGCCATCCACTTGCTCAGGCCCGTCAAGTAGTTTACGCGCTGCATTCCCCTGTCTTTTTTCCCCGTCTATCTGACCTGTGAGTATCAGATTCTTCAATCTCATCTTCTGATGCTCAGTATTAGTTTCTTCTATCCTTTTTCAAAAACTCGTCATTACTTCTGGAATTTATCCTTGGCCATGCCAATTCACCTTCGGATTTCAGTGTCACATTTTCCGTCTTAATACTTTGCAGATACTTAAATTTCTATACCTGCTTCATTTTATGTTGAAATTATCAATAACTGTCAGTCAGTTAAAGGTTATCTCTCTTTCTCTTTTAGAATTTCTGTAGGGATTCTCTCCCTTTACCTAACTCTTCCTTCTTCTTCTAATGTAAATAAAGGCTCGCTTTGTGCGTGCGTCTGTCCGCTCTAAAACAAATGTCTCTGTCATTATTTTTACGATAATAAGTATGCAACACAGTTGAAGCTCCTTTATACGAGGTATGTGAAGCTATGTTTCATTTTTAATAATTATCTAACATTTTAGTATCTCCTTTTGCTGATGACCATGCGTTTAGTTTTATTGTCGTCCGTTCTTTCCGCTTTCTTCAACTACACTCTGTCGGATGTCTTTTAGTTTCCTTTCCGTGTCTGCTATCAGTACTATATCATCTGCGTATTTTATATTGTTCAGACTGCGGCTGCCGATGACGAGTCCTGGCATGATTTCTAGGGTCATCAGAATAGTTTCACTATACAAGTTGAATAGATCCGGTGAAAAGACACATCTTTGTATTACGTTCATTCTAAGCATAAATATAGCGTTTCTTGTTCCAGTGTCCTTGATTTGCCGCACTGTTCTTGTCCTATCTCTGGTTTGACTGCTTCGCGCTTTATTCACCAGGATTCGTATGATGAGTTTTGTTGTGTGGCTTATTAAACTGATTGTTAGGTGGAATGCACGCTCATTTGCACCTGGCTTCTTAGGCAGTGCTATTAAAAATTGATCTGCTTAGGTAGTCCACTGTTATAGATTTAATATATTATTTCTGTAATTTTCTCTATGCCGAAATCGTCAAAGGCTGTCAGCATCTATTACAATGCCGTCTGGTCCAGCTGCTTTGTTTTCTGTTCAGTTTGACTATTGCCGATTCCACTTCGGATTTTAATATTTCCGGTCAGTCAGTCTCTTTGTGTATTGTCGGTTTCTCCCGCTTGTCGTGAAAGAGATCTTTTATATATTCTTCTCATCGCTGGAGTATTTCTTTTTTCCTCTAATATGATCGTTCCATCCTTAGATTTTATACATCCTGTTGAGGAGCATGTCTTTTGTCCTGTTAGTTTTTTTATTTCTTTATGCATTTCTCCTTTATTATTCGTACTCAGTACAGACCCGAAACAATGTTCTTAGCTGTTTGGAGGGATTGTAATAAAATAAGCTGTTACAACATTTCGCAACAAGTTGTTTCCTCTATGATAATTAGAAACATGGCTATCTATGGGTCAGTAAATTACTACTTCTCCATTACAACCCCCCCACAAACAAGCCAAAATTTATCTTTAATAAACCCTCCTAACTGCTTGGACATGCTATCAAAGTAATTTATTACAAAGTTTTGCAACCAATGTTTACACTATTTAAACTATTTATATTCAGATTATTGTCATATTTGTTGCTTTTATCACAACAGTTCGGTCTTCCCCAGGTGTACATCGATTTAGGTAATCTACAGGGAATGTGCGTTGTGGCGCAGTGGATATCGGCTCGGAACGAGAAATCGGAGAACCGAGTTCGAATTCCAGTTGAATTCCTCGCATTCATTTACGCGCAAAATAGCTTGGGAAAGGTATTAATCCGTCTCTTCCCTCCAGTTATGGGTTAAATAACAGGACAGATTGGGTTCTATAGCCTTGGTCGGCAACCAGTCTACCGCAGAAAGCAATGGCAACCTACTGCGGGATAATCTTCTGCCCAGTCAGTCATGTCTTTCGAGACATGATCGCCCAAGCGTGTATCGCGCATGGCACTTAACTGACTGACTGACAGGGAATTCCAAACTGAAACCTTTATTTAATCTACGGGGGTAGATTGTTCTCGTTCCATAGCTCATGTCTAGGGATATCGTCTTAACAATCGCAATGTCATGATAAAAACAACAACAATATGGACAATCGTCCTAGTATAAACAGTGTAAATAATTATAACTTCATCCCAGAAATTCAGACCAGTGGTTTTATTTCTTAAAATTTATGTACATGACTTTCTTTATATTAGCAAATTCCTGTCACCCCCAAATCAAATCTTCATCCCGACTAAAACATTCAAACACTTTGTTGGGGCTGTAATGAAATAATCTATTATTACAACTTATTGGAAATCGGTTAAATCATCATGACAGACTCACTGCAACGATCTGGAATTGATGCATTAAAACTTATTAAAACGGACGAAGGCGATCAGGGCTCTTCACATTTTCCTGTCTTTTAATAACTTAGTACTCCCCAAATCGGTTCTGCCATCCATTTTCTCAAGCTCATCAAGTATGTCACACGCGTTCCTCCTTCCCTCTCTTCGCCCTGTGATTATCAGATTGTCCAAGCCCTCCTTCCTCATGACGTGTTTTAGAAACTTCAACTGCATTTTCCAAATGTTTTCTTTTTGTTTCCATTTTCTCCAAAATCAGAACGTTGCACAAGTTCTGTCCATGGAACTTTCAGCATCCTTATGTAGGACCATATTTCTGTTGCTTCGAGTCTCTCCTTCATCTTTGAAGAGATTGTTCAGTATTTGCTACTATACAGGAGGACAAATATCACATATAGTTCAGTGCTCTTTTCTTTATTTTCAACGAAATTTCCGTCTCTCAAATACATAGCAAAACTGGTGCAGTTAGGCACTGAAGTCCTGCCCTACCCAGATACACACCAAATTCAAAAGTCAAAAGTGATTTCTAGAACCTTGTTGATTTCCGTAGCCCAAATGACAGAATAAATTCACTTGTTACATTGTCGATTCTAATGGTATTTACTTTAGCCAATAAAGCTGTGCTTGATCTGCGCAATGGTGTTTTGGATGTGTGTTGTGTCGCAAATAGATATCGGCTCGGAAAAAGAAATCGGAGAGCAGAGTTCGAATTCCAATTGAACTCATTGCATTCACTCATGCACAAATACCCTTGCGAAAGGTATTAATCAATTTCTTTTCTCTCCGGCTATGGGTTGAAAAGCACGACAAATTGGGTTCTATAGCCTTGGATGGCAACCAGTCTACCGCAGAAAGTAACGGCAACCTACTGTGGGATTATCTTCTGCCAAGTCAGTCATGTCTCTTTCAAGACATGATCGCCCAAGCGTGTATCACCTAGAGCGCTTAAGTGACTGACTGACTGACATTTTAAAGGTCAAAACGGTTATTAATTTTATTAAAGCTTGATGTTTATATATTTTTCTACGCATTTTAATACTAGTCTTCTTCAAACAGACCTGCTCAAAATAATTAACCGGCAACGTTGTGCATTTAGAGAACATTAAATAAAACTGGTTTTTCATAAAAACTGCATATATAAGTTACATAATCAAAATCTCGTTTACTTTTTTGTTTGAGTATCAGCTGAAAGAAAAGCATGCAAATTCATTGACTACTCTAATATAATCTTCATTATATTTAAAAGAACTTTGATTTACCTGAAACGTTAATGACAAACTACAAGCCATTTTACAATTAAAACTTGATGACCTCTGAGATTAACATACTTCTTACTTTATGAGGAAATCTATCAAATGATGTCCAAATCAAATGATGTCCAAATTATCTACAATAAAGTGAGCATCAAAATAGCCATGATTTAAAGTGTTCTTTTCTGGTAGACAAACTGGAATATTTAGTTCTACTTTATGTGATTCTTAAACATGTGATCTATTTTAAAGAAAATTATCTACATGCTATCTTAAAATTATCTACATCTTGACTTAAGTATGCCCTAAGCAGTACATAATGAATGAAGACTTCCGGTAGATTTTGTATATAAACCAGAGAAAATTATACAATCCAATGCTCAAAAATTTATTTGTTGAATTTCTGAATGAAGTTTAAACCGTTTACATACAGTGTTAGTAAAACAATTTCCTTTTTTTTTTTTTAACCATATGGCATTATCAGTTGTTTAAAGACTCCCTACTACCTTTTTTCTTGTCTAATTCCCTATAAGTCTATTTTCAATGTACAATGCAGAGAATTTTCTCAACACTTACATCACATGATTTAATAAGCTGTTGTTGTGGTAGATCAGACTCAGAAGGTAGATCACATACTTAACTAACACTGAATACTTTTTCATTCTTTACTAACTTGATAGAGTCTCTTCTAAATACAAGGCTTTTATCTTATGGTGTGAGTCTACAAGTGCAGAAATTATTTCCTGATTTTCATTTTTTAAGTAAATAAGATCTGAGTAAGCGAGTCTGAGAAAAAGGAAAAAAAAAAAAAGAAACATTATTATTATTATTATTAAGGAGCGACGACATTAAAAAGAAAAGGGATTAAGGAGACAGAAAATTACGATTGCCACTAATCTTCAAAAATTGAAATGCAAAGTTGACTAGAAAACAATAAGCCAAAAGAGAGTTCCACGAGCGAAAAGTGCGAGAAAAGGAACTATTCTTGACTTAGAACTTACGATTATATATAAAAATTTTAACTGCAAGATGATCCTCTGTGTTATAAGGACCGTTGTATGTGATATATATGAGAGAGAGAAAGAGAAATTTCTTGTTACGCTCATGGATAGAGAGCGAGGCAGCGGTGGCTCAATTCATTAAAGAGACAATAGCGAAGCAACGTCGGCTCAATTCATTCTCTTAACTACCAATTAGTAGTAGAAAGAAACTCGTGGAGAGCGTGGCAGCAAAGAATCCTCAGAAGAGAAGCCCCCGTCAAGCAAGTGTTTCGGCCCTTATCTCCTGACACTCTAGGGGGGTTGGGCCACACCCGGTTCATGACTCCGGATGTCCCTCTGCTGCCCCTTTTTTTGGGGGGGGCAAGCCACGGATGGGACCCGTGACCTTCTGGATATGCTCATTTTCACTCAAAGACTCCCGCACTAACCACTTAGCCAAAGATACACCTGATGTTTGTAGGATGTTTGTAGGAAAGTTAAGCCTTATGAAGTTCACTTTTATTCCTCCTTGACCAGATCCAGCTTGAACACCTCTCTGCCGCTTCTGCCATTGCTTTCAGGGCTCTGAAACTTGACTAAGTTATGAAAGCTCTTGCCACGTGTTTACTCTTTAACAGTGCCCTATTTAATCTTTTGCAAGTATTGAAGAATATTCCTGATTATAATAAAGACCTTTTTTTTGTGTGTGTATATATATATATATATATATATATATATATCTCCGCAGACAGTCCTGTTTTACGGTATCACAGCTCATCACTACGGTTAGACATTCGATTACTTCTATCTAGCCAGGATTGAACCCCCACCGAACTGACATCAGTCAGCGATTCTAACCTCTAATAGGCGCTCGAGGAAGGCAAATTTTAGCGTGTTTATCGGCTCGGAACGAGAAGTCGGGGAGCCGAGTTCGAATTCCAGTTGAATCCATTGTATTCACTTACGCGCAAATTCTCTTGGGGAAAGGTATTAATCCGTCTCTTCCTTCCAGTTATGGGTTAAATAACAGGACAGATTGGGTTCTATAGCCTTGGTTGGCAACCAGTCTACCGCAGAAAGCAATGGCAACCTACTGCGGGATAACCTTCTGCCCAGTCAGTCATGTCTCTTTCGATTCGAGACATGATCGCCTAAGCGTGTATCACGTATGGCACTTAACTGACACACACATATATATATATATATATATATTATATATATATATATATATATATATATATATATATATATAGCCTTCTGTCACGCTAGGGGTGGGGAGGAGGAGACCCCCCCCTGTGTCTTGTTATAAGATACTCAATAGTAGGCACATCAATATATATGTTGCCGTCGATATAAATATTTTGCCGTCATTTTTCCCGACAGGCGCCTATTTGTATTTACAATAAAATGTAAAATCCAAGAAAACGATTTAACGTAAATTAAAACTGGTTTTATGAGAAATTGGGAAGCCGAGTTCGAATTCCAGCTGAATTCGTTACATTCACTTATTTGAAAATATTATTTGGAAACTTATTAATATTAATCCATCTATGAATAGCATGGCAAATTGGATTATCTAACCTTGGTTGGCAACCTACCGCAGAAAAAAAATGGCAACCTACTGCGGGATAATTCTTCTGCCTAGTCACTCATGTCTCTTTCGAGACATGATCGCCCGAATGTGTATCACTTATAGCGCCTAACTGATTGACTGATAATAGATACCTCCACTAATTTGCTGAAAAAATGGCATAGTATGAAGAAAAAGAGACAAACTTAATAAAAAATGAAATTTTTTCATGAAAATGTTTGTTATTATTAAGAAGATTGATCAAAGTATTTTTTAATTATTTTTTTGAAAATTTTGAATCCTTTCTAACACGTTAGAAATTTTGGTAAAAATATTGTGATTTTAGTTAGTGGGTAACCATATTGTTATCGGAGTTTACAATGAATAATGTAATATTACGTAACTCATTTTTTTCGGTGAAAAACAATAATTAGGAAATTCTTGCAAAATCAAATAATTGTCGAATTTTAATGAAACTTTCAGGACTTATTCACAAATGAATGAAATTATTTTGGAAATCATTATTTTTACCCCATCTCTACGTAAATTCATGAAATTTTGTAGCGAAAATTGGTTTTCTTAGTCAAACACAAGAATCATTAAGAAATGTCAATCTATTTTTTTTTTAAACAGCTGGCCTTTTTTCCCAAAATCTGCTCCCAATTGTAAAATAATAAAAAACAGCACAATAAAACTATGACACTATTTAAGCTTTTAATTGCTTTTATAAACATTTATGAAGGACATTTAGAGAATAGACTAAGAAATTTTTTTCGATAAATAATGAAATCTTAAAATAATTATTTTTTCTATTATAATAATTTATAAAATTTCAAATTTTTAAAAACCCTATAAAGTCTTTGTAGCTGTTAGGTTATTAAGTAACTAAATGCAGACTATATTTACGAATCGAAAAATGAAAAGTTTAATACAAATAGTTGAGCCATCATATTTTTCAAATTTTTTATTCATATTTAATTTTTTGTTGTTGTTGCATGATTTTCTTTTGTATTACGTTAAGTGTTGCATAGTTTCTTCCCCTTACAAAACAAAAAAAAAAAAAAAATGAACAATTATGTCGATTCTGGCCAACCATACTTAATTTATCTGAACTTCTGGATGTCATCACGCATCAATCACTTACAACAAGTCAGAAAAATCAACGCTCCATGGTTAAGAAATAGTTTATTCTAAATTTTATGCTATAAATAAGTAGTTCGTGTGTAAATAAGATTAAATTTAACTTTAAATTTGCTAATTTTCCAAAAATAACGTGTCACAAATGTGTATTTTATTTTTGCAAAATGTTTGAAACCGAGAATTAACTTTTGTTTACAAATGTGTCGATCGCTCCAAAAATGACCAAAAAGAATTTTTTTAAATCTCAAAATTTTAGATTTTAATCAATATTTTCTGTTTGAAATACACCCACCAGAATATTTTGTTTACTGGAAATAGCAAGGTTAACCATTTAGCTTTCAATTAGTGCTAAAATAAAAAAGTGATAAAGAAAAGTTTTTTTTATTTTTTTATTTGTAAAAGTTCAATTCAAAAGTTAGGTATTGAAAATGAGTGGAGGTGCCTAAAAAAATTAATTTCATGTACCCAATGGCAGTAAAACAAAACAAAAAAAAAAAAAAAAAAAAAAAAACTAGCAAAGTATACAAAAATACATACTTGAAATGTCTAGAAAATAAGAAAATGGAGTGAGCATTCAATAAAAGCTTAAACAAGAGTGAAAGTACAAATATTTCCAAAATATTTTTCTTGCTGTTATAAATGTCAATCGTACGAGAAAATTTCCCTCTTGTAGGCTGTAAGTTTTATTAACTAAGCCTGGTTTGACAAAATTTAGTAGTAAACAAGAAGTGGGTACACTAGCATATTTTTTTTAGAGACATTCTTTGAAACTTGGATAAAAAATGATAATGCACTTCAATTATATTTTACACACTAATAATTTATCAACAACCAGTCACGACGAATACTGTTAGTGTTAAAAACAGATGCAGGTTTTAAAATTTTACAAGCATTTACGTCTCTCCATTACAATACTTAATTATTTCTGTTTGCAATATTTTTAGGATTATATGTAGTAGTAGTAGTAGTAGTAGTAGTAGTAATAACAGCAGTAGCAACAACAAACAAATAGTTGTCGAAATGTTAAAATTGATTTAAATGAAAAATGGTGTATTGTATTTTTAAAATATGTACAACACCAATTTTTCTCTCAACGTTTTTTTTTTTTACTGAAATACGAGATTTATTTTTCTTAATCTCAATCGTTCAAAGTTTAAATTACATGAGTTTTTTAAAGTTAAAGAAAAAAATTATTTTCTAAAGATTAAATTTTTTAATGCATTTTTTTCTATTTTTAAATTAGTTCTAATTATTTTTTAATAAAAAGGTTTAACATTTTTAAAGTTTAAACTTAGTGCTGTAGAGTTTTTGTTTATTCTATTTTTTTTTTCAGATTTTTGCGCATAAAACTGAAAACCACAAAATATATAACTATCCTCCCCACCGAAACTAATGTTCAATCAAAACAAAATTGTCACAATTTCATTTTTTTATTAAACATAAAAGAAATAACTGTGAAATATTCCGCTTTTGTATTATTATCTCTGAGGTTGCTGTTGAATGTTGATTGTTGTTGTTATAATAATGATGATAATAATAATATTAATTTAATTTATTGTTTATTAATTAATCATTATTGTAAAGAATTAATTATTATTAATATTATTAAGTGTTGTTATGTCATTATTATCATCATCATCTCTGAGTTTCTGTTATGTTATACTCATTTCTTTCCGGGGTCCCAACCAGAAACCAGAGGCCAGAAATGGCTTCATGACATCTTCCACAGAACATTTTTTGTGAAAAAATAAAAACAAGATCACATACTATTTATACTTATATTATTATTATTATTTTATAATCCACATTCAATTGTTTCCATTTTACTGATTTTTACAGTGTGAAACTCTAAAAGTAAATTTACATTTATGACACTTTTTTTAGTAAAAAAATAAAATGTTCATAAAAATTAGAATATTAGATTATTACTTTTTAAATTAATGCACGGCTCTATATGGGGATTTTTTTTTCCTGAAAATAAATAAATTAAATAAATCTGTTTTCTTCACCTCAATCAATGACAAATGCTAATAAACTAAATTGTTTTAAATTATTAAAGATTGATTTTCAAAATAAATCGGTAAACTTTATTTTTTCTCAACACAATAGAAAACTTCTCTAAGAAGTCTTCTTATGCGAAAAAATCCAATCTATAGTTCCCATTCCAAAAATGAAGTACAGAGAGAGAGAGAGAGAGAGAGAGAGAGAGAGAGAGAGAGAGAGAGAGAGAGAGAGAGAGAAAAAACAAATTAATGTTTACAGCGGGATAAAAAGATCTAAAAAGAATTAAAATATGTTCATTTTGAGAGGATCGGATAAAACATAATGAAAAACAAAAGGACATCTTTTTTTTAAATTTAACATTATTTTTTAATCTCTCACTACTTTTAATATCTGATTTTTATCTATTACCTGACTTTTTTTTTTGTTTTGTTAAACTGTGCCTCTTTTTTTAAATGATCACCGAAATGAAATCCCAATGCTAAAAAAATGCATTTTTGTTGGTTTATGTAGTGAACTTGTAATGTTGTAGTGGTTCTACGTATCGCTGCAATGAGAGATGGAATTCAAAAAGGTTGTGTTGAGTGAGTGCACTGTACGTTACTTCTTTGTAAAGGATTCTTTTTCGAAATGTTTTTTACTAAATGTTGAGAAAGACGAATAATAAGCAGTTGAGCATAGACAGGGAAAGTTAATGATACGAAAAAATATTCACCCTCCCAAGAAATAAATCTGTTATTAATTTTAAAAAGCAATGCAAAGAAAAGACGATGTGAAAACAACTGCGATCAGGAACATAAAAAAAGAATCATTGTGAACTTCCCTATTCTTTCATTGACTGCAGTGTGTGTGTGTGTGTGTGTGTGTGTGTGTGTGTGGCCGGAGCAACTATGGTTTGGGATTCAAAGTTGTCTTTACTCCAAGTCCTAGACAGACTGTCAATACAGCTAGCGCTAGAGAGTTGATATATGTAGAACAATACTGAAAGTATGGGGTACCCAGTGAGGACCGAACTCACTACTCAGTTGTTAGGTACTCTAGCGAGACAAGATTGATATCACTTTACACCACGTCGAGAGAGTCCAGCCTGAACTCGTGGGGAGGAGAAGAAATGAATTTCATTTCATTTATCATCAGTAGCTTTTCCAATGGTATTTGCGTGAAGGTAAATTAATATAACGAATGTGACTGGAATTCGAACTCGGCCCTCCGATTTTTCATTCCGAACTTCTGTTCGTTAAAGTAAACCTCAAAGAAAAAAATACAAAAACTGATTTATTTTTCTTTTCAAACTAAGAAAATTTGATGGAAATATTCGTCGTAAAAAGTTCAGCTTTTGTGATGAAAAGTTATTTTATTGAGGTTGCGGTAAAAATGCAACTTTTGTACATTAAAAATGTGTTTTTAAAGAGATTTATGGTTAAAAATAGGTGTTATTATTACTAACATATTTGCGGTCATGTAATATAAGGGAGGTAACTGTGAAAAAGAGCATTGATTACTATCTCTCTTCTATTTATATAGTGAACACACAGATATGCAAAAGGCTAACGACTCAAACAGTAAGCATAAAATATTCTGTCGGAAAAAACATCTTAACCAAAAATGAAGTAATGGGAAATAAAAATATTTTTGTACTTTCTTCATTTGTTTGCACACAAGTTTATTTTACCTCTTCTTTAATTATGCTATGGTTGTTTAAAATTCTTCCACAAGTTGGAATGTCAGCTAAGTGCCATACGTGACACGCGTTTGGGCGATCATGTCTATTTCAATCCATGACTGACTAGGCAGAAGATTTTCCAACTGTAAGTTGCCATTTTTTTTTCTGCGGTAGACTGGTTGCCAACGAAGGCTACAGAACCCAATCTCTATTCTTCTATTCAACCTATAGCTGGAGGGAGAAGCGATGGTATTGCCAAGGGTATTTGCGCGTAAGTGAATGCAACGAATATCAACCACATCCATTGCAAGGTAACACATCCAGTTACAAATTGGTCATCAACAGCAACCACGTCCAATACAAATTGTATCAATATTCACTAGGAACCCATGATTCAGTCGAAATTAAATAAGTGCTGAAGTGATTCGATGAAAACTCCGGTCTTTATAATTTTAGATCAAGCAAGACATTACTTTGAGGAGCAAGCAGAGAGATCGTTATATTTCAATTTCATTATTTTAACAAGGTATCTAAAAAAGAAAAGAAAAGTGATGCCTAATTTTAAAATGCATTGATGAATTTTTAGGATTATGCATTTAAAATTCATAAAAATGATTTTAAAAATTGCATGAAATGATTAAAAAAAAATAGTTTTAATTCCAAGCTAATAGAAATTTAATATCCCCAAATTTAATATTCAGAAATTTCTCATTTTTTTATAAGACCTAGACGGTGTTTTTTGATGTGGTGAGTGATTTATCAACAACCTGATATTTCGAAAATTTAAATAAGACATAAATAAAATTATATGAGGAACATAACGTGAACGCTTATCCAATAAGCTTAATTTTTTTAAAATATTTTATTTTTAAGCATTCTGATATTTTATTGAAGTTTTTTACATTATCATGTTGAGAAAAGGTTACTTTTAAATTTACTATAGTTATTTTCCTTATTTTTTGATAATGTGAATAAACGTCCATCATATTAACAAACGTTTACACGGTTACACACACATACACAAAAAAAAAAATTTAAATTATTTTTTAAATATTTGGGTTCGTTGACGTGTAGTGAGCTTTCCATTTATGATTAGTAAATAAATAGTTTCAGTTTAATTATCACTGGGTCCCTACAATTCAATAGAGAATTTTAAAAGATGTAAAACTTTATAAATTATGATTAAAATTTGACCTAAAAAAATTGATTAAATTATTCATCGGGGACGAGGACTTACATCCGTTATCCGCTTTTAATTTTATGTAAGAAAAAAAAAAAGTAAACGTTTCAAAAATGATTTAAATAATTTCTGAATAAGTCTTACTCTTCATTTTTCATACAAATACAATATTTCATTAAAATTTGGCAGAGACTTTTGCTCAAATTTCCCGCACAAATTAATGCACAAGGACAAGGTTCTAATGATTTTTTAAAAAATACACGACAAAACAAAGCCTTTTGTTGATCTTTCCTCTTTCTTTAACATTTCGACATTTCTGAAAATTGAATGGTGGGGGGGGGGGGTAACAAATTAAAAAAAATTTTTACCAATATTTTCTAAAAATAATTATTTCAAAACCTATTTCAGTCATTTATGAATAAGTCCTGAAATTTTCATCAAAATCAGACTATTTGCTTTTTGCAAGAATTTCCAAATTAATGTGTGTTTCACAGTCAAAAAATGCCTTCGTATTATTACGTTTTGACGTAATAAAAAATCTAGCGTCAATTTATCCCTCTCATTGACAAGAGAAAAAAAAATCTACTAAATGAGCCTGTTAGAACCTGTTAAAATAAGTTTTAAAAAATTGTAAAAATAATTAAAAAATACTTTCATCTATCCTCTTCATTATAGCATCAAACATTTTGCCGATAAAACATTGTTTTTATTTAGTCTGAGGCCTTTTCCTTCAGACTATGCTGCTTTTTCCAGCGAACAAGCATACGTACCTATTAACCTAATTTAACACAGATTTTTTTTTCGATATGAAATTGTGTATTATGTTTGTGGGTGGGTATTTAATTTTTTTTTTTTTTTTTTTTTTTTTTAAATCAAGCAGTCTCTTTTCTAGCGAATTTTTGGAAGTACCTAAATCTAACAAGATGAGTAACATAGGTATTTTAAAATAAATCAAAATAAAATCAATTGGAGTAGATAGATCTATCGCCCGGTTCACACTCCACCCACGTCTATTGAACAGGTTAATAAAGAGGTTCATCCCTTATTCCCTGTTTAGGATGTGGTTTCCGGTTTTCTCTTTTCCAATCTTTTCACTGTTACGTAGCCCCCTGCACATCAGTGGCGTTACCGCCTTGCTCCGGGTGATACGATTAAAAAAAAAAAAATTTTAACACACACACACACACACACACACACACAAATGGAAAAGACTCAAGCAAAAAAAACAAACAAAAAACTATAGAATGAAGAAAAGAAAAAAAAATGTAATGAAACCAAATCAAGCTGCGCGTGTCGCGTGCAGTTGTTAAGGAGGGGGGCATTCTGGTTTCACAAAAAATATTTTAACTGCTTAGCAAAAATTCGTCCCAAGTTTTGTAGACACTGGATACCTTTCTAACGTATCAACTGGAGCCATTCAAAAGAGAATAATCTAGGTCATCATTGAGCGCATATAGCCCATGAGAATACTTGGTAGCATCCTCCAAGCCTATCAGCTGTTGTCGAACAGCTTTGCGTTCTATGAATAATAACAACAACAACAATGCATATGTTGGCGAATTTATTTTTAATGACATGCAGCGTCATCGTTGTCTCGCTTTTATCATGAGAGAAGTAAGTAAAGTGCATAGACATTAGAAGTGCAGATTTCTATAGTTAGAAAGAAAACTTTCGTAATTATCTTTAAATAAATTTTTTGGTGTCTTCATAATTAAGGAAAAAAAAGTTTAATTAAAAAATTAAAAATAATATTCCATTCAAAAACAAAAATTCTTCATGGAAAATACTTTTAAAAATGATGATTCACTTGTAGAAAATTCTTGAGAAATAATTTTTGTTTATTAACTTTCATTCGACCTTTAGGCCGCTACATTTGTCAGAATCGAAAATTTAAAAAAAATATCAAATTAAAACTGGGGTCCTCTTCAATGATGCAATGTCAAATCAATACCTGACTTTTACAGAGTTCTCTACACTTAATTTTTTTGTATTTACAAATGTCGTGTATTGAAAATAACTTCCGTCATTGATAGCTGTATGCTTTTTCTAAATTCGTAAATTGTTGTTCTTTATGGCACAATTTTTAAAATGTATACATTATGTTTGTTCTTTTGTGAGAAAATCAGAAAAAAATCTATTCTGTCAAGTAATAATTATTTATTCAAAATATTTTATTATTATTCTTATTAATAATTATTTATTTAAAATATTTTCTTAAAAATAAAAGACATTTAAAGACGTGTTTACGCGCAAATACCCTTGGGAAAGATATTCCGTCTCTTCTTTCCAGTTATGTGCTAAATTATTTAACTTAAATAGCAGGACAGATTGGGTTCTATAGCCTTGGTCGGCAACCAGTCTACCGCAGAAAGCAATGGCAACCTACTGCGGGATAATCTTCTGCCCAGTCAGTCATGTCTCTTTCGAGACATGAGACATGATCGCCCAAGCGTGTATCACGTATGGCACTTAACTGACTGAAGTCCGTCCATTTGTTCTTTATTTAAAAGAAATATTTTTATAAAAACGTTTTTGAGCACAGGTAATAATTGTTACGAGCAAAATTTCAAAATAGCTATGATCAATAACTATTGAAAAAAAAGTCAGTGATCGAAAGAGAACCTCTTTTCTAAAACAATAACGAATCATTTTTGATTGTGAAAACTACAAAAAATATCGGCCAATAGATTTAAAGTTTATAATATGGTAAGTTAAGGATTTTCTTATAATTGGTTCACATAATTTATAAATATTTTATAAATTTATAAAATTTTAATTATTTTTTTTATAAATTGTTAAATGATAAATGTTGCATTGCATTAATTTTAATTGCATTAGTTTTTAGATTGTAAAAAAACTATTTATTGTAAATAAACAATCTAATTAATAAATAGTGATTAATATTTTTGTTGTAAATTCTCGAGAACAAAAAAAAAAGTATAAATTCAATTTCATCATACACACATTACAATTCTAATCATTGCTGTTTAATAAATAAACACTGCCGAGTAAGTCATTAAAATAATAGCGGTGTCAAGGGAAAAAAAACGTTTTTTTGAGTTTTGACATCCCGTTTTATTTATTTATTTGTTTATTTATTTTTCGGACACAAAGGCCCAAGTTTGCCCTATTTTTCTTATGGGCCCAGTATTCGCTTTCTGACCATGAAACCTGGATTAGAATCTCACCATTTGTTGATCAAAATAACTTTTCCATTTTATCGATCTGGGGAGGTGATACCTGGTGGCTGAAAATCATCTTCTATCTTATTGAATTTCATTCGTTTTTTTTATCCTTTCTTCAATGCCCTCTGTACCTAGTCTTTTCTCTTGCTGTAACCCTAGCACACTAGTGGCTTAGATAAAATGATTACAAAAAAAAAAAAAAAAAAAAATGCAAATAATAAAACTACCTCCACTCATAAATATTTCCTCTTAAGAAATTGTAAACAAACAATATTGCAACGAGCAATGTTATGAAAAAAAAAAAAAAAAAAATTCGGGTTTAATATAAAAATCAAACGTGCAGGTAGTATAACAGTTAACGATGCAGAAAGTGAAATTTGAGAGCCAAATTCAAATTTTGGCCTAGTCGGTGGCGTTCGATTTTGCATTTATGCCCTTGTAAAATGCATGAATCCGCCCCCAGATATGGGTTAAATATAATTCTCTGGCTATGATCAATGAGTTCTTTAGCCTTGGGTGGCAATCAGTCAAAGAAAACTACTCTGCAATTGAGTAGAGCTCAAATTCCAGTTAAATTCGTTATACTCACTCACGCGAAAATACCTTTGGTAAAGGTATTAATCCGTCTCTTCTTTCAGCTATGGGCTAAAAAGCAAGACAGATGATCTCTTTCAAGACGATCGCCCAAGCGTGTATCACGTATGGCACTTGACTGACTGAAGAATACTTTGCTAATTTTTTTAAAGGATTACTGAGTAGTTAGAAATTATATAGAAAAGTTGTTCTTGTTATATTCCTCAAGTAATTTTTACAGGTATGTCAACAGCAAAAAAAAAAAAATAAAAAAATTGTTAAACTTCCTTCTATCAGTCAAGCTGTCAACACCTACCTCATGTTAAAAAATGCATTTCTGTAATATTTTAACCTAAAAGTAAGTAATATTTGATTCAAAGCAGATTAACTTAGCATGAAATCAGCAAACATTCCTCAAACAAAGTTTCGGAAAATTATATTTTATTTTTGCAAGGTTTATTATTTCTTAATAATTACTTTATATTATTTCTTAATAATTGTGATAACTAAAATCGCGCTAAAATCTCACATAAAACCGTTTTAAATATTTATTTGCTTATTTTAAATTAAATACGACTATTTATTATCGTCAACATGTTAAAATAATACTTAATTCCTTATATGTTAGTAATGAGATAATTAAAAAAAACATTTCATAAGAAATATTCATGCCGTAAAAGATGACGGAATAATTGGTTAGGTATTTCTTTAATCTTTATCATTAAGTTAATATGCAATCCCCCCCCCCCAATTATTATTGATATCTAATCTTTCATTAGTCAGTCTTTAGTTTTTCACCTCCAAATTTCACACATATTTTGGAGTAGTTTTCCACTGTCATAAACAGACTGGCGTTTGGCGTTGCCAGTTCAATGAAG
The DNA here is from genome assembly GCA_037127315.1 of Ascarosepion bandense. Lineage (NCBI taxonomy): Eukaryota > Metazoa > Mollusca > Cephalopoda > Sepiida > Sepiidae > Ascarosepion > Ascarosepion bandense. Next base: position 2,623,907 of record JBBBDQ010001228.1, on the reverse strand, counting down.
ATAAATCTCGTACAGTAAAATGTTACAGGTAAAAAAAATACATTTCTGAGCGTGTGTACAATTCTTTTAATAGAGCGAACAGTACTACACTGGTTATAAGCAGAAAGGTTGGAGGGCGACAGGTTGATTCTTGGTAGAGCTTACAAAATCGGACAAGTACACCGATTACAAAATAAACACTACGTTTTTAAACTTTTGACCTGTGATTCATTCAATTGAAAGATTTAGATTAAGTAGAGAGAACAAAAAAAAAGCGAGAGTGAATTTTATATGCGTTATTATTAATATTATTTTTATTATTTTTTAACCAGTTAAGCAATAATTCTGAATGAATTATGTTCCTCTGAGGATTTCTTCGTCTTTAATAAAATTTTAAAACAACGGGGCCAACAACTGCCGACAGTAAATAAACTTGAAAAAAATTTTAAAATAATGTTTACACTCAAGAGTTGTCGTTCCTTACATTACCTAATCATTTTAAAATCTATCAACTGAGCCTATCTTGATTGATTACGAGTTTGTTCTTGTTTAAACAAGATAGTTAATTTGTATATTCAAATTTAAAAATGAAATTGTGACAAATAACTGATTTGTTTTTGTTTTCTAATCTTCTATTTTTTAATGATCTTTATAAATAAACGGTTCTTTTATTGATAGCTTTTATATATTTTTCATAGTTAGATTACTTAAATACTTATTAAAATTACTTTCGCCTTGAAGCTAGTAAGAATTATGACCATTAGGGTGATGGATTATATAAGCAATTATTGATTCATTTTTTTTAATCTATTAAACTTTAAATACTTTGAACAAAATTTAATTACTGAAATGTTTATTTTTAAAATTATTGTTAATAAATAACCTAGTTAATTTGTTTTGTTTAATAATGGATTTATTTATAATTTGTCTATTTAATTTTATAAAGAAGTAAACGTTTTAGGGTTAAAAATGAGAAACGCATTTTGTGCATAGTGGTTTTTCAAAACCCAGTTTAAATGTCGTACAAGATTGAAACTAAGGGGCACCTAGTGAGAATTAAACTCACTACTCAATTGTAATGATTCAAGCGAGATAGGTTTGCTAACCATTTACACCACGTCGAGGTGACATTTTGTGCATAGCAGTTTTAAACTTTTTTTAAAAAAAAAAAAAAATAAAAAAAATAATTTGAAGATGCATCTATGTATGTCCGAAATAATTTCAACAATCATTTGGTTGGTACATTTACTTAATTTGTATCTAGCTACTAAAAGTACTGCCATTATTTTGGTATTGTCACTAGTAAGTCACAATATACTAATGACACGAAGCAATAGATGAGCTTAATGTGCGTTGTGGTGCAGTGGATATCGGCTCGGAACGAGAAATCGGGGAGCCGAGTTCGAATTCCAATTGAATTCATTGCATTCACTTACGCGCAAATACCCTTGGGAAAGGTATTAATCCGTGTCTTCCTTCCAGTTATGGGTTAAATAGCAGGACAGATTTGGTTCTATAGCCTTGGCTGGCAGCCAGTCTACCGCAGAAAGCAATGGCAACCTACTGCGGGATAATCTTCTAGTCAGTCATGTCTCTTTCGAGACATGATCGCCCAATTGTGTTTCACGTATGGCACTTAACTGTGATAGGAGCTGAATAGCGAAACAGATTGGGTTCCATAGCCTTGGTTCGCAATCAGTACACCTCAGAAATAAATGACAATCTACTACAGAAAAATCTTTTTCCAGTTATAGCTTGAATAGCAGGGCATATTGAGTTCTATAGCCTTGGCTGGCAACTAGTCTACTGGAAAAAGAAATGACAACATACTACGTGAAAATTTTCTACCCAAGCGTGAACTAACTGACTAAATTGTAAAAAATGAAAAGATTAAAAAAAAAAGATGACTAATGCCATAAGCCTAAACAAATAAATTTAACTCGGTGAAATCAACTATTTACAAGCGAAACAAAAATTACTTGTAAAAAAATAATTCAAAAATAAAATTTAGAGGACAAGAGTTAAAAAGTAAAGAAACAAAATCAATTCTGACATTGCTTTTTACACCTGGGTATAGGTATACTTGACACAGTCTAAAAAAAAAAAAAAAAAATTTTTTTTTTTTTTTTTTTTTTTGCATTTTGGCTTCTGTCCTTAACAAGAAAAAAATAATTCAGAGAACTTCTATCCACCACCTGCGCTGTTTTTATTCAAACCAAATAAAGATTTATATAGGTTATGAGTGGAAAAAAAAAAAAAGAAAAAAAGAAAAAAAAAGAAAAAAAAAGAAAGTGTAATTCGTGAGCAGACGAACACTGTGCCATGGTTGTTCTCGTCCTTCAGTTTTTGGTTTGTCTTTCTGATTTTCTTTTAGTAATAAATAAACTAAACCAAGATTAAGGTTGATGAAAAAAAAATTTTTTTTTCTCCAATGCATTTCGTCAGTGGTTGATTTTTTACATCTTAATTGGCAATTGATAAACTTTGTTGCTGACTCCTAAAAGCAAACTTTTCGATTCATCGCACCCTACGTCGCTACGGAATGTGACACAAGGTCGAGGTTTACGGCAGTACTGTGAAAAAACATTTCTTTAAGACCCCTCGGCATTTCTACTTTTTGGGATGCTTTAAGTGCCAGGCTAAACCCAGCCCTCTTCCGAAGAAGTACTGCCTTGGGGGAATACACCCTGGAGTTTCAGCTCTTCTTATTTTTATACTTCCTCGCCATGTGCCAGATGTTTAAGAAAATAGTTTTAAATGGAAGTTCCTACCAGCAGTAAGATTTTAGAGTTCGCTCTCATATAAATAATAAGTAAAATTAATCTAGTCAGATTAGTTGATGGTTTAACAACAATTGTAATTCCTAGTTTTTTAAAATGTCTGTTGTATTCGATAACTTAATTTCAAAACGAAATCCTTTATTCCGTAATACATGCCAAGGGGGCATAATTCGTATCAACCAAAATATCGTCCTTGTGATAACAACCAAAACTAAAAACTATTTCGAATAATTCTTATTTTTCACATCAGAAATTCTGACAGGAAATATTTTGGCAAGAATGAGGCGATAATCTTTTTTGGTATATATCCAAATAAAAAAATTAAAAAAAAAACAAAAACTTAATTTTCTAGTCAAACGACGATTACTTTTCAATCCAAATCAAAGCCCTCTCACTCCTGCCTGTTGGAGGAAACCCACACTGATTAACCATATTTTCAGGGGTGTAACCAAACTCAGTGCGCTTGGCTAATTGTGGGTTAGTGAAACTATTTAACCCATACTTTAGTTAGAGGGCCATTGTATTGGGAGTTCATTCGCTCTTTAACAGCTTTTGTACTTACGAGGGTTCCACTAACCTTCCTTACCCGATCAGGGTCTGGTGTGGGAACCGGTTTAATCACCGTTCACTCAGGGTTTATTATTATTTATTCAGTGTCGTTCTCCTAGACCGGTAGCCACTTAAGGAAAAGACCAGTCAGTTTTGTTATATACCCATGGCTGAGAAGAGAAGAGATGATTCATACTTTTCCCAAAGATATTTGCATTTAAGTGAATGTAACGAACACAACTCTCCGATTCCTCAATCCGAAGTTTTTCAATACCTTAAACAAAAATTTAAAAAAAAAAAAAAACCTGTTTTCAGCTATGACCGTTACCATTGTAGTGACCCCTAAAAATATATAAAAACATATAGTTTTGTTTGATGACCCTCTAATACTAAAGGACCTTTAGTAAAGATGAAATATATTTTTATAAAAAGTAAGTTTAATTCATGGGATATTCTCACCCTTTTTAGATTTCCCTGTGAAAATGTGTGATGTGTTCTTGTGGTGAATGCATTTGTATTGAATGTTTGGGTCGTGAATCCGGTTAGCTAGGTGTAGGATAGTTAATGTCGACCAACCTGTACCCACGCCCCCTTAGGCCACAATTGTATACCATGCAATATACTAACGAAAGAAAATAAGTACCTTTTATAGAAATATACCCTTTTGAAAGATCAATAAAAAGAATTGCGCAGTTTACAGATTTATAATCAAATGTTTCAAATATTATTTGCTAAGTTTCATCCATGAGATTTCTTGCTAAGCGATACTCCACAGCCGGGTAGATTTGAAGATAATAGCGATCAGATAAAGACATTGAAAAAAATAATCAACATTATGACACGGAAGATATTAATTAAACACTAAATTTTCAAATTATTATTCGCATCAGATTGGTTATTTCTTTGAAGAGTGCTTTTAAACGAGAAATATTGGGTCAAGCTAAATGAACCCGTAGAAACTATATTCCAAAGACTGGTCTTCTGCGAAAGAAGGCAAGAAAAAAGAACAGTTCTCTGGAAGACTGCAAAAGCCATCTACAGTAGTTTTTTTTTTTTTTTTTTTTGTGCTATAAAAGATTTAAACTCTTCTTTTTAACTCAGGGTGGGTTGAATTATGATATTGCCTGAAATATAGTAGATGCATGCTGAACGATGTTTCACGGTTGGGTAGATTAGTCGAGATTTGATAATGATCTAAGAAAGATGTGAAAATAAATAATCAATATTATACGACGCAGGAAATTGCTAAAGAAAACGATGAAAATCATAAGCATCAACTAGGTTATGTTAGTCACTTTGATATGCGAGTTCTATATAAATTATATACGGATAGAAAATGTACCTGTCTGTATTTCCGTGTGTTATTCGAGATTTAAATCTAACGAAAATGTTTCATTTTGGAAATAAATTGTGACGGGCAACGGAAAGAGGACACTAACTACAACAATTCGGAACGCAAGAGATCGTGTAGCAAGGAGTAAAATAACCTTTGGTCATTATAACAGTACCAAACACTGATGTTCATTTAAAGAAAGTGGTCTACCTATATGGTAAGATTAAAGAAGTATTTTTACTGCGAGATCCTTCCAGAAAACTACCCGACTGTTTCTATTCATTAAAAGCATTTGAATGAATTAATAGAAAAAACAAACAAACAAACAAACATATCAATAAACCAAGAGAAGCAATGATTTATTCTATGATGATAACACTTAGACCCTGCGTTTTTTTTTACCGATTGGACAAACATTGTTTCAGTTTGGCTAATCTGCAGTATTCAGCAGACATCGTATAATGGTAGTCTTTTCTACAGGATTATTTTAAGGAAAAAAAAAGTCGCTAAAAGATTGCAAAACATTTTACAAGCAGTTATTTGCTGAGAAACTTAAAAACAGCACTGTTGAGGTGGGGGGGGAATGGAATAAAAGACGTCAGTGATATTTAAAAACAAGGTAAAGATAACATTAAAATAAACGAATGATCGATTTGACACTATTTAATAAATTTGAACAAAACTTCCTAAATTAATAATAAAAATAAAATCAATTCAATATTCTGACAAGCGTTATGCTTAGTGGAATGAGGCTAACGCTTATCAACAAAAAAAAAAAAAAAAAAAATGTTCAAATTTTTACAAACTGACCCGTTTCAAAAGAATTTTTAAGGAGATATTTTCTGAACGACAGGCAAAGTAATGGGGGGGGGGGGAAAAGCACAAACTAAAGTTAATGACAATATTTGAGAATATTAAGAAAATATTTAATTTTTTTATCCTACCCTTAAGGCTTAAAGACCTAGGAAAAATTAATGAAAACTTTTGGAGTGCCGGTATATGCCTTACCTCTTTGATTCCGGTACAGGATGTGTTTTACCTCAGTAAGAGTAAGTATTCAGCTATTGAAACTAATTATTTCGCCTCAATACTTACCAGCCAATACATACGGTTTTAAGGTAGCCTACATAGTGACAGAATTTCGTAGGGCACATACTACTCGTTACTACTGACATAAGGTAGTGTTTATTCTCCACTTGACACAGTATAAAATAAAAGTGAAAAAAAAAACAACAAAAAAAACTTACTTTCGAAAGAGTTAAATATCGACTCGGAACGAGAAATCGAGGAGCCGAGTTCGAATTCCAGTTAAATTACTTGCATTCACTTACGCGCAAATATCCTTGGGAAATGTATTAAATCGTCTCTTCCCTCCAGTTATGGGTTAAATAACAGAACAGATTGGGTTCTATAGCCTTAGCTGGTAACAAGTCTACCGCAGAAAGAAATGGCAACCTATTGCAGGATAATCTTCTGTCCAGTCAAGTCAGTCAGTCATGTCTCTTTCGAGACATGATCGCCCAAGCGTGTTTCACATATGGTACTTAACTGACTGAATATAAAATATTCTAGTCTCGTACAACTCCAAAATTTTATTAAATTATGAAATCCAATAGTTTTAAAATTTCTTACTAGGTCCAAAAACATTAGCATGCTTTCGAGGATAAAAAAAAATGATTATTCGGAAGTATATTTCTTGGATGGAGCGGGAAAGAAGAATACAACTGAAAGAACACAGAGAATTATTTATTTTACAGTGCTCTGCCGAGACAAATTCCTATCTTTTGTTTGACTCTTCTTACCCCTTTATTATCGCATTCCATACGTGGGTGTTCCCCCTTACTTTTTTTCAGCAATATTTAGTTTTAATTTCTCCAAGTCTTCTTTGCGTGACCCAGAAATTTCAGTGATCTCTTCCTGATTGCTAAAACAGCTTTGTAGCTATCTATTTCCCTAAAAAAAAAACGTCTTCGTTTCATGAAAAGTTTGAGGAGAAATGCAGAAGCATACAAATTAAATATAAGCTTCCCCCCTTTTGTACGATGAAATTCCCCTAGATTTGACAACTGAGAAAAATTAGGAAGAAGAATTGATTTAATAATCTCTAAATTTTATTGGTGAAAAGTTTCTAGTGAAATCATTCCGCGCAAAGTTTAAAATTGATTGTAAAAATAAACTTCACGTCAGAAACATTTGGTGACCAAATTAAATATCTTAAAAATAGAAGAAGAATTAGTTCAAACATTGTACCTTCAATTCAAATATCTCTAAGTTGAGAAGAGAAATGCTGTTGGTCAATAAGAAAAAAAAAAAAAAAAAGATTCTTAAAACAAAACAGAAATTTTTAGCTTTGTTAAAATAAAATATGAAATACCTGCTGATAAAATTGAAATGATAAAGAAATTATCGAATTTTTATTACTGCTACTTACGAGATTTTTTTATTGAATATTTTTTAATACAATGTATGAAAACTGAAAAGTCAGCCGCATAAAACGAAACTTACGTGAAGTAAAAAAAAAAAAAATAGTGGAACCGAACAGAGAGAGAAAATGTGTAAACAATGGACAAAAATACAACCTGGAAATCAGGAAAATTGTACATCCCCGCCCTCACCTTTTTTTTTTAATTCTTAAATACATTTTGTAACTTTGTTGGTTTTTAGAAAAAATTGTATCTTCAAGCCCAAGCATGTATTGTACAATTTCACGAAATCATCAGTATTGACATTTTCATTTTGTCATTTTTTTTTAACGTATTTTTATATATTTTAAAATATAAAATTTTAAAAAAATACGTTTAAAACAAAAATTCATTTTCATCATCCTCGCTTATTTTTAAGTTTCTAGAAACTTAAAAATAAGCGAGGATGATGAAAATGAACTGAAATAGACAAATATTCAACACAAGTAATCATTCAGTGAGAAAAAGTGAAAAATTGATTTTCAAATATCTTTTTTATCAGTCCCCAAAATAATATTTGTGAAAAACTCACGTCTGGTTTTAAAAATATTTTCATGATCATTTTAACAAAAATGTCGTGGCTAACGTTTTCGACAAACGGTAAACTGCTTAAAGTTTTGTAAAATGACTTTTTTTTTAACGTTAGATTATGAAAATATAAACCAAATCTTGACAAAAGTTTATTGGTTCATTAGGAAAATGGTAAGAATTGGAAAAATGCAGAATAAGCATGCCCAACAGATACGAGGAAGGGTTTTAGTTTTAGTGTAAAAATCTATTAAAAAAGAAAAATCGGTGTTTGATAAAGCGTGAGTTCTACCGCAGCAAACAAAAGTAACTATTATTGTGTATGCACCTGGGTAGACGATATTATTGAGGCCTCACGCGATTATAGAACCACTGAAAAATCATAAATTTATATGTTTTAAAATTTAACAAAATGTAAGTTGGTTATTACTGTTGCACAGACATTATTAGTAAAAAAAATAAAATAACGTTTATAAAAAAAAGACTTAAGAGCAGTATCCTTGTAATAATTAATTTAATCATAATAAAATACTCAAAGAAAGAAAAAAAATCACGTATGTCTACAAAAATATTCTCACAACAGAGATGTCGATGCTATCCATAACTGGAATTGGACAGGTGACCCATCATATCCCATAATTGAATTTCAAACTAATAATAAAACTACTACAACGATGAAATTAATTTAAAAAAAAACACAAAAAATTGGTAGGGGAAGAAAAGAAATAATAGCAGCAGCAGCAGCCAGCTGACCTTTTTCCGCTACTGACAAGAATAATCACTTGATTTTAATGTGCATTACAAAAATAAGTGTTAAAGAATGTTAGGGTATTTGAATAAGAATTGAATAATTTATTGGTTAAATAAATTAAATAAAAATAAAATTGTTGATATGTTTTTCATTTTCATTAACTCACCGACATGAATCAGTGTTGCAATAAAGAGGATGTTTACAAAAATTCTTATTCGAGAAGCATGCCTCAAAGTTTAATTATTGAGAATTTTATTTTGTTAGCCAAGGCATAAATTTCTTGAACTCATTTTACATGTTCACGCACTAAATGTACTCTACAAACTGTTTGGTAAGAAGATCGTTCGTAAACTTTTTAGCGTTCATAAAGAAAAGTACGATAAAAGTGTTAGTCGTTAAGTGTTAATGAAAGTTTTCATAAATTTAAAAAATAGTGCTTCTGCTGATCTTAACTTTTACATTTCGAAATATTCAAAGGTCGCTTATTTACAAGAGGAAATCATTTATGCTAATTATTGTATTTCACTTCTTGAGGAACTAATTTATGAAGGCAAATGTTGATTTTTCTTAACCAGAAGGCACCGCCAACGGCCAAACCATTGAATTTTTTTTATAAGAAAAAAAAAAAAAAAAAAAAAAAAAACGCCATTTAAAAATATTTGCCAAAAATCAGAGATCCGATTCAAACAAAATTTTCAATACATACTCGTTAGTAATTGATTGATTTATTTATTTTTTACTAAATAGGTTATTTTATTGAAAAAGATTGGAGGAAATACTTCGGAGGGTATGTTTTCACCTCTCCACTTTTCAATTTGAAAGGGAGTTCGTACAATTTTTGTATAATTTTATAAAGAAAAATCCTTGAAGATGTCTAAGTAAAAAAGATGCAATAATTGCAATATACGAAGTTTGAATATACGGAAATTTCGTCACGCATCTTATATAAAAATTATAAATAATAATTCAACAAAAAAACTCAATATTTCTTTTTGGGAAATTCATGACTGCATGATTTAATAAAAAACCTGTCATTTTATTTCAGATTGGACAGAAAAAAAATTACACTTAAATTGAATTACTTGTAATTTTTCAGTACAATTTTAAAATTTATCCGATTGCTGTAAAAAGACATGTTTGAAGTTTAAACCTGTAAACTTTAAAGTCATTTTCGAATGTGAACATTTTTTTAAAGAATTTTATTTCATTTTATTTCCTTTAACAACTTAAGTTGTTTATAGTATGGATGCACAAAAAGGACATAATTTTGATATTTCGCTTTAACTGAATTCAATTCAATAAAGAGTATTTAATCCAATTTTATATGCCCCGTTTAGTCAGCTTTTGTTTCTAAAAAGAACTGTTTTTTTTATCGCTACGGACGTTTAGTAGTTGCGCTTTTTTGTTTTTGCGTGTTTTATTTTTCTGCATTTATTTACAGATTCTTACGAGAAGAATCAATTCAATACCTACTTAAGTTTATTTATTTAAAAAACAAGCATCTGTTCCCCTCGCTACCAAGAAAACTTTCAGAATTACAACGAAACCTAGTATTATTTTAGTTTTATGGAATTGTTTTTGGTAAGATCCGGAACAAAATTTCCGTTTGTTCACGCTTCTTGAATGTTATTCCATATTTTTTTTTTTTTTTTTTTTTTTTTTTACTGAAATAAATATGCAGGGATTACCTTTATCTGTAAAACGATTGGACAAACACACCCTAATTAAAATTAAAAAGTACACACAAAATATCGAGGGGGGAGGGTGAAACATACTTCTAATTTTTTTGTTTTGATAAAATAACCTATTCATTAAAAAACGAATTCATTAATGAATAAGTACGTTTTTGACTAGGTTGATTCCCTAACCTAAATATTTTAAAAGAAAAGAGGGTAGTGATTTTTTTTATTTTCATTTTGAAAAAACAAAAAAACAAAAAAAACAAAACAAAACAAAAAAATACATCCATTTTGATAATGCATATTCTTAAACTATTAGTTACATATGGCCAGATAAAATTTAGTTTATTTTTAAGCATAAATAATAAATTTTAGATTATTGCAACGCTAGTCTTCAGTATTTTTTTCGGTTTTATTTAAACTTTTTCGCGCGCTTTTTTAGTGGGCTTATCAGTTTTTAACTTTTTATCTTATTCCTTTATCATGCAAGCTACCGTGCTCAAATAAAAGGTTATTTTCATTCTGTATTAAGTAAAATTCAGCTAATCTATAGCATACTTCAGTTAAGTTCTATACGTAATACACGCTTTGGGCGATCATGTCTTGAAAGAGACATGACTGGCTGGGCAGAAGATTATCTCGCGATAGGTTGCCATTGCTTTCTGCGGTACACTGAAAACCAAATTTGTCCTATTATTTAACCCATAAATGGAGGGAAAAGACGGATTAATACCTTTTCCAAGTGTATTTGTGCGTAAGTGAATGCAATGAATTCAACTGAAATTCGAACTCGGCTCCCCGACGTGTCAGTTCCAAGTCGATATCCATTGCATCACAACGCACATCCGCACCACAACTTTGAATTACGTTTATAGGAAAAAATTTTGATTTCAAAGAGAATTTTAAATTTTTTGTTTACATTTCTCGTAAAGGCGGTCAATAAGTGAGGAAAACATGTGCCAATGAGCCAATGTTTTAACTTAAAACATATAAATACACTTTTTAAGAATTTTTAAAAAATGTGTTTATATCAGAATTGATTTTTTCTATTAATTCAGATTAAAGATATTGCCGTTTAAACAGAACGAAATTTTAAGTTCAAAGAAGGTATTTAAATTTTTCAAAATGCGTTTATCGTTTTTTTTTTTAAAGGAAGTCCGTGGAGGTACCTCTTTTACACACAGAATTCAGGATTTATCGTAGTCGTCAAAGCTGTAGACAAATTAGTTTGATTTCTCATCTTCAGCAACATATCCCTTGTTCCCTGTTTAGGATGTGGTTTCCGGCTTTCTCTTTTCCAATCTTTTCACTTTCTTTTTTGTTTATTTTTTTTTAATTGGAGTAGATAGACTGAGCTATCGCCCGCTTCACACTCCACCCACGTCTATTGAACAGGTGTAGAGGCTCATCCCTTGTTCCCTGCTTAGGACGTGGTTTCCGGCTCTTTTCCAATCTATTCACTCTTACGTAGCCCCCTGCACACCAGTGGCCTTACCGCCTTGCTTGGGGTGATGTGATTAAAAAAAAAATAAAAAAAATAAAAAAAAAACATCGTAAATATCTCTTATCAGCTCTTTTCAAGCTTCCCTGTCTTTGCTAACACATGAAGATGCTGCAGGTCTTCCAAACTCTTCAAAGATTTTACTGGTAATGGTGGAAATTTTATTAGTAGCTGTTTCAATATTCAATGTATATGCTATGATTGTTCGCCCAAAGAATATGGATATTATTTTTCCATTTAGGATTGATGATAAAACAATTTCCGTAATACTTACTATTTCCGACATATGATTTGTTTTTGTAAATTCATCTTTTGGTTTCTTGGAGACAACATACGCCAATCTTATATAATTATCAGCATCCCTGGCTAATAATTCCTGAATAAAAATTGACGTGAAGAAAGATAGTGCTGCTAAGCGTTTAAAGCGAACACTGTAAAGGTAAAATATGGCGAACATTAAGTGATGTTAGTTTTGGGTATATTAAACAGAAGTAAATTAATATTGTTGCAGTTATTTGTTTTTTGTTTTGTAATTATTAAATATTTTATGTATTTTTTATTTTACTTTATATTATATTTATTTATTTTATAAACAATATGAGTTACGTATTTTAATTTCTTTAATTTTTATGGTTATACATAAGTATGTTGGCTTGAGAAAGAAACATTTCTTTAAGAAAATAAATATTTGAAAAGGCCCGGGATGTAAGTTAGTATTTTGGCAAGAATCAATCATTGCATTTCCAAGAACATTTATTTTTTTTTGTTTTGTTTTACCACAAACAACGCAATAGAGACACTAAGACGCAAAGGGTTATTGGGCATGAAAGTCTATGAGAAAAAGAAAAACATTAGGAAGACAACATAACGATTGATATTGCATTTTAATTTCTGTAGCTCAAAATTGACTGGAAAACAAGAAACTAGAAAAGATGCCCATAAGCAAGAAGGTCGATAGAATAAATTGTTAGCTGAGGTGGTTAAATCGCACTTACAAGGCATATGCGGCTCGAAGAAATGTTGCTGAGCTCATTTTTTTTTTAAATCACAATTTAATTAATATAAAAGGTAAACAAGAAAAAATTCAAGATTCCTAATTATTTAATGGGTGTGAATTGAGAATTCATAAGATGAAAACTAAGTTTAATATTAATGGTTAGTAAAAATAATTAAGAATTTAAATCCTAATTTTAATGCTAGATCTGAGTGAGGCGTTGTTCTTTAGTGCTAAGGGAAGGAATGATGGGAGGGATTAAAGAAATTTCCGGTCAGTAAGGGTTGCAGAGGAATGTCAGAAGACAGGTTAATCCCCTTGATTAAAGATTTGGGTGCGCCGGGAGAGTGAGGTTTGCTCACACGTGTGTTTGTAACAACAGCGTATTTGCGAAAATTTTATTCATGCCTGAACTTTATCGTATGTGGCTCCTAGATTAAGCAAGTTTGGGCACCCCTGGCATAGAACTACCTCCGGTTGCACCTAGCAATTATGAGATTTGGCTGTCAATCTAGCACTGTACTTAAATTCGTAAAGTTAGTGTACCAAAAAGTAAATTTCAACAGAACAATTGCCATTAAATATTTATAGAAAAGGCACAGTGAAGCTATGTTAAGGCAGTGGAAAAGTGACTGAAGCCGAGATGTCAGCTCAGGACAAATAATATTGCAAATTCTTTGGATTTTATCAAGAATTTCTAAATGTTGGGTTGTCCGGAAAGTTCATGCCGATTTTTAAGGGAAATTAAAAAAGATTATGTCATTAAATATTCATTCAATTAAATAAAAACCATTTTGTTGAAGAATCTGTCTCCATATTTCCCTCAACTTAAAGATGTCGTCTTCCCAGAATTGGGGGGGGGGCTCACTAAGGGTTTGATATTAAAAAAAAATAAAAAAATAAAAAAAACTAAAATTTTTACCATTGAGATTATTTTGCAAGGAGCTGAACAAAAGAAAATCCGAAGAGGTAATGTCTGGTGAATATGACGAGTGGGGTAACACATCGCAGCTAAGCTACCACAACCTTTGCCAAATTGCCAAAGAAACATGAGTTCTGGCATTATCCTGATAAAAAACAACACCTTTCCTGTTTGCCAATTCTGGGCGTTATTCTTAAATTGCTGCCTTTAATTCGTCCAGTTGCATGCAGTACTTTACAAAATCAATTGACTGCTTACTTGGCAGAAGTTCATAGTACAAGATTCCTTTCCAATCCCACCAGATGCAGAGCATGACTTTCTTAGGATGAAGATCTGCTGTTGGGGTGGGTAAGTTGGCTCATGTCGTTTACTCCATATTTTTTTTTTCACTTAACATTGATGTAAACGATCCATTTCTTATCACCTGTCACAATTTACTTAAAAAAAAGGGGTGTATTTCCATTGCGTTTACACAGCAAATCACAAATAGAAATGCGATCCAAAAGAGATCATGTGGTAGCCAAACATGATAACTACACTAAGAGTTTATGAATGGTGAATTTAATAAATGTAATACTTCTGCAAATTCCAGCGTTGTGTAATGTGGGTTACTCTCAGTCAATGTCTTGGTTTGGTTATCATCTGTAGTGGGTTTGGGTCTGCCTGATCGTTCTTCAACAATAAATCTACAATCAACATTTCTAAACTTATTGGGCCACTCTCATACAGTCCTATCAGCTAAAGTACCGTCTCCGTGCACATCACATATATTTTTTGTTGCTAGGAGGCCAATTTTGCCCTTACGGTAATGGTATCTAAAATGCACCTTATCTTCCATTTTAATAGTGATGCATAATACCCACGAATTAAATAATTTTAAACTTTCTTTCTCAAGTAATAAGAGATATAAGCATACTATATCTGTCAATGTGTTCTAACGTGTTAAAACATGAACGACTAAAAATCGGCATGAATTTCCCCAGAAAACTCAATATGTATTAGAAGCACCAAACCAAAGGTGATAGCAATATTTAATGAATGTACAAATGGCCGACTTATAAATGTGTAAAATAGATTCTGGCGATAAAAAGAGTCTAGAGTGAACCAACTTTCCTAGCTCTAGACATAGCTGATTCAATATAATTTTTTCAATTCATGTCAACGGAAAACGTTACCTGTAGAAGGTACAATGAGTCACCCACTCACCATACCTGATGGAAGACAAAAAAAATTATTCTCTGACTATTAAAAGTGAGCAGTTTCATTTTGGACGCGTTAAAATTAAACCTTTTATTACCTCAATTATCAAGAGATTGTAGATCATTTTTTTAGATCAGCTGCCAATTTGACTTTATCGAACTGGCCAAACTTACCATTCAGACAGATGTGTTCTCAGCATAGATATCGAGTTGAGAAATGATGACATCGGGAAGGTCATTAACGAATATTAGGTCAAAAAGTAGATAGCACTGATGTACATCCACAATAAGGTAAAAATATCAAGAGGTGTAACCATTCAAGACAACTTTCATTTCGTTGAATTAGATCAAAACTTCGTACAGAAATACTATAACCTTTCAACTTGTGAAGAAAATCAGCAAACCAAATCCTGTTAAACGAGTTCTAGATATCTCGAGCTTCAAACTTTTTCAGAAATAATTGTTAATATATCAATAACTAAGTATTTTAAAACAAGTTAGATCGAAGTTGTGGTTGAAATTATTTCAGTGTATAACTATGGTGTTGAATAAACTATGTCGGTATCTTTTTTTATGTTCATAAATGCTATATTTTACAGTTTATCTTATATATATATACCTGTTTCGGAACCGATATTATGGTCATTTTAGTTTTGGATTAGTTGTAATCATTAGTTGTATTTAATTTAGTATTACAGTTGCATACATTATTTTAAATAGTAGATTTTATGGAGTTTTATATGTCTAATTTTATTTGTTATTATCATTATTAGCCGTTTTGTTGTAGAGTTTGCATGCTTTTCTTGTAGCATTTTGTATGGAATAATAATGGCATCAAAGGTATTTTAAAATTATACATTTCATGTAAGTACTGGAAGTTTCAGATTATTAGTGCTCTGAAATAAACTTACATAATTACTCCTGATTTTGTACTATTACACTAATGATGACAATAGTTAATGAGATCATTCCTGTTAGATTTTTTATAAGTCTTAAAGTCTTTAGTGGGAAATCAAAATTGTTTCTATTTAGCATAATATCTAGGAAGTTATTCATTTCGGTTTCAAAAGTAAAATCTATCGTAGCTTCAATGCTATTAAGTCTATTTACAAGGTCTGGTAATATTGTGTTATTGGGGATTATTAGTAGAGTATCGCCTATGTATCTAAAATAAGAATACTTTTGTGGTAAAATATCTTAGTAAAGCCCACTTTCTACAAACTATAACAAGAGATAAACAAAAAACATTTAAGAGGGGAGGGAACCTATCGATAAACCAATTTTTGGTTTATAAAAGCTATTGAGAGCGAAAGAACACTAATAATAAGGAATTCCCACATTTTATAACGTGTGGAGAGAGGTAATTTTATTTTTGATTTCGCTATGAGCGTTTTGTGTAAATTTAAGCATTTGTTTACGGGAACATTTTTATACAAACTGGCCATATATTTGTCCATATTTTTAAAATATCTATTAATAAGATTTCCTAAGATATTTTTTGTGTAAGGAATTAATTGTCCCGAATAGTAGAGTTAAATTTTTGGCTAGGGTGTCGGTTAATTTATGTAGGAGCGGTTATTCCAGATAAAATGGGCCTCACCGGTATAATGGGTTATGCATTTTGATAGTCTGCAAAATAGGGGTGGGGGGTATATATCATCATCAACAACAACAACAAAGATTATGTTTCGAAAAAAAAAATCAACAAAAAAAGGTCAATAAGAGTGTTTCTGGAAGATGATGTTTTTAGGGTAATTTTTTTTTGGCGGTAAGGTCTCAACATTTTACAGCTGAAACGTTTTACAAATAAAAATCAATTGACTGATTACTTGGCAGTTGCACTTTTTGCTTGTAGAACGCTCTTCCGTCTTGTTTTCCGGTCAACTTTGATCTTCGAAAATGTAAAAATGCAATATCAATCTATATATTCTTTCTTCTTACAGTTTTATTTTCCTCTCTTCCTAAGAAAGTTTTTTTATTTCTTTCACATTCTCTCATAACTTGGTAAACCATTGCGTTTTAGTGCCATTATTGACTTGCTTGGCGTGAAATGATACAAATTGATTAAAAATATCAATCTTTGTTACTAAAGTTCACAATATGCAGTGATAGAGCAGTAGTAATAAATAAAATAAGATGTTTATTTATTTCTTTAAATCGATTATAATGATTTTTATCAGTTCATATTGACAAAAAATAAATGTCAATGTCCTTATTAAAAATATTTAAAAAATGAAATGTACTTTTCTAAAAAAAACGTTTGAGAAATATCAACTGATTTAAATTTTAATTGATTTAAAACAAATATTACTTTTAGTTTAAAATATTGCAGAAAAGCATTTTTTAATGCGGAGGCGGGTTTTGCATGAGATGTTGAAACGTCTACCGATAATCTGGTGCTAGCGAGATTTACCTCAGGGGAGATAATTATAGTAAAATTACAATACGAATACAACTTTTTTTGTTTTTTTTTTTGTTTTTTTACACAAGTTTTTAACTATCCAGTATTTTTTTAAAAAGAGATCTTAAATTTTTTGGTAATTTTCTAACATTTTTTTGTAAGTGCGTAAAATTTAATAAGAATGTTTAAAATTTCCTACCACCGCGCTTATTCTCTGATCCGTTCAGTATTTACAAAATTAGCATGTATCACAATCACATATTCACAAAAAATTTAAAATTAATTTTAAAATACTCAGGGTATCTGGATTGTAATAAATCTTGTTACTTTATGATTAGTAAACAGTACAGTTTTATTTAATAGCAATATAAATTGACCAATACCAAATACTAGAGAATTTTTAAATTTTTAAAAGTGTAAATTATTCTAAATATTTTTTTGTTTTAATGAACACAATTCTTATAAATATTCATTATTTGTAAAAAAATAAATAAATAAAATAAAATAAAATAAAATAAATAAAATTCTCTTATGACAGTAGCGCTCCATAATATATCTTATTATACACCAAAGTATTTTGTTTAGTGGAAATAGTAAACTTAATTATTTAGCTTTCATGTTTCAAGAAAAAAAAATTTATTTTTAAAAATTCAATTTAAAACTTAGGTATCGAAAATGGAGCGGAGGTCAGTCAGTTATGTACCATGCGTGATACACGCTTGGGCGATCATGTCTCGAAAGAGACATGACTGACTGGACAGAAGATTATCCCGCAGTAGGTTGCCATTGCTTTCTGCGGTAGACTGGTTGCCGACCAAGGCTATAGAACCCAATCTCTCCTGCTATTTAACCCATAACTGGAAGGAAGAGACGGATTAATACCTTTCCCAAGGGTATTTGTGTGTAAGTGAATACAATGGATTCAGCTGGAATTTGAACTCGGCTCCCCGGTTTCTCGTTCTGAGCCGATATCCACTGTACCACAACGCACATCCATCGGAGGTACCTAATTTAAATTATCGTGGGATTTTTGTCTTTTTAACTATAAGAAATGCTATAGAAATGCATTTCTTGAAATTTCTTAAAAATTAAATAAATGAGTTGGGTTAAATAGATGCAAAGAAAAAAAATTTTCTTCAAAAATAATTTCATTAATTTGGGAATAAGTTCTGAAAGTTTTATTAAAATCTGACAATTATCTGCTGATTTTAATAACAATTTTCAGATCAAAGTTTTTTTTTTCACCGCAAAACGACGTTCAAATTTCACATAAAATGATATCAATATGACACTCGTATTTAGATGATTTTGTAAAAGTCAAGGAAAATAATATATCATTGGGTTTTAAATAAATACTTGATTTTTTTAATGAAATAAAGATATGTTTAAGAATCGAAAAATGTAAAGTTTGATGTCATTTTCAAGTGAAACATTTTTAAAAATTAATATTTTTTATTTTAGCAACAGTTAGATTATGTTTGTATGGATGTTCAAAAAAAAAATAATTTTGAACTACCGTCTTTGATTCAATAGTGCGATATCGGAAGAGAAATATGATATATATATATATATATATATATATATATATATATATATATATAACAATCCAATAACTCTTAAATTTTGAGATGATTTTTTTAAAAAATACCTCACTGTGGGTAATTAAATATTTTATGACATCAAACAGGTAAGAAAAAAAAATAAAAGTATCATTTCAATAGTTTTTAATTAATTTTTTTTTTTTTTTTATAGATCAAATGTAATTTGTCCATACTTCTGAGATGAGGTAGTATTTACATTGTTCGGACTGTTGTTCTCATCTTTGTTGCCATATTCACGACGTTTCGGTCGTTGTATGCTCCGGCCTTCTTCAGAAGAAGGTCAAGGTGTACAGCGACCGAAACGCCCTGAAAATGGCAACAAAGATGAGGAAAAAAAGTCCGAGCAATGTAAATAATCTAATATAATATACGGGTGTATCGTCAGTGATAAAACCATTGAAGCGAAGCAATCGATCTTACTTTATTCAGGTGAATTGGGATGCGGAATTGTACTGATCCACGGCTTACATCCAACTGTTACACATGGTTGCAAGAAATCGAATGAGAATTGAGACACCATCGACCTGCCGAGTAAACTGTGTCGGAAGGTTTCCTGACACAATCGGTGAAGTAGAACACCGCTCCTCAACCCACCTGTGCCAAGCGGTCATCAGTCAGTTGACATCCTGGGCGTAGAAGCTGCACCTCATAGGTCAAGTGGGCGAAAGAACATCTGACAGGAGGGAAGGAGTAACCTCAATATCTCCAGTATAAAAGGATCCGAGAAGCCATTGCACTGTTTTGCAATGAATGTCACCATGAGCCATTATTACAACAGAGATAGATGTAGGGAAGCGATGACCATAGCTGCTTTACTTGTGGGCGGGTGAACTTCTGAGAGGAGGGAAGAAGTAACATTACTATCTCCGGTACAAAAGGATCCGGAAAGTCATTGCATTGTTTTGGCTTGAGTATGAGCACGAACCATTATTACAACAAAGATAAATGTAAGTAAGTGATGACCACATGGGCGCTAAATGCGCTAGCTGAATACATGATGATGATGATGAATGTATAAATAAATTATTTATTCTACAATTTCATTAAAAAGTATATATATATATATATACGGGAGAGGTCATAGTTATTATACTTACCCCCTACACCATAGTAGCAGCAGTTCCCAGACCAATCCCTCATGCCACTATACACTCAATTGAACAAAAACCCACTACCACCATTCCTTCTCGGCCTACAGCCATGTGCGACACAAAAAATGGACCTGTCTAATTTTCTCTGTATAACTCCACTCTGTTAATAATAATTTAAATGTTCTATGTTCACTGAACATTAAATGTTCATCCTTTGATAATAGCTTATGTAAGCCGAAAGCTCAGACCTGATAAAAAAAAAATCAACAATTATTGTGATTTTCTTGTCTTTCCATGACAACACTATCAAGCTAATCAGATCATACGAACGGATCTTACACAAAATAAATAGACAGAACTTGTCTATATTATTCAATGAAACCTGTATTAATGAAAAAATGCTGCCAAAATACACACAATATATATATATATATATATATATATATATATATAATCTTGAAAAATTTTTTGATATTCTACAAATCTATGGCTAATAAATATTTCGCAACTAAGTAGACACTTATCAGACCAAAAACCATACAACAATTAACGTTTAAAATCATCCAGAAAATAATCACATACAGACACTTACGTGCCCATACCGAGAATAGACATTTGTAACAGCAATCTAAAAAAAAATTTTCCTCGCTCATTCAAAAAAAAAAAAAAAAAAAAAAAAATATAGAAAAATTTTAGGTTTTTTTTTTTTTTTGAATGAATGAATGAATGAACGAGGGAAGTTTTTTGTAGATTGCCGTTGCAAATGTCTATTCTCGGTATAGGCACGTAAGTGTCTGTATGTGACTATTTTCTGGATAATTTTAAACATTAACTGTTGTATGATTTTGGTTCTGAAGAGTGGCTGCTTAGCTGCGAAATATTTATTACCCATGGATTTGAAGAATACCCCAATTTTTTTCAAGATTATATTATTTAAATTTAATAAAAAAATTAACATTAAGCTCTTTTGATTTTGTCTCTATTGAAATTTACCTGACAAAAATATCAAATATTCTACGTTATATTCTTCAACTGTTGGTTATATATAGTTAAAATAATGTATTTTTAAACATATATACTATTTTTTATTATTATTATTGCAATGCTGTTTTTTCGTATTTTAATTTTTTTTTCTAATCTTTCGCACGCCTTTTAAGTAAGAGATTACTAGAAAAATATTGTTGTTGACTTATGACATCACAACGCAAAATAACGCAATTTTTCAGTTCCTCCTGCTCAGATATAGAGATTTCTAACTTGTGCTGCATACTCCAATGGGGCGGGGCAATTTGAAATTTTAGATGAGAATAGCGAAAATTATTGCCGTCGATGAAATCTTCAGATATTTTCATATATTCATATTTTTATTTGTTGAAATGATAGAATAGATTAAAAAGATCAGAAAACAGTTGCCTTACAGAGAAAAGGGCTTCAAAGTCTGCTATTAAAATATTCAAATCAAAATCGATTATGTAAGTTCGACATTGAAAGCAGGGTAGGGTTATCCTCTAGGCTGCAGACTAGGGTCCAAGCTCAGATTATCCTTTAGGCTAGTATAGGCTGCAGCCTAGGGCTTCTCAAGCTTTTGAAGCAATGAATTAATTTTCTAGATGTTATAACTGCTAAATAGTTTCATAAACTGAAATGAAATCAATATGGCACTTATATTTAAATTATTTTGCAAAGACAAGGAAAATAATGTTTTAGCTTATGTCATTGGTTTCAAGTAGATGTTTAATTCCAGAATGTTTAAATCCGGGAAATGATTTAAGGCAATTATTTTAATTTTCTAGATATTATAATTTAAAAATAGTTTCACAAATTGAAATTATATCAATATACCTTATATTTATTTGACTTTCCACGAAGCAATGCTAGGAAAAGAATATTTTAGTTTGTGTCATTGGATTTCAAATAGATAAACCTGATTGATTTTTAGTTTAAAAATATTTAAATCTTAAATATCTTTATAAAGCAGAGATTTTAATTGTCTAGATGTTATAACTTTTAAATAGTTTCATAAAATACCAATATAACAAACTCATTTTCATTGCTTTTATTGCTGGTTATATGCAGGTTTATTTTGACAGTTTTATTACTGGTTACAAAAAAAATCTTTTTCCTTGTTGGCTCGGAACGAGAAATCGGAGAGCCGAGTTCAAATTCCAGTTGAATTCGTTATATTCATGCGCAAATACCCCTGGGAAAAGTATTAATCCGTCGCTTTTCCCTCCAGCTATGGATTAAATAGCAGGACAGATTGAGTTCTATAGCCTTGGTTAGCAACCAGTCTACCGCAGAAAGTAATGGCAACCTACGGCGGAAAAAAATACCTGCCGAGTCAGTCATGTTTTTGTGGAGACATAGGGCGATCAATGTCTCTTTCGAGAGATGATCACCCAAGCGTGTATTACGTACGCTACTTAACTGACTGACTTTGTTGAAATATGTGCTAATTTATTTTGCAACACACAGAAAAATAGTGGTATTTCTAAAGGATAACTTTTCGTTGTCAAGCAAAAATTTTCTTTTAGTTTAATTACAAGAATTTGCAATAAATTTACTTCCATCTGTGTAAATGTTGATAAGATATATCACAAGTAAAACTATTCAAGACGGGTGCATTCGAGTTAGAGGGTAGCTCCGGCTGAGTGGCGAGGTTGGGAATAATTTCCTTAGTATAAAGGCCCCAAAGGATCATAATCCAACCCTGACTGAAAGGTGGTATTAAGGTTTCTCAATTGGGTTGTTGTGTCTGATGACAAGCATGATAACTATTCTTTATTTTTAATGACAATTTAATAAATTATTCGAGATCCCTCTCATTAAAAATACTACTCTCTACCACTTAAAACACTGTCAAGACGCCCGCTTCTTTTTTAATATTTTACAAACTGACTTTTACAAAAGTAGTATTTTACGTAAAAATAATGTCAAAATAGAAAAACTTCCTCAGCTGTTGACTGAAAACTTGTCAAACAATTTTGTCTTTGAACTAAGAATACAGCTGTTTTCAATCTATCGTGTCACGACAAGAAGTGTGTGATCATGGCTTTCCACAACTTTCTGTATTTTATAGTTCTTAGTAAAATTTATCTGTTATCTCTTGTATACGCTGTTCTGCAAAATATTTACCCAAACTTATTTGGCAAGTTATTCGGTGCTTTCCTTTTATATTCAGTATGCAATCTGAGTGTCAAATTCTTCATACCTTCTTTCCTCATTAAGTCCTAGAAATTTCAATTACCACTTTCTGATTTTAAGTATAAGTGTCCACTTTTGATTCCTAATTTTTCTAAAATAAAAAAAAACTCGTTAGTAACATCCTTCTGTAGAACAACATTTATGCAGTCTTTTTTTTAATGAAGCTTATTCTTCAGTCATTGCTATACAAGAGAATCGATATGACATACCAGTTTAGTGCTCTTTTCTTTGTTTTTGACGAAATTCAATAAATACAAATGAATCATAATGATATTTTTTATCTAGAACAATACGTTAGAATTTATCATTGTGTAACCCACATAATATGTAGATTTTAAGCCCTGCCTTGTGCATTATGGTGCATTGGATATCAGTTCGGAACGAGAAATCGGGGAGCCGAGTTCGAATTCTAGCTGAATTCATTGCATTCACTTACGCGCAAATACCCTTGGGAAAGGTATTAATCCGTCTATTCCTTCCAGTTATAGGTTAAATAGCAGGACAGATTGGGTTCTATAGCCTTGGTCGGCAACCAGTCTACCGCAGAAAGCAATGGCAACCTACTGCGGGATAATCTTCTGTCCAGTCAGTCATGTCTCTTTCGAGACATGATCGCCCAAGCGTGTATCACGTATGGCACTTAACTGACTGACTTTAACCTAATTTTCAGGTAATATTTCATGTATAAGTTTATTAAAAATTAAATGCGAAATTATAAATTTGTCTTCATCGGTAGAAGTCTAACGCTCATTTAAATAACAAACGTTATCGGTTTCAGACAATTTAACCAAATTCTAAGTCTCAATAATTAAAAAATATAAACTGCTGCCGAAGACCAAAAGATGAAACAGTAATTTAATATTTTTTGTCATTTTATTCAAACAAATAATGCACACATCTACATAAAATCATAACAGTTTTTTTTTATCTGATAACTTTTCTTGCCTGTTTTATCTTTACAAGAAACTTATTAGAAAAGTAATTAACCTGCAGTTAATATACGAAAATAAATTTTAAAGTTAAAGTGATAAATGCCAAAAAGAATTAAAGAAAATAAAAACAACTATCTAATAATATGTAGCTTCCCCACTTCGTCTGAATAACGGTGGCTACGCAACATGTCCTGAATCTACAAAATACGGTAGCTGTTACATCGGTATATCTATCCAGATACATTCCGATAACTTAGTTGTGCTTGTTTGTGAATGGCAACTACAAAATATTTAGTGATGTCTCTAATTTGTTCTCTATATATGCTCAATGGATTTTAATCTGGTGAACGAGTTAACCACTGGAGTACTTTGTGTCATCTGCAGTTAGTTATGGTATTATGTTAAAAGAAATTATCATTACTAAGGACACTTGTGAGTATAAAGGAATAAAAATGACAAGGTTTGAGTGCGTAACACCTGTTAAGACAGACTTTACTTTCACTAGAAACTCTTGCGAATGTCAAGAGGACAAACCAAACGATAATACAGAGCTGTCCTCATTTTACACAACGACCTGTTGACAAATTTCGTGGTGTGGTTTCCCTTTGTCTTTTCTACAAATATGTTCATGGCAAATGCTCTGACGAGCTTTTTAGAATGGCATCTAAGTCCAACCTTTTAACCGTTTGGATAGTTAAATGCAACCGCCGCTTCTATTTTAAGTTTCTTTTCTCGCACTTTCTGCCTGTGAAACTCATCCGTTTACTTGCTTCCCTGATAGCTACAATCTCCAAAAACTTAAATGCAACATCAGTTACCATCTTCTATCATCTTGAATCCCTTTCATCTTTTATCCTTTCTTCAATACTACCTGTACTCAGTCTTTTCACTCACTGTAACCTCTTGTGACCTTGTGGTGGTCCTGCCTTGCTGGAGGTGAAATGATTAAAAACAAAATTCAAAAAATAAAGAAGCTGGATCGATAGCCTAACGTAGTCTCTATACACAAACTCAACCGTTTATCTAGAAAAGCTGAATAAATGTGACTTGTCTGACCAAGAAACACAGATCTACTGTTCCACCGCCATGGCAATGTTCTTTGGCCAAAGATAAACCGATACTGTGATGTCAATAAGGCTATTCTTGTTGATCGATATCTACGAAACCGCTACGGAAGGCAGTTCTTTTATCACCAGGTCGCGATCGCCCAGAGCAGTTACCAGCTTAAAGATAGTGTCCCATTTTTTAGTCGAAACAATTCCACATCCAAATTGATCATGCTACATGACTGCTATAACTACACTACATCTTTGCATGTTAGATTATACCATCTGACTAAGTTTATCTCTACACATATGGGAGATACAAAAATATCCAGTGTAGTGCTATCTCTAATTTTTTGGCATTTCAGTTTATTTGCCACAGAAGACTTTCAGTGTAATACAATATATATATATATATATATATATATATATATATATATATATATATATATAATGATAATCCACGTATACTGTCTTAATATGCATAGGAAAAACTACTAAAAAGTTGTAAGTTAAAAATGTATTTTTTGACAGTATTTATTTATTTCTATTAGGGTCAATAGACACCTATCACACTAACTCCCAATTATTCTCAGAACACTCATCTACCCAACCCTCATTCTCGGTATCCTTACCCGCCTATCACCCACCCTCTGACATTTCGTATAATTAATCATCCTTTCTTCACTCTATGTAGCCCCCTGCGCAGTAGTGGCAGTGACATGCCTTGTTCGGGGTGAAATGCTTATAAAATTATATATATATATAATTGATATTTCAGACCGGCCTCGGCTTTTCATCAGAAACAAATTAATTTAAAATTTAAACTAGAATATATCACTTATGATTTATTTTAATTTAAAATTTAAAATTTTAAATTTGTGAGGATATTCAAATTTCTTGATTTTTTTTTTTATCGAATACGTCAAATTTTATTATTTGTCTATACTTCTGAATTGAGGTAGTATTTACACTATTTACATTGTTCGGACTATTGTCCTCATCTTTATTGCCATGTTTACGATGCTTCGACCGTTGTACGCTCGGGCCTTTTTCAGGTGCCTTTAATAACTTAGAAAGTTAAAAGGAGATAACAAACTGACTACCAGAAGTGGCATCGCACATGGAATGAGAATTATTTATCGCAGTGATCGTAATAAAGGGTTCGGTCCGAAATATTTAGTACCTTTTTTTTTTTTTTAATCGTATCACCCCGAGCAAGGCGGTAATGCCACTGATGTGCAGCGGGCTACATAAGTGTAAAAAGATTAATTAGAAGAGAGTGAAGAGGGAGACGAACCAGTTAGAAAGGAGTTATAGAAAGATGAGAATGCAGGTGTGATGACAGTTTCAAAGGTGGAGAGAAAGGAAAGGATATACGGGGTGGGGAAAAAGCTAGAGTGAAGTGGTTAACAGATGAGTATTGATATTGCATTTAAATTCCTGGAGGTTGTAGCCGTCAAGAAAGTAAGAATATGGGAGCGAGTTCTACAGGCGGGAAGTGCGAAAGAAGAAGCTGAAAGAATAGAATTGCCGTCTGCATTTGGTTAAACTAACTGTGAATGTGTGGGACCCAGTTGCCAATCTGGTTGCACGAGTAAACACCTGTTGAGGAGACACCAGTGACTTAACTTCGTTCGAGCAGAAGCCATGAAAGTATTTATAGAACAGACAAAGGGAGGCCACATTTCGTCGGTGGGGAAGTGGCTGTAGTCGAGCCGCCAAATCAGTACCTATCACATTACTGATTCACCTTTGGAGCCTGTCGAGAACACTGAGATGAACAGCAGGGGCGCCTGACCATATATGGCAGCAGTATTCCATGCACGGACGAATGGTTGATTTGTATATATGCAGGATGGATTCAGGTGGAAAAAAAGGCCGGAGAGTACAATGGCTGAAAGGTCGTAAACATGACAATAAAGATGAGGACAATTGTTGGAACAATGTAAATAGTGTCAAATTTCATATTTAATCACTTTCTTTAATCCTACTGATGAAGAAAAAAATATTTCTTAGAATTTATAATACAAAATTGAGCGCATGTGTGTGCATGTTCATCTGGAATGTTATTTATAAGAGCTAAATCCGTAAAATATACATTTTACATCAATGTTGGAAATGATTTTGCACCATAACTGTTCAATAGCGCTTCAGTCTGGTGAACGCTGAAATAATATATTCTCAAACCCGAACTTCCTGCACCATTGACAAAGCATCTTGTCAAGTAGACGCGTGCGTGCTTTTCATTCCGGACTGTAAGTTCTTCTGTGTGTTGTGTTCCTTCAGGGCGTAAGCGATCATGGCCTTCTACATCTCCCTATCCATTGTAGCTCTTAAAACTTTCTTTTGTTACTCCTCCCAAGCCCTGCTCTGTCATCCATTCGCTCAAGCTTATCAAGTATGTCACGCTTTGCTTTCGCCCGTCTCTATCCTGTGAGTATCAGATTCTCCAAGCTCCTTTCTTATGTCCCAGAAACTTCAGCTGTCTGATGTTAAGTATGTTTTCTTTTCGTTTCCATTCTCTCCAAAATTCTCATCGTTGCTCAGATGTTCGGTCCATGGCATCCTCAGCATCCTTCTGTAGAACTACGTTTCTGTTATTTCGAGCCTTTTCTTTATCTTTGATGAGATTGTCCAATATTGGCTGCCATATATATAAGGACAGACATCACATAACAATCCAGTGCTTTCTTCTTTGTTCCCAACGAAAAGTTCCTGCCTCTCAATACTCAATTTTTGGAATGCATCCTTGTCCATGTTAATACGCCTTCGGATCTCAGTGTCACACTTTACCTTCTTTGTTAGAACACTTCTCAGGTATTTAAATTTCTGTACATGTTTGATTTCAGTATCCCCGATCTGTAGTTGGCATTTTGGGCTTCCAAAAAACCAAAAAGATATACAGAAAGCGCATACGAAGCAAAAATAAAGAAGCACTGTATAAACGAAGAGATAAAAATTACTTAAAACAGTGAAAATTATCCGTTACTATAAAAATAATTAGAAACAAAGTTTCATAGCAATTCAAATTCTATGTTTATTTTTTTTATTGCGCATCGTTGTGAAATTAAAAGTCAAAATTGAAGTTAATCCTATGATATATGTTTCGTGGTACTCATTGTTTGATAGTAGATTAAATAGATTTATATAATCATTTATCTGGAAAACCAACCCCGAAATGCATTATGACCAAGTAGAGTCTTAATATTTTAGTATATGATAAGGAATATAATGTTTCAGAGTGTTTATCTATGAAAATATTAGTGCACATCGAGAATCAGAGGCAGCGTATCTGTTGAGATGAATATGATGTGTGAATATCATATCGTAGATCGAAAAAAAAATCAATTTAGACACTAATTAAATCATGTAAGACGAACGAGTTTTAAAATGACCCGAAAATCGTAAATAAATTAGCGCACGATTTAAAAAAAAAATTATGGTTTATTTTAGGTAAATGTGGCCAATTCCATAAAGCAAATGGTTGTCGTCTGTTTTTCAAAAAAAAATTTCGCTGGGAAACGCCAGGCTTATTTTTTAGTTAAACAATCGATATAGGGCCTAATCACATCCAAATAATACGATGGATCAATATTTATTAAATTCGCTTAAGTCAAATTACGTTAAAATCAAATGCTGTCTTAATTCAAACAAACTTCAACTGAAGAATAGTAGTTCACATCGCAGGCCAATTGATAATCAACGTGTGCAAAATAAGCGAATCGTAATAACTGTCTGAAAATGTTAATTCAAAACATGAAATTAAACAAATTTTCAAAGTTTATTTAAGATAGAAAGTAGGTTATCTAAAGTTAAGAGTCATATCGTCCTCGCGAATAAACTTCCGAATCGATAAATATTAATAAAATAGAAAGACAATTGATTTCTAATCAAGGTTTATATACAAAATAAATGATATATCGGTTATCTTGAAATTTGAATTTTAACATTAAAGTTTTTAATTAGTAAACATATCTGCTTGAGAAAGCTTCTTTATATAACGTTTAAATTGAAGTTAAACTATGTCCGGGTTTTGGTTTTAAAATTACATTATGCTTCTTAATCCGTGCAAAATAATATCCCTCAATGAAGACGTCTGGATTTGAGCGGAAAGTTTCTTAAACGTCATTAAAGAATAGGGATTTATGGATCAGAGGGTGGTGTTTTATCATCTCTATAGATGGAGAAAAAAGGAACATTTGTGAAAAAGTATCCCATGAATTGATAAAAGAGAGAAACTATTGAAGACTAAAATTCTCCGTTTACAATGAAAATAAATATCCAATTAGAAAGAAATATAATTCAAGTATGGTTAAGGGAAAATGTTTTAATTTATTCTCCTCTTAATCAAATCGTCCTTAAACTGAGTGATTCGGTTCTCAGACAACCGATTATTTGATACAGTTCCTATATAAATCCAATATTGAACATTTAGTTAAAATAATTATGAAAATAATAGAGGAGTAGATATAAAATTCAGAAAATAAAGATTTTGTGCAGATTAAAAACAGACTGTCGATGAAAAAAAATACGGAGTGTATTTTTTATCCTATTTAGAGCTTGCAACCACATCGCGTTAAAACATTGGTTCTCATACAATCAGCGAAGTTAAGTAACGCCGCGCTTGGTCTTTGTTTAGATGAGTAACTGCTTGGAAATACCAGATACTGTAAGCTTAAATATGCGGGTGAATAATGGCTGAGAATTGTTTTTAGAAAACCGTGTTCCAATTTCAGTTGGGTTCGTTATATTCACACATGCAAATACCCTTGGGGAAAGGTATGAATCCGCCTCTTCTATGGATTAAATAGCAAGAGTTGTATCACTACACCATTATTATCTAGAATAATGTTAGAATCTAAAAATATTTTCTGGCTTTAAATAACCTGCAAAGGGTTGATATGCCGAAGAAAATGAATGAATTAATCCTTTACCTGATTTACTAACTAATAAAAAATATGATGTGCAGGTAGCCTAACGGTTACCAGTGTAGAATCAGCAAGTCGTGCTCAAATGTTACATTCACTTTTTAATGCCTGAATCCATCGCTCCTCTTTCACCAACTATTGATTAAATAACATGGTAGACTTGGTTCTTCAATCTTGGATGGTAACCAATTTGGGTACTGTCAATTCTAAACCGGAGAGAAAACAACACAAAACCACTTCACTATCTTTTCCAAAACGTCATGTCAGTTCAAAGATAATAAAGAAAAGGTACCAGTAGAGAGTCACGACTGACCACGTTCTGTTAGGACAAAACTTTTTTATATCAATAACATTCTGATGAAGTTTTGACATACCAAATGTTGTATGCAAATTACATGTACTTCAAGAGTAAAATATATGCCTACATATGCTTCAAATTGAAGACAAAATATCGATTCTGTTACATGAAGTGTTAATGAAGCACTTTTTGATGTTTTATGACATATGGGCACATCACGGTGATCACAATCACCGAAGTTACGCAACGTCATGTCTGGTCCCTACCTAGATGAGTGACCGCTTGGGAATACCAGGTGCTGGAAGCTTGGATGTACATGAAGTGTAATGGATAATGGCTCAGAAATATTAATTGTAAAGCTGAGTTTCAATTTCCCGTTGAGTTTGTTATAGTCATTTACGTGTAAATACCCTTGGGAATCCACCTACTCTTTTTGGCTACAGGTTAATTAATAAGACTTGTACCATTAAACCATTATTATTTTTAAAAAATTCTTACAATCTAAAAAAATATTTTCTGGCTTCAAGCCACAAAGAGTTCATAACCCACAAAGAGTTCATAAACTGTAAAAAACGAATTAATGAATCTAATCACTGTGTATCGCGAGAAAATTTAAACAAAAATTATTCAACTCAAGTAATTTTATTTCAAGCGTCATTACATTTAACCCAACCATTTATTTAAAATGAACCAAAGTCTTGTGTGACATGTAGATGCGTAAATTAAAGAGTGTCATAAGTGATAAAAGTGTACCCCTGCCGTAAAAAATGACGATAAAATATTTGAGAGGGTTCTATTTCCTCACAGGTTATCACCCCTGAACACAACAGGAGGATATATATATATATATATATATATATATATATTTTTTTTTTCTTCACTACCTGACGAAATAACTATTGAAAAAAAAAAAAAAAAATTGAAATAAGACACTAATAAAGACCAATCACGCGGTAAGAGCTTTCATAACTGATAGTAAAGAGAATGAACTGAGCCAACGCTGTCGCTCTCTCTCTCACTAATATATATATATATATATATATATATATATTTAAGCGTGACAGGAGGGAAATTATTTATATATATATATGCTCAGTTCATTGTCTTTACTACCAGTTATGAAAGCTCTTGCTGCGTATTTGGTCTTTATTAGTGCCTTATTTCATTTTTAATATATAACGGTCATTATTATAATATAGAGGATTCTGAGATCGCATTGCATATAAAACTGAAACTTAAAAAATATTCAACTTTCGATTACGTTTTTACTTCTACATAACTAATCACATAATTATTACGCTACTTTACGAGTGAAAATTCTATGCAAGATACTCATTCAAAAAAGTTCGACTTATCTAGTTTACCGGCTCAAAGAGTTTCGCGTCAAAATGCTCATCAGGGTCAGACGTTTGATAAATCTATTGAAATTATCATTTAATTTTATGATTATACACTTTGGAACGAATGAACGAACGAACGCTAACCAGAAGAATATAGATATAAAATTTGATAATAAGTTCAATAGATTTATCAAAAGTTTGGCCCTGGTGAGCTTTTGGATATGAAACTCTTGAGTCGGTCAACCAGATAATTATTATTCATTGCATATAATAGCTTGAGTTATCTATTGAGCACTTTTTGGCAGAAGTTCTGCTAGCCTGAAAACTGTTATAGTTTCATAATTTTCACGTGTTTTTTTTTTTTTTTTGATTTACTATTATTATAACGATGTCATACAAGTTTTTAAGATGCCTTTTTTTTTCAATAATAAAAAACAACAGGATTGTGACAATTTACAAAGAACACTACCAACTGTCAATAAAGTTGAAATTTAAGCAAGCAGCGGGATTTAGGTTCAATTCTTACATTAGGCTGGTTCTGTTTTTTTGTTTTTTAATTTACGTCAGATTGTCTACTAAAATGAGAAAGTCCGTTTATTTTTATAAAACTAATTTTTTAGTCAGATTTAAAGTCATTTTGAGTCTTTTTACACTACTGAAGAACAATGTTTTTGGAAAGATGCTTCACAAAAATATATCCTTTAAATGATCGATCATAAACTTACAAATTTTATACTTATGAATAAATTAATTGTAAATCCAACACAGTAACTGATAAGAAGCCAATCTGTTAAAACCAATTCAAATTATTTTTATAGGATTAAAAAATAACTAAAAAGAAACGAAAAGAATAGAGAGAACGCGACAATTAAAGGTTTATAAATTTGTCGAGAGAAAGACTAAAAGATCCTTCTTGAAGTGAATAACATTGCAGTCAATACAGTGAATCTAATCTTTGGTATTATTCTTTCTACCAGTAGGCCCGTGTCGCCAAAAATGACGGAAATATTTACATCAATATACCGTCGACAATGATCACAACATGTATTACATAAAAAAAAAAAAAATAATACGAACTCTTGAGCGACAGGGGAGTTTATATATATATATATATATATATATATATATATATATATATATACCCTCTGTAATAATAAGGACCGTTGTATATTTGTTTATATATATCAACTCACTGGAACTAACCAACGTCTATATTCACTAGGCTAATATATATATATATATATATATATATATATATATATACATACACAACAGTCGTTATTATAACAGAGAGGGTGTGTGTGTGTATAAAACTGGACGACATAATTATTGCAATAAATAAATAAAGGTATTGTTAAACATGCGGCAAGAGCTTTCACGGCTGGTAGTAAAGAGAATTAACTGAACCGACGCTGCTTTACTGTTGTCTCTAATTAACTGAGCCTATGTCGCCTCGTTGTCTGTCTGTCTTTCTCTCTCCATGAGCGTGACAGGAAGGGGATATATATATATATATATATATATATATATATATATATATATGCACACATACACACAAATAAGCACACAACAATCTTTATTATAATACAGAGGGTTAATGTAATGGGCAGGTAGCCAAACGGTTATTAGCCGACTTCAAATTTCAGCCGAGTTTGTTGCCTTTACTTATCATTTATGCCCTTGGGAAATAAAATTACATTTCTTTCTAATTATGCGTTTAATAGTATGCAGAACAGGCTATCCAGCCATTATCAGAGAAACGCTGCTGTAAATCTATGGAGAAGGCAACAGGAAGCATTATTTACCTGTCCTCCGAACTAAGACATGATGTAACACAAAGTCTTTTTCGAGTGAGGAGCCCATACGCATATATACAGAAAATCTCTCTCTCTCTCTCTCTATATATATATATATCCACTAATTCGCTGAAAAAAAAACAAAAAAAAAAACATAGTATTGTGGTGCAGTGGATATCGGCTCGGAACGAGAAATCGTGAAGCCGAGTTCGTATTCCAGTTAGATTTCTTGCATTCATTTACGCGCAAATACCCTTGGGAAAGGTATTAATCCGACACTTCTCCCTCTAGCTATGTATTAAATGGCAGGACAGATTGGGTTCTATAGCCTTGGTTGGCAACCAGTCTATCACAGAAAGTAATGGCAACCTACTGCGAAAAATCTGTCCAGTCAGTCATGTATCTTTGAAACATGATCGTCCAAGCGTGTCTCACGTATGGCACTTAACTGACTAAGAAAAATAAGCCCCAAATTGAATAAAAACTAAGTTTTTCTAAAATATTTTTGTTATTATTAAGAGGAAAGATCAAAGTATTTTTAGTTATTTAATCTTGTTTTGATTTTTGTTAGCGGATAACCAAATTGTTACGAGAGTTTACAATGAATAATGTAATATTACGTAACTCAGTTTTTTCCGGTGAAAAACATTATTTGTTTATATTTCTGAGATGATGTAATGTTTACACAATTTACTAGATGCTAGGAATTTCGGTCACTGGGTTATATCATTCTCATTCCTTGTGCGAAGCCACTTCTCGTAGTCATGAGTTATCTTCCCTTAACCCGACTCTCTGGTATTGAAATTACTACACTTTGTCAAGTCACTGGAACTAACCAACGTCTATATCAACTGGGCCGTATGTCCTTGAGGACAACAGCAAGTGAATTTCTGGGACTTATAAACCTAATGTTTTAGTAGCCATTTGTTACCAGAGTTCATATTGCAATTTAGTGGATATAGACACTGGTTAGTTCCAGTGATTTGACATAAAAAGTTGTGAGTTCAATACCATGCTACAGCAGTGGTGAACAAATAACAACGAAGATGAGGACAATAGTCCGAAGAATGTAAATAGTTAAAAACACATTAATTTGGAAATTCTTAGAAAAATCAAATAATTGTCGGATTTTAATGAAACTTATTCACAAATGAATGAAATTATTTTTGAAATTATTTTTCAAAAATCTTGGTAAAATATATTTTCTTACACGTTTCCCTCCCTCCACGTTAATTCATGAAATTTCAAGAAATTAAATTTTGTAGAGAAAACTGGTTTTATTAGTTAAACGCAGGATTCGTCGGGAATATAAATTATCTATTTTTTTTTTTTTAAACAGTTTGCTTTTTTTCCAAAAATCTGCTCCCAATAGTAAAATAAAAAATGCAATAAAACTATGATATCATTTAATTAGATAAGCTTTTAATTGCTTTAATAAATAACATATTAAGGATATTATCTGGAGAAAAACATTTTTAAATAATGTTTAATTTTTTTTTTTTGTCTATTTGAATTTTCTTTTTTTTTTTTTTTTCGTATGGAAAAAATTTGGACGGTTATGTCAATTATGGCCAACCATATTAGCTTATCTCAACAGCTGGCTGTCATCACACATCAATCACTTACGGCAAAAGTTACAAAGATCAACGCTCCATGATTAAGAAATAGTTTTATTTTAAATTTTATAAGTAATACTTGTGCAAATAAAATTACTTTAACTTTAAATTTGCTAAAATTTTAAAAATAACGTGTCACAGATGTATATTTTATTTTTGCAAGGTTTTTAAAACCGAGGATTAACTTGTTTACAAATGTGTCGATCGCTCAAAAATGTTTAAAAATTGGAAAAAAATGTTTAAAAATTGAAAAATATTAGATTCCAATCAATATAATTTCGGTTTGAGATACACAAGAGTATTTTTCTTATTAGAAATAGTAAATTTAATCATGTAGCTTTCAATTAAAACTAAAAAAAAAACAACTTTATATTTAAAAATTCAATTTAAAATTTAGATTTCGAAATTATCACGATCGCATCGATATTACACCGACCCAAACACTCGCAGTACAATGAAATTAGGTGTTGCTACAGGGTTGCAATCTCCGGGGCATTATTCCATCTTGAATGATACTATTACAATGAAAATATTACAATGAAAATATTTACAAGAAAGAAAAAAAACAAAAAAAAACTAAGTTTATGACCGATCCATTAATGAATATGTTTTTACGAAGCATCTTTTTCGAAGGCAACATTCCCTTAAAAAAATGTTTTTCAGGAGAGTAAAAACGTCAAGATGACTTAATTTAACTAAAGACATTGTCTAATGAAATAATGAACTTCGTTTATCTTTTATAACATTAAGTGACGTAAATTAATAAATAAATAGAAACAACCTAATCTAAAAATTGAATCTAAATCCCGCTACTTTGATATCAGTAAAAATGCCGAGAACAGGAAACCATTTCACTACCTTTTTAAAAAAACAGAAAACTCATAGCAATTCAGATATTAAAAAACGAATCTGTGGAAAATAATGATCGCTTACAAGCGGATTATTATAGGCATAGAAATGGTTTTCTTTTTTTCTTTTTAATGACTTTCATTTACATACAATGAAAGTCATTAAAAAAATAAAATAAAACTTCCAAACAAAATCGTATAATAATTTTCTTTTAATTGTTGTCTTCCTTCTTTTTTTTTTTTTAATTATTTGAAGGGTTTTCGATTTTCATTTTCTAGTAAATCCGAGTTTTAATTGTAACATACATAATCTTTTGTACAAGGATAAATCGTGCTTAATCTTCCTGTAGATAAAAAGGGATAAACTTTCATCGTTCACCTATTTTTAGTAGGCAGTAAGCCTAATTAGTAATTTTTGTCTACAATAAACTCAAATCGGTATATAGTTAACGTTTTACAAAAGTCGTAAAGCTCTGCCTTCCTGGCGTATTTTAGGATTATCATTATTCACATACGTCGATAAGACTGCATATTTTTATTCTGCACTTTAACCTATTAATTATTATTCTTTGTGTCGTGACTCTTCAGGACGTTGGCGATCAGGATTCTCCACAATTTTTTGTCCTTGTAACTCTTAATAAATTTTATCATTTTATTGTCTCTTGAAATGCCATCCATGCACTCAAGCTAGCTCGTAGTTTATGCATTGTTTTTCTTTGTTCCTCTTGCTTTCAATCTGTCATGCGAATATCAAAATTTTCAAGTTCTCTTTCCTCATTGTGCCCTAGAAATTTCAACTGTCACTTCCTTATGTTGAGTGTAAGTGTCCTTTTTGTTTCCATAAAAAGCAGATTTAAAACCTTTGAGCAACTTAATATACGAATCCTTAGTAATGTCAAATTATAACGATTCATGTGTTTAATGTAGGTACCTTTTCAAATTTTCGATATCTCAATTTAAATTGAATTTTTAAAAATAAAAAAGTTTTCTTGAAGCTTTAATTGAAAGCCAAGAGATTAAATTTACTAATTACACTACGCTAAATACTCTGGTGTATTTCGAAACGAAATTATATATTCATCAGAATAAAAACATTCATAGGTTTAAAAAAAAGTTTTTAAAATGTCAAATTTTCCGCCATTTTTCATCGATTGTAAAAAAAAAGCCAATTCTCGGTTTTAAAAACATCTTACAAAAATAAAATACACCTAGCTGACATTTTTTTCCAAACTACCGAATTTAGACTTACTTTAAGTTGACTTGAAACAAGAATTACTTGCTTACTGCCTGAAATATTTTTAAAAAAGCGTTTCTCAATTACGGTATCCTTATCATCACATCTGTCAACACCTTATCAAGAGGCGATAATTGATATGATTTACAGTAGCCGGCGAAAAAAAAAAAAAAGAAGCCAAATATGGAAGACGAATTTGGTATAAATTTTTTTTTTTTCATGTAAAGGAGGACAACCCTTGAATCAAGTGACCTTTTAATTATAAATATCACGTACGGCCACCCATACAAGAAATGGGTAATCAAAATGCACACAAAAGGTTTTAATTGTTTTAAAAATCCAATAGCTAACTCATTTGTGTTAAGCTTCTCAATTTTCGATTAGTAAATGTAGTCTTCATGCTTTAATTTCATACTCTAACCGACCCAATGGAGGAAGAAATTTAAAAATATTTATGAAACTTTATATTATTATAAAAAAAAATTTTTTAAATGAAAATAATTCTTGTAAAAATTCATTATTCATTGAATTTTTTTTTCTTTTCAGACTATGTTATGCTTAATTTATATTGTTCATAAAAGCAATTAAAAGTTTATCCAAATAAAAATTGGCATAGTTACTGCATTTTTCGTAATTCGGACCTTCTTTTAGAAAGAAGGCCAATATTGAAAAAAAAAAAAAAAAAAAAGACAGTTGATTAGCATTCCCCAATGACCCCTGAATTTAATTATACTAGGTTTATTGTGGTTCAAAGTCGAATTTTTAGACATTTCTGGAAATTAATTGGTGTGGGTAACATATGTAAAAAAACAAAGAACTTTTTACCAATATTTTCTAAAAAATAATTATTTCAAAATTGATTTCAGTCAATTAGGAATAAGTCCTGAAATTTTCATCAAAATCCAACCCTTATTTGATTTTTGCAAGAATTTCCAAATTAATGTTTCTTTCACGGTCAAAAAACTGTATTGCGTAATATTACGTTTTTTTTACGTAATAAACTGTGCGTCAGTTTAGGTCTTGCACTGACGTAAGAAGAAAAAAGATATTCCTCCAAAATTTTGAATGTGTTAGAAATAATTAAAAGAAATCTTTTTAAGTAATTAAAAATACTTTTATCTATCTTCTTAAGGATAATCTAAACATTTTGCCGATAAAACTTCGTTTTTATTTAGTTTGGTGTCTTTTATCAGCGATTTTTTTAAGGTACCTAGTTTAATGTATTGAATTATAACAGAGAGATTTTATAGTTAACTCCTGAATGATAAAAGTATAGATTATTTAAAATATCAACTCGGCTTGTTTAAAGGCAAATTACTTCAAAGTCTAAAGTCTTATATAGACACGAAAATTAAAATTATGTTTATAAAAAA
Organism: Ascarosepion bandense; assembly: GCA_037127315.1. Classification (NCBI taxonomy): domain Eukaryota; kingdom Metazoa; phylum Mollusca; class Cephalopoda; order Sepiida; family Sepiidae; genus Ascarosepion; species Ascarosepion bandense. The sequence goes on along the minus strand of JBBBDQ010001228.1, from coordinate 2,585,522 downwards.
TTTCACTGGTGCCTCCTCCACAAGAATTTACTCGGGTAACCAGACTGGCATCAAGGTCCCACCCTTTTACAGTTAGATTAACCAAATGCAGGCAACAATTCTACTCCATCAGCTTCTTTTCTCGCGCCTCCAGCCCGTAAAACTCCCTTCCATATACTTTCTTAGAGGTTGTAGCCGTCAAGAATTTAAATGCAAATTCAATTTCCATCTCTTATCCACATCACCCCATGTATCTTGTTCTTTTCCTTTCTCTCTACCTTTGTAACTGTCTTCACTCCTGTGTTCATATCCTTCTCTTGCCCTTTATCTTTCTTCCTCTGTAGCTGGTTCGTCTTTGTCTTCACTCTCCCCCTGTCTAAAACTTTAACTTATGTAGCCTCCTGCACATCAGTAGCGGTATCGCCTTACTTGGGGTGAAACGATTAAAAATAAAAAAAATTACCATTTCTTTGTTTTTACTATTGTTTACCTAACGCAAGGTTGGAGAGCTATTCCATGTAGATTATTACCAAATGTCGTAATTGTACAAGAACGCACAAGGAGGGATCAAGATGATCAAGATGCGCAGATGATGAGGATATGAAGGATAGACAATGGTTGACTGTGAACTTAACTTCTTTAAGATTGTAATAACCGGAGAGATTATGTACTACAATGCAACAGTTCTGATGATAAAGCTGGCTGAATAGAACTTTCTATTTTTACGTCACTAAAGAGCTGATTGACTCATTATTTTTTTTATTTAAATATATCTGAAGTTATCTTCAAAAAGTTTACATGTGGAGTGTAAATCGTTAAAATGAACATTGTTTTACTTTAGAATATTTCTATAAAACTAAATATTGGTTGTTCGAATTAAAACTAATAATAATGATAACAATACACCTGAAAAAGAAACGTGAAAATTACGAGACCATATTTCAAGCTAACGGAACTGACCAAAAGCGCTCAGTAGATAACTAGGAGTATCAGTCAGTTAAGTGCAATACGCGATACACGCTTGTGCGATCATGTCTCTTTCGATCCATGACTAGGCAGAAGATTTTTTTTTGTAGTAGATTTCTTTCTGCGGTAGACTGATTGCCAACCAAGGCCACAGAATCAGATCTGTTCTGCTTCCTTACCCACAACTGGAGGGATGAGAGATGGATTAATACCTTTCCCAAGTATATTTGCGTACAAATGGTTGCAAAGAACTCAACAGGAATTCGAACTCAGCTATTCAATAAATCAAGTAAAAATCAAATCACTTATCTTCTTTACCGACTCAAGAGTTTTGCATCGAAATAGGCATTATGATTTTATATATATTTTCTAAACATATACTGTTAAATATAAGAGACAACGAATGCCTAATATGTTTAATTATGAGCCGTTCTAAACGTCGTATTTTGGCTTTAATTTCAGTTGAAAATAAAGACAAAAATTCTCCAACATTTGGATAATTTTTTATTAATTTGCTTCTAAGCTTTCAGCTCACATGAGCCATCGTCAGAGAGGTTATTTAGACGGTAATACAATAACATCCACCATCACCGACGATTTTATTTTGTGTTGACATAAAACTCCGCTAGGCAACGGTAATAAACGCAGTTCTCAAATTTTCGATGCGGTTCTATGACGTCTCACCGCGTGATAGCGCGAAGTGACAACAGAACCATGTATTCAAATGCAATGTAACGTTATTTGATTAGAAGCAAATTAATAAAAAAAATTATCCAAATGTTGGAGAATTTTTGTCTATTTTCAACTGAATTTAAAACCAAAATACGACGTTTAGAACGGCTCATGATTAAACATAATAGACACTGTCTCTTATATTTAACAGTATATGTTTAGAAAATTATTTGCTGCCTCGATGCACTATATATATATATATATATATATATATTGTGTGTATTTTGGCAGTATTTTTTCATTAATGCAGGTTTCATTGAATAATATAGACAAGTTTTGTCTATTAATTTTGTGTAGGATCCGTTCATACCGTCTGATATACTTGATGGTGATGTCGTTAAAAGACAACAAAAAATCACAGTATTTGTTGAATTTTTTATCGGGTCTAAGCTTTCGGCTCACATAAGCCATTATCAAAGAGTAAATAATAACACACAGTAAACATAGAACATTTAAGCTATTAACAATAAAGATAATTGAATTGAAAATATAAGTCCATCCCTACCGTGGCGGATGGCCGAAGACAGTGACAAAATAGTGGTGTTGTGGTCCCTGGTCTGATTACAGACATTTGAGTACGTTGTTGGAAATATCGAAATTGATTGTATTCAAACCAGGTTTAAACTGTTTAATGTAGAGTGCTTCGAGGATTTTTAGTTTCTGCTTATTATTTTCTTGTTTGAGTATGTACGTGTTATCAACAAGCGTTTTTCTCAGAAGTGTGCGTTGATAACCGTGTTGTTCTAAATGACGGAATATATTTGAATTTTTATTTAAGTGCAACGTCAGACGCCGTGAGAGCGAATTTGTGGTGTGGCCGATGTAGATATTATTGAGGTTGTTAGAGATACATTCTCTAAATGGACATATGAATTTATATACTACATTGGTCTTTTGCAAATCACTAACGGTGGGGGAAGAGTCGTTGCGGACAAATGAATTAGATGTAGTGGATTTAGTGTAATATATAATGAACTTAATTCTTTTGTTAGAGTCTGTCGGAGAAATATTAGTATTTATGAGTTTTTTTAGGATGTTTTCATCTAGTTGGTAGTTGGAGTGCATCTGGCTACCGTATAAGAGAGTGATATGTTTAGGATTGGTTGGGTTAGTATCATGTGTTGTTTTTTCCATGTTAAGCTTTTTAAGAAAGTAATGTATTTGTTCATCAACTATGTAGTTGGGAAAATTATTATTGATGAGTGTCTGTTTTATGTTTTTTAGTTCACTGTAGAAGATCTGATTTGTAGATGAATTGACTTTTGCACGGTATAATAGATTTTTTATAATGGCTATTTTGTAATAGTGGGGGCATTCACTAATATAATTGAGTGTGGAGGGATTTTTATTAGTGGGTTTTTGATACGGTGAGATAGTAAATTTATTGTTGTCAGTGTTAATTAATATATCAAGAAAAGGAATTTTGTTATCTTTGCTAAGTTCATAAGTAAATTTTAAAACTGAGTTATTTTGAAACTGTTTTTGAAGTTGTAAGATTTCATTAGTATTTTTAATTGATAGTAGGATATCATCAACATATCTTAGATATATTGATGGTTTTGTAAATTTTGCAAAGGTAGTATTTTCAAGGTTAGACATGTAGAAATTACTAAAAATCGGACCAAGCACTGAACCCATGGAGACTCCGTCACGTTGTATATATATAGTGTTGTTTGGATCAACAAAAGGCACTTCAGTAGTACAAGCTAGTAGAATTTTTCTTAGGATGTTGGGATTAATTTTGAGTGGGGGTAATGAAGGATTACTGTAAACATTTCTTATAATTATATCAATAGTTTCACTGACGGGTACATTAGTAAAAAGGTTTTCCACATCAAGTGAAGCTATGATTTCATTATTAGGTTTTTCAGTCTTGAGGATTTGGATTGCCTCTAGGGTTGACTTTATGCTGTATTTACTCGGAAGGTAGGGTGTGATAAGCTGGTTAATATGTTTAGTTAACTGGTATACAGGAGTAGGAATTTGGGATATGATAGGGCGGAGAGGATAGTTAGGTTTATGAGTTTTTATGGTTCCGTATATGTAACCAGGTTTATAGTCACCAATAATTTTAGGGAGTTTTAAGGAATTCTGATCAGCGTTGTTGGCACTAATGAGTTTATTAAGTTTAGATTTTAGTTGGTATGTCGGGTTTTTGTTAATTTTTTTAAATTTTGTGTGGTCATGGAGTATGTGGTTGAGTTTTGTGTTGTAATCTGATTTGTTAAGTACAACAAAGATGTTAGCCTTGTCAGCTTTTTTTACAATTATGTGAAGGTGGTTGCGTAGTTCGTGCGCGGCACTTTTTAGTTGTTTCGATAGAATTTTTGAGGAGCTTCTGCTTTTATCATGGCTTCTACAGTGAACTAAAAAACATAAAACAGACACTCATCAATAATAATTTTCCCAACTACATAGTTGATGAACAAATACATTACTTTCTTAAAAAGCTTAACATGGAAAAAACAACACATGATACTAACCCAACCAATCCTAAACATATCACTCTCTTATACCGTAGCCAGATGCACTCCAACTACCAACTAGATGAAAACATCCTAAAAAACTCATAAATACTAATATTTCTCCGACAGACTCTAACAAAAGAATTAAGTTCATTATATATTACACTAAATCCACTACATCTAATTCATTTGTCCGCAACGACTCTTCCCCCACCGTTAGTGATTTGCAAAAGACCAATGTAGTATATAAATTCATATGTCCATTTAGAGAATGTATCTCTAACAACCTCAATAATATCTACATCGGCCACACCACAAATTCGCTCTCACGGCGTCTGACGTTGCACTTAAATAAAAATTCAAATATATTCCGTCAATTCGGTTATCAACGCACACTTCTGAGAAAAACGCTTGTTGATAACACGTACATACTCAAACAAGAAAATAATAAGCAGAAACTAAAAATCCTCGAAGCACTCTACATTAAACAGTTTAAACCTGGTTTGAATACAATCAATTTCGATATTTCCAACAACGTACTCAAATGTCTGTAATCAGACCAGGGACCACAACACCACTATTTTGTCACTGTCTTCGGCCATCCGCCACGGTAGGGATGGACTTATATTTTCAATTCAATTATCTTTATTGTTAATAGCTTAAATGTTCTATGTTTACTGTGTGTTATTATTTACTCTTTGATAATGGCTTATGTGAGCCGAAAGCTTAGACCCGATAAAAAATTCAACAAATACTGTGATTTTTTGTTGTCTTTTAACGACATCACCATCAAGTATATCAGACGGTATGAACGGATCCTACACAAAATTAATAGACAAAACTTGTCTATATTATTCAATGAAACCTGCATTAATATATATATATATATATATATAAAAGAGATATATATATATATATTAATGTATATTAGAGCAGCGACCTTTCTTCTAGACATGTTTCATTAAAAACGACTGACAAGGAACATTTTATTTTTTTTATTTAATTTTTCGAGTATTCTCACATGCTTCCTTTTTGCTGGAGATAAGCAATGTAAAAATGTTCCATAATTTTAGACTTGCCAAGCGCTTTCATCCACTTCGCTGGCCATATAACATCGGAAAAAATAACAGGTGGCTAAAAGCGCTTGGAAATCCAAAATTACGGAACATTTTTACATTGTCGGTCGTTTTTAATGAAACATATTTAATATAAATGGGTATACATATTATTCAACGTCTGTAGCACGACTGAGTTTCATAGATTATGCAATTATGAGGTTCTTTATATACATATATATTAAATCCAAAGAAGATCCTATTAATATTAATTTTATCAATATTAAAAATGATCCAGGTGAGTCATGAATCTCGATCTAACCCTCTTTTTTATGTTTGGACCACAAATTTTAAAGAGTTTTTTTTTCTTTCTTAATACCCCTCCCCACTTTTTTTTTTAAAAAACTTTCTGTGTATGAATATGTTTTGGGACTCATTCCGTGAATTTTTGTACCATATTTGAATTAATTTTTTTTTCTTTTTGATCATTGCTGATGAAGCGAGAATTTTCTCGCTGAAGTAGCTATTCAACGAAATGTAAATTTCGGAATTTATTGATATATATATATATATATATATAAAGGAAAATTAATAAAGTGTTAAAAAAAATTGGCGTTACGTCTTTTAAGGACTTCATAAAGTAATGTTTCTGTTAAAGAGGAGGAATACAAAAAAAAAACTTTGATAATAATTATACACATATAAGAAACGCGTAAAGTCTTTGTGAAATTTAAAACATTGAAATTTTTTTCTCATAATAATTTAGGCATCATTTTCTCTTATATAATTTTCAGGTGCTGTACTCTTCAGCTTTCCAAGAAATATGTCGTATTCTGTATCCTCCTGATTTTTAAATTGAAACATTTATTTGGTTAATAGAGCTATATATTCAACATTATTCAAAATTTCAAATCTCTTTGAATTTTATTGTTGACAACACTGTGTGGCTTACGGCCATATCAAATTGAAAACACCAGTTCTTGTTCAATTATTGAAGTTAAGCAACGTTGAATCTAGTCACTACTCAGTTGGGTGACTACTGGAGAATACAAGGTGCTCTAATCTACGCAACAGGCTTAGCAAGCCGGCGATGGATGGAATTTCCTTACTTATGCTAGCAGAAGACCTTGATGTGTGGAAGTGTTTCTGGACCTACCTGGAGTTGAGTGAGGTGATGTGAGGTGAAGTGAATGGCATCACAATGTTTCAGCTGATCCATTCCCCGAGTGTAAACTACAGATGAATCAATATTTCTTTAATTTATGAACTGGTCTGTTTTACAGCGTCCAGCGACATGTTTTATGTGTTAGCATTTTTTTTTCTTCATAGATTGAACGTGACAAGAATAGAACAGACCAAACTTTGTAATGACAACAGCAAAAATACGAAGATATTTGAGCGTCCAAATAATAATGACTTTGAGAAAAGTTATAAACAATAAACTCTAGTTATGCTGCTTTTATTTTTTGATGCTCCTTTACTGAGTAGATATATATTTCTGGTCTATATATATTGAATTCCTCACTTCTAAGGAACTATGTGAATTTTAACAACCCTTTTACCAACAACTAGACCATTTTATTTAGACAATTAATTTTATGTTATCTTAAACCTAATGCCTGTTAGAAATTATTGTACAATGTTTGTTAATCCTGTAACTTTAATCGAAACCCACTGGCTCGTCTGTCGTTAGGGGCTCTTCGGGTACTCTAAATTAACTGGCCATCATCGTGAATAATAATCACATTATAGCCAGTCAATAGCACGCCCTCTAGTGACTTGAATAGTTCTAGCTTCAAGGTGGATCACTCAACAGTGTTTATATGAACAGGATTATTGGGACATACAATAAGCGTTGTTTCTTTTAATCGTCATTTTTATACACTGACTGGTTTTAATTTTGTTACAGAAGAGTGCTCATGAACGGATGTCTTTTTATACATGATCAGCTATATCTGATTTCAAACTCAGAAAGTATTATTACAACTTTACGAGGTTCCTTAACTCTTATTTATAGTAGGAAATAATGGAAAACCATAATCACCCACATCTTGAAAGGACACCTAGAAGAAATGTCACACGTAAACGAGTAATGTTCAATCTCTAAAACATTATGAAATACAGTAATTCATTCAAACCCGTTTCCGTGCCTTTGTTGTATTTATTATAATATTTCTGTTTTGGAAATAAAAGCAGCTTAAAGTTATTTAATCAAATCAAAGTATTTTTGATGCCCGATATCTTACCTAATTGTCAAATCTTCCTTAAGATGTTGCTTCACTGAGTCCACGGATATTTCTGGCCTAAATATTGAATTCCTCGCTTTCAGATAATATTTTTAATCTAAAACTAAAATTAAAAGCTGTGTGACGTTTCTTTGCTAAAAAGATAATTAAAAAAAAAAAAAAGAAAAACTAATAGGATTATTTTAAATTTGTTCCAGAAGAGTGATTGTGCCCCCCATTTCTTCATACAAATGATCAGCTACACTTGAAATCAAATCCCTGGATTAGTTTTCCGATGTTTCTCAGACCTTATTTTTAGTTGGCAGCTGATATCGTCAACTTCATGAAGCGTTGTATACATATTTCTTGGTCATGTTTTCTTATAATAGAGATTTAACCCTGGTGAAATATCTGTGAAAAGTGTAACTATTATTGAATGTTGCCTTGATGTTGAACGAACGTGCTCTATAGCTTTGGTTGGCAGCCAGTCTAGGATAGAGACAACTCACTACAAGTTTAGGATTGTTTATGTAGTGATGACTGTCAATTAGAAAAAAATATTCTCCGGTACCCAAGTTAGTCATGATGTTTTTGTCGTTAATATTAAGAGCATTTCTAGGTACATCCACTAATTTTTTCTATACCAAAATTTAAATTGAAATTTTAAAAATAAATAAGTTATCTTCAAGCTTTAAAATTAGCTTTAATTGAAAGCCAACGGATTAAATTTACTAATTTCAGTAAGCAAAATACCCTGGTGTATTTTAAACCGAAATTATATTGATCGGAATCAAAATCTTTTTAAATTTTTAAAAAATTTCAAAAATTTCCGCCATTTTTTCATCGATTGTAAACAGAAGCCAATTCTCGGTTTTAAAAATATCTTACAAAAATAAAATACACCTCACTGACACATTATTTTCTTCAAATTACCAATTTAAACTTACTTTAGATTGACTTGAAACAAGAAATACTTGCTGACTGTTTGGAAAATGTTTCAAAAAGCATTCCTCAATTACGGTAGCCTTGTTTTCACAGCTGTCAACACCTAATCAGGAGGCCATGATGAATGATTTACAGCAGTTGGCCAACAGTATGTAAGACGAATTTGGTATAAAAATGTTTATATACGTTTTTTTTTTTCGTGTCAGGGACGATAACCCTTGAATCGCGTAACCTTTTACAGCCACCCATACAAACAAAAAACGGGAAATCAACATGCAGAAAATTTAAATGTTTTAATTATTTTACAAAAAAGGAGCACCCCTTTTTAGATTAAGTGTTTAAATTTTTCAATTAATAAATATATTTGCCACACATTAATTTAAAAAAAATCTGAGAGACCTATGAGGAGGAAATTAAGACTTATGAAACTTTTTGGAAATCAATTAATAAAAATAAAAATAAAATAATAAAAATAAAAACAATTCTTGTAAAAATTCATTAACAACGGAATTTTTTTTTTCTATTCAGACTATGATATAATTTTAATTTATGTTTATAAAAGCAATTAAAAGTTTATCCAAATAAAAAATGGCATAGTTTTATTGCATTTTTGTTTTCCTAATTCAGAGCAGATTTTCTAAAAAGTGGCAGGTTTCGAAGAAAAAAAAGACAGTTGACTTGCATTCCCCAATGACTCCTGAATATAATTAAAACTATATGTTGAGACCTAGTCGCATTTTTCGACATTTCTTGAAATTAATTGGTGCGGGGGCAACATATTTTTTAAAAATATTTTTACCAATATTTTCTAAAAATAATTATTTCGAGACTGATTTCAGTCAATTATCAGGATTTCAGTCCTGCAGTTTTCATCAAAATCAGACGATTATTTAATTTTTGCAAGAATTTCCAAATTAATGTGTCTTTCACAGTCAAAAATGCCTTCGCGTAATATTACACTTTAACGTAATAAAATCTAGCGTCAATTTATCGCTTGTACTGACGAGAGAAAAAAAAAAGATTTTCTACCACTAAATGAGCCTGTTAAAACAATTAAAAAAAAATTGTAAAAATAATTTAAAAATACTTTGATATATCCTCTTCATGGCAGCATAAACATTTGGCCGAGAAAACTGTTTTTATTTAGTTTGAGGCCTTTTCCTTCAGACTATGCTGCTTTTTCCAGCGAAAAAGTGGAGGTACCTAAATCTTAATTCGAAAACTTTGATTGTCTTATAATTTATAACTGTCATAGCATATTTTTGTTATTATCAAAGTTAGTACTCTTTTATTTATGATAGAAAAAATATCGATGTTGATACGCATAAGCGTTTTTAATTTTAATAAAAATTCAATTTATAAATTTAAAAAAAAAAAGGAAAGATGTATTTTCTGCACATGCTACTGTGACAGAAAAGTGGTTTGTGAAGTTTCATCCTAGATATTTCTTGCTGAAATACCATTTGAAGTTAATAGTAATCGAAACATTGAAAATAATCATTATATAATGCGAAAGATTAATATTTGTCTATATTTCTGAAATGAGGTAGTATTTACATTATTCGGACTATTGTCCTCATCTTTGTTGTCATTTGTACGACGTTTCGGCCGTTGTACACTCCGGACTTTCTTTAAAAGGAAATTCGAACTGAACCCTTTATTACAATCACTGGGGTATATCATCCTCATTCCTTGCGTAAAGCTTTGATTGGAAGTCATAAGTTATCCCCTTCTAACCCTTCAAATTACTTGTTCACCACTACTGTAGTCTGGTATTGAACTCACAACTCTTTGAGTCAAGGCACAGGAACTAACCAACGGCTACATCCCTTAAGAACACCTGGCCCAGTGGATATAAGGCTTTACGCAAGGAATGAGGATGATATACCCCAGTGATAGTAATAAAAGGTTCAGTTCGAAATTCTTAACACCTGAAGAAGGCTGGAGCGTACAACGGCCGAAACGTCGTACAAAGGGCAACAAAGATGAAGACAATAGTCTTAATAATATAAATTTAGTTTAAAAGAATATGCATAATGTACAATCATGATAATCCTAAAATACATGTTTCTTTGATGATCAGACAAAATCTGCTAGTTTGGTTGAAAGCTTTTTTTCACTCAGTAGGCGTATTCATAAGATATTACTTTTCCAAAAGTAATCCAATATTTACAAAATTTCCTTAAAAAATAAAATTCAATTCCCTTTTTTTGAAAGAAAGATATTTTTTAAGTGAATTCAATTACGAAATTGCTTAAAAACTGCAGAAGATAAGACAAAATGTTAAACTATAGTGTTTATTAAACTTAATGCGAAAATAAAACAAAAACAATCTTATTTTACCTAATAATGAATTTAGAAGAGGCTTTTGGTCAACTCAGTAAATTAGAAAATATTTTTTTTTATTAATTCATGATTGTACATAAAAGAAAGCGATATTAAGTAAAGAAAAGATCCTTTGATGTCAGATCAAGAATAAACTCACTTATTGAAAAACGAGGTACAACCTAAATTAATTTAAGAATTACATATTTGTGATGCTTAGAGAAATTTTTTTCCTAGGTAATTAAAATCAATACAAGTTGAAAAAGTTCCATAGTATCAATTACTTATGTAGACGGTTATTGTTAAAGCTAACCACCAGTAGTTTCAGTTAATATTGCATATCTATGCAAAGTACGAATTTATTGATTGGTCCATATAAAAAGAAAAATATTTTAAGTGTCCACGTACTCATTAAACACAAGTATATATAAACATAAGTTCATTACACCTTACAAAAACACGTAAATTACTAAATTTTAACGTGATTTAACGTGAGTAATTTTTTTTAAAAGAAAATGCCCCATATAAAATTACAGCAACAATAGACAATATACAGAAAGGTCCAAAATACTTATCTTAGGGCCGACTTTAAGTTTAGGACATACAACGCTTGTCTGAGTCAAATAAACCTATTGAATTCATCAGCAGATATTAGATACACTGCATAAGGAACATATCAACTATCTTCTATACAAAAACAATCGTTATCATGGTACAATATTTAAAAAGAAAATATAACATTAAACAATTTGTTTGATTTTCATAATTTCTCTGCTGTAAAAGGAACTCACGTAAAACACGTTAATAAAGAAAGCTCATCAAATTCAATAAGAATCATAGAATTTAAATTATTAGATAACCATCGTAATTATATGTAAAATGTTTATCTCCTCTCAGAGTTTCAGTATGAGACATAAGTATTTTCTGTTTATTTTTATGTAATGCTTATTTGTCTTGGCGTCTTTTAAGAAAGATATGTCAGTCAAGTGGCGTAAGTAATACATGCTTAGGCCATCATGACTGTCGATTCATGACTGACTAGGTGGAGGAATTCCCACAGTAGGATGCCATTTCTTTCTGCGGTAAAATGGTTGCCCAGTCATCCCTGCTATTCATCTCAGCTGGGAGGAAGAGATAAATTCATACTTATCCTCAATGATATTTGTGCTTAAGTAAATGTAAAGAACCCAACTGGAATTCGATCTAAGCTTTCTGATTCCGAGATCCATTAAACTACATTGCACATCCATAGTATGAGAAAGTAACTTAAATTTTTGTCTCTTGATAAGTGAAGTTCAATATCTACAAAACTGAGCAGAAATAAGTAATAATTTTATATATTATTATTATTATTATTATTATAATGCTTTATTGCTAATTATAAAGGCTGCTTGCTTTAAAAAAAACATCTTGTAGAAATTCCCTAATCAATAGATTTTATTGCGACATCCCCCAACACACACAGAAGTGAATGAAAATGCGCCAGATATCTGAAAACACCTTGATGGTCATTAAAGGAAATTAACTGAAATATAACATTCTCATCTTTCTGATGTATCGAGAACGTTAATATAGAAATTTCTAATCTGACAATGGAAACAAAATGGTGCATAATTCTCGCGACACGGGCCACAAATCGGAAATCGGAGCTGCTTGATAGTGGATAAGGTTGTACACTATCAAGGTTACGAACGATCTCATGGTCTCTGAGTTCAGGGTCGAGTTCTCCATGATGTGGAAAGAATAGTTCATACCTAGCAAGATACGAGAGAACAATGTGATCTGATTAAAGCGCTTGTTAAGCATACACTCGTCCTTTTCCAGTGAGAACTTTGATCAAGACAAGACAAAAAAGTAGCTTTATGTAAATCCCACACCAATGAACACAACGAGGCATATGGCTTGCTATTCCTTCTTTATGACCTCAGAATCAGTAACCCTGTCTACATAGATGTGGTGGATACAGTGTTCAATTCTTGAAGGGAGAGGAAGCACAGAAGAAAACTTACATACTTCCATCCAGATGTCCAGAGTAACTCTGGAGGCGAGGCAAAACAAGTTAGCTCTCATGAACAAGTCTGGAGCATCGTGAAGAATTAGACGAACCAGCGACCCTACAATACTAAGGACTGCTATGGCCCGCATAAACGATTTTCGCGAATGCAGTTACTTTAGAGAATGTCCTCAAAACTGAGGACGTTTTTATTAAATAATAATAATAATGTGTGTGTGTGTGTTAGAACGTGTGCAAACTAGTACAAAATTGTATATTTTATTTCGAAATTGTTCTACCAATGTCATCAGGTAGTAAACAATGATGGTAACCATTATAGCTAACTACCTGATGAGATATAATTCATTCAATGTCGAAACAAAACGTACATTTTTATTGTAGTTTGCACATGTTCTAACGTAATAATTAATAAAAAATATTCACTGCTCTATTTTTATATTGAACACTGTTTTAAATTAATGTTTTGAACATTGCAATTATTTTCTTAGTTCTTATTTATCTATAATCTTCGATGTTTTATTTTTCTCTTTCTATGAGGGAAAAGTTGTATTGTTCGCTGCAGAATCATAATTTAAATAAGGTGTATTTCGGTAGCAATGATTACATTAAATATGTTTGGTTAAATAATAAAGATAAGTTCTGTCTATCAATTTTTTATTTAATTTTTCAAATTTCCGAATTGTGTGTTTAAGATTAAAATAAATATGAACTTTTACCGATGACACAAAACACTTGAGTCATGAGAACGTTCGCTTCCCAATGTTCAAATCTCTTCATGGTCGGGTTGGCTTCTTGATATTATCGAGCCTGGGAATACTCCAACGTGTCAAACGTTAGAAAGTGCCTGAAAACCATACAACGGATTGATCCAAGCCTTGTTAGTAAGACTGAGCAGACGGAACAGTTCGATTCTGTCACTGGTTATGCTAACATGAAGTCACGAGGAGTGTTTGAGCCTCCTGCTCTTGTTCGAATTGCTGATCACATCAGAGTATGCACTCTCTTCTAAAAATTGTACCTAATGTTCACTCAGCATAATTACAGTATAAACCACAAGTGGGCACTGTGAGAGTTGAACAAACAGAAATATGTCCGAGCGGGCGTCTGCAACATTTATTAGCTAACCGCCAAAGCAAACAAGTGATATACATGCATATATAATGATTATTTTTTTTATTGAATATTTTTATATTTTTTTCATTTTGGTTTATTCTCAATTGTCTGACAACATCCAAAAGTGTATATATGCCTGTTTACTATATATGGCCAAACTGTTTTATGCAAAGCCTCCAGCTTTTAAATATACACTTATTTGAGCCAAGGGAAGGTTTTAACTTAATTTCATATAAGTATTCCTCATGAGGAAATGTGCAGGCTCTCATCAAGAAGGGTCTGTAAAAATAAACAATCATTGAGATGCAATTTTGCTGCAGGGCGTGACAAATCGTACAGAATCTAAATTTCCAAACTTATTAACGAGATGTTTTACTAAAATTTGCATTTAACTAATTATTAAATAGGCTCATGGATATTTTTTTAAACCGATTATGTAAAATAATTGAATGCATCATATTATTAGTTAGAACTAACAATCCAGATCCCTTCTTTAATAAAAAAAAAAAAAAAAAAGTTAAATTGATGAATCTTAAGCGTGATTCAAATGGAAAACATTTACAATACTTCCTAAAATTTGAACCGAACAATATTAATTCCATAAAAGCTTACCTCTTTTTCTTACTTTTATAGTCTCAATTAATTTAGCAATATCTCAAAAAGGTTTTGCTATACTTGTGAGTCTCCGTCATCAATTAGTAGTGATTTGTTCTTTTACAAAGTAAGTTTTATCACCTCTCGATGTAGTAATCATCTTAGAAGAGTTTAATATTGTCATAACAAAAGACACTGGCAATTGGCGTTGCAAGTACAAGAAAGTAACACTAGCATACAAAAAAGTTACAAGCATTATAGACAAACAAAAAATCTATATACTTAAAGTGTTATAGAATACCGTTTGCAATCGTTTGGTGTAATAATATACTTTCTCTTATTATTAATGTCTCAAAGAGAAAAAAAAATAATAGTCCTTTGAAAAAAGTAATTCCGCAAAACAATCCAAATCTATATTTTCTATTTTTTATAGTATTATTTCATTAAAAACTTACCAAGAAAGTATTTTGATTATATTTTAGGCTACTACAAATAGCTCTATGTCAACTAGAAACATTTCAGTCAGTCAGTCAGTTAAGTGCCATACGTGATACACGCTTGGGCGATCATGTCTCGAAAGAGACATGACTGACTGGGCAGAAGATTATCCCGCAATAGGTAGCCATTGCTTTCTGAGGTAGACTGGTTGCCAGCCAAGACTATAGAACCCAATCTGTCCTGTTATTTGACTTATAGCTAGAGGGGAAAGATATGTATTATATTATTAAGTAGTAATTAGTGGGGGGTCAGTTTATTACTTCATAACAATATAAAACTGATCCCCCACTTTATGTCCAGTAGAAGCCTTAATCATGAATCTAACTATTATATTCAGTCAGTCATTTAAGTACCATACGTGATACACGCTTGGGCGATCATATCTCGAAAGCGACATGACTGACTGGGCAGAAGATTATCCCGCAGTAGGTTGCCATTGCTTTCTGCGGTAGACTGGTTGCCTGCCAAGGCTATAGAACCCAATCTGTCCTGTTATTTAACCCATAACTGGAAGGAATAGACAGATTAATACCTTTCCCAAGGGTATTTGCGCGTAAGTGAATGCAATGAATTCGGCTCCCCGATTTCTCGTTTCGAGCTGATATCCAATGCACCACAACGCACACGTACAAAGGTGTATATTGGAAGCCTTTATGCATAGTCGTAATCTTCAGCAATCATAAAAAAAACAGTATGTTTTATTAACAAAAAAGAATGACAATACATTTTGAAAATTCAGAAATGTTTAATTTCTTAGTTATATACTTTATTTGATTTGCTAATGCATAAGAAATTATATCTGAATAGAACGTCACTAAATATATTCATAAAAATTCTTGAAAATTCATCCTGTGATACTCTTGAACTATGTACCATGTCTCCTATTCCTTGTAGCTTTTATTGTCGAAAGATGTCAATGATTCAGTTGTAAATTTATAAGATTATTTTCTTTCATGCAAATTTATCTTTTATAAGATAAATTGATTTGTTTTTTTACGACTTAACTCCTTGTGGATTTATTAAAACCGAAACATTTTTGACTGTAAGAATTATATTTTGCGAGTAAATATTGCATTAGATTTTTCCCGATACAAGTTTTACTATTTAACCTACAGTTAGTGGAAGAGATGGATTCATATCTTTTTCAAGTATATTTGACCGTAAGTACCTTTTATAGTTGCAATTACCATTTGTAACCGTTTAGTGAATGATTATATTTTGTCTATTATTAACACGATGGAATGTTAAAGTTTGCAAATTCAAAGTTTCTTTTTATTATTGTGTTTAATTTGTTTCGCTTTTGTATAAGACGTTAAATGAGTTTACAGCATAACTGCTATTCCCCAAATTCTGGAAAATTGTAACCATCTTGAATAATGATGAAAAATTAATAAAAAATACATTGTCTGAAGATTCCATCAATATGTATTACAAAATATAATTTTTCATAAGAATTCTACGATTTTTTCCAGATTTATGTACCTCCAAAGATTTACTAAAGATGAGCATAAAAAAAAGCTTAAACTGAATAAAGAGTTTTATCAAAATCTTTGTTATTATTAAGAGGAAAGACCAAAAAATTATATTTTTAATCCTTTTTATGGCCTTCAAAACTTTGGTTGAAATACTTTTTTCTTGCATCAGCGGCTGGCCATAAATTAATATGAACTTTTTATATATTGTTCAACTTAGTGGTTTCTGCTTAAGAAAATAACTAATTTGAGTATTCATTTTAAAAAAAAAAAAAGTGACTTATTAATTTCCAAACTGGAGATATCTTCATTGATTTTTTGCGTCAAAATCTTAGTTATAATTCAGAGGATAGACCAAACGATTTTTTTTATTATTTAATTATATTTTAATCTTTTCTTGAACATTCGAAATTTTGGATAAAAAATCTTGTTTTTATTACGTCAACCGAGTGGGTAGTGGAAAGATTAGTGTAGGGAAATTTGTATAGTTTTCATGGTGAAAACCATTTGGAAATCCTTGCAATAAAAATAAAATCGTCGAATTTTAAGTTTCGGGACTTTTTCTAAAATAATTTCAATCATTTGTGAATCTCATTTTTTTTTCTTTTTTTTTTTAGGAAATCTTGCTAAAAATATCTTTGTTTATTACATCTATTACTATTTAATTTTGTGAAAGTTCGAGAAATTCATTTTTGCATTGCTTAATTTTTATATTACTTATAAGCAGAAGTCTGTGGAGAATTTAAGTCATTTTTATTTCTAAAACAATACCCTAGTTAACTAAAATCTTATCTGAATAGTAACATAAAAAATGCAATAAAACTAAGACATTATTTAATTAGAAAAGCTTTTAATTGCTTTTCTATCATGGACACTATTGTCTTAAGAATTTTAAAAAATATCTCTGAGAAGCGTTTTTATTTTTTAAGTTTTAATCAGAATAATTTAATATTTTTTAATGACTTTTACAACTCTGTATTAATTTGTATCGTTAAGTTAATATTTCTATTAATTACAAAACATAATTACTAATCATAAATGGAAACGCTTACTAACCGGTGTAGACTGGTATTTAAAACAGATGTCACTTTATAAGTTTCAAATCATTATACAAATCGTTAGACTAATTAATACAATATTTGTCAAAATCAGATGCGTCCCGTTCAAAACTTTGTTTCTAAATATGTTTATTATCTTTTAATTACAAACCAGCGTTAACCCTTTTCCGTCATCCAAACTATGTATAATTTACATTTTATTTAATAATCCCCACTTCTTTCCGATTAAATTTTGTTTTTTCATCATAAATTAATACTTGCTCGTCTTGGTAATACCACTAATTGAAATCAATATGCATAAAAAAACATTATATATCATACGTGTTTGCATTTTCAATGATAAATTTACCATTATACTTCGTCAATGAACTTATAGATTTGGTTAAGATACTCTTCGATTCCATGAACACTTATTTTAGTTATTGTCATTAATACAACGATTTTCATAAAACATCGCATACCGTCTCATTTAATGTCAACGATTCATGTGTAATTTTATATCTACAAAATAAAAATTTAGCGTGACATTTTCACTTATTATTCTCGAAATGACAGTCTTCTTTCTTCATAGCCTGGATTTAAAACGTTTTAATGTTACGTAACGTAAAAATTTCGTTATTTTAAATAAGTTTTATTTTTTTATTTTCAACGGTAATTTTATTGAACAAATTTACCATTTTGTTCTTTTTTCCAAATTCAGTTTCCTCCGAATCTTTTTTTTTTTTTCTTCTTCAGCGAAGAAATGTTCTAGTTGGTTCCATTATTAAGAGAAGTTAAAAAAAAAAAAAAAAAAAAGAACAATGAATGGTATCCAAAAGGTTCAATATCTTTCGAATAGAGCAAACGAGTGGAAAAAAAAAAGATCCAACAACTGATGACTGCAAAAACTGTTACAAAGAAAAATGCAATATTCTGTTATGATAGAAAAGACTTTCTAATCCTAATTCCAGATGGTTCTTGTGCATTGCTGGCATCATGTGGACGAAAAGAGAAAAAAAAAATGCACGAATCATTAAATTATTCCGGATAATCAAACGACTAATAGAGTATTCAATTGCGATCCCATTCTATACATAGCATCAGCTTTGAATGAAGACTAGGTTTTGGTACATATTTCTGCGTGTAATTCATTTAAATTTAACGAAAATTTGTTCTTGTTATGCAAATTGTGACGGACGATGAAAATCATTACAATGTGAAAAGCAAGAAATCGTGTGTTAACTAAAATGAACTAACATAACTACCATTTTTAATGAACTTCAATTAAGTTAGCCAAATGCAGACGACAATTCTACTCCTGCAGCTTCTCTCGCACTTCCCGCCTGTGGAACTCGCTCCCATATCCTTGCTTTCCTGACAGCTACAACCTCCAGGAATTTAAATGCAATGTCAATACTCATCTATTAACCACTTGACTAGCTCTTTCCCCACCCCGTATATACTTCCCTTTCTCTCCACCTTTGAAACTGTCATCACACCTGCATTCTCATCTTTCTATTGCTCCTTTCTAACTGGTTCTTGTTCCTCTTCACTCTTCTAATTAATCTTTTTACACTTATGTAGCCCCCTGCACATCAGTGGCATTTCCGCCTTGCTCGGGGTGATACGATTAAAAAAAAAAAAAAAAAAACTTTCTTTAGATATTAAAAAAAAAAAATCTCCCTTTTGTATATTTAGTGGCGGTTTATTTCACTTGCCAAGAAACTCATATGGACGTCAAATGCTCACTTTTCATCACCAGTAATAATTTCTAAAAAAAAAAAAAAAGGTTTGATTTTCAATGCTTGACCATTCACAGTACATTAAAAAACAAATAAAATAATTATTTTTGTACGTAGCTTTTTACTGTTAATGAAATAAAACCATTAGCCAAAAATATTGCTTATTTCATTCCAACTACAATTGTAGAGTCAATTTAGCTATACCATTTTAACAATTAAAAAAAAAAATATGTGCATATTGCATTTTAGACAACTATGCCTTTTTCAAAGAATGTTTTTCGTGATAAAGACGAAACGAATTTGTTGGTTAATGCAATGCTCTGAGAAAAAAATCTAACGTCCTAATTTCCATCTTAGCGTTTCTAGTCAGCATTGCAAGTGCAAGTAAACAGTTATTCACACAACTGGTTAACAAGCACTTATCTGACTTTCCACAATCTATTTGCCTAAACAAGTTTTGTTTTTCAGCTTTGAAATGTGTATTTATGGCCATAAAAGGAAATATTTTACATATTAAAACACCGTCAAGAAAAGTTGAAACAAGTTAAAATGTTATTTTATGAAAATTTATTCATCTAAATAAGGTAATCCCAAAGTCACAAAGCACAACGCTTAAACGTCACGCAGTTCTTTCTAACGTTATTTGAATAAAAATATTTCCGTGCAGAATTATGTACTGTAAATAGTTTAAAACTTAATTAAATTGAAATAATGAATGCTATTTTGCGCAAAAAAACAAATAAATGAAAATAAAAGTAAAAATACCCTTGAATGAAAAACACAATTTCGTATTTGCGTACAATATATAAAATACCTTTTGAAATTTAAAAACTTATCGTAAACATTTGGTATTCACTGGCTAGTGAATTCGAATAGTTAGTGTTATTGTCGGTTATAATTTATGAAATCTTTTTTTTATTAAATAATTTTTTCCGAAAAATAAATTACTCGTGTCTAAAAAGTTTGAAAGAGTGTGAAAAGTTAACATTTTGATTATTCATTTTCAATTCTAATTGCTTCAGTCAGTTAAGTGTCATACGTGATACACGCTTTGGGCGATCATGTCTCGAAAGAGGCATGACTGATTGGGCAGAAGATTATCCCGTAGTAGGTTGCCATTGCTTTCTGTGGTAGACTGGTTGCCAACGAAGGCTATAGAACCCAATCTGTTTTATTATTTAACTCATAACTGGAGGGAAGAGATGGATTAATAACTTTCCCAAGGGTATTTGTGCGTAAGTGAATGCAAGGAATTCAACTGGAATTCGAACTCTGCTCTCCAATTTGTCGTTCCAAGCCGATATCCACTGCACCACAACGCACATCTAACTGCTTATGCTACTTATTTTAGTTGTTAAAATTGTTCCAGTGGTGATATTTTTTTATTTTATAGCTCTTTGTAGCGCATCTGATGAATTTTTTTAATACCATCAAATATCACCGGCATAAAGCCATACTTAGTCCAAATGAATTACGGAACTTACTTATGAATCAAAATTAAACTATTTATCCATATTGTAAGAATTTAGATAAAATATGCTATAATCTGTAAGCAAACTTACAGAAACAAACATTTCAGAAACTAAATTTTCTGATACGTTCTGGAATTGATAATTACTTTATTAATATGTGATGCACACATGTTTGGTAGCCATTTTGAAGTATTTCCTTTGAAAAAAATTAAAATCAAGAAAAATTAATATTTTTGCGCCTGAATTCTGAATGATTAGTAATTGGTGTAAATATTGTAAACTACATTTTTTTTATTAAAACTAATTACTAAGTACCAAATGATAATGTGAATGTAAACTTTATCTCAGTTAATTTAGAAACAAGACTACGTCTTTTGTTATTTAAACAATGGATTTGGATTTTATAAATGTTTTCTACTGATCCAATAATAATAATAATAATAACAACAATAATGCTATATCGAGCATGGTTTTTATGGTTTCCGTTCTTAAATGAAGCGTTAAAATGTATGTTTTGTCTTGGTGAATGAAGATCGTCTACAGTAAATATCTTACTCAGTATTACAGATTTGCTTGTCAGTTACTTGACCGTAGTCACTTGACCATGTTTCTTGAAGCATTATGTATCTTTGTTCATGAGCGGGTGAACATCATAGCCGAGTGTGGAGTTTTCTTTTTCAAGGATGAGACAGCTAATGTGATTTAGAAGTCACATCTAGATACGGCGCTTTTATACATTTGCACCCACAAATCGTATGTAAGACGCAAATAAAAAAATTTAAAAAAACCCATCAAAGTTACACATGGACCAACAAATCGTGACATAATGGATTTTACGTGAAAGCAAAGACTAATGTTTTTATTATTTTTGGCATCAAATCGCCACGAATTTATATTAATATTATTGGCTATTTAATTTGTATTCAATTGGAAAGAAATTTATTGATGTTGATTTATAGTTTCCAGACGTCCAATTTAAATGTCACAATGCAAGTTTTACTTTACAGGAAGTAAGGAGTGGTGCATTGAGGGAGAGGCACAAAAGTATAATAACGCTGTAGATACTTAGGAACACTCTCAAACGGAGAACATTTGAGCAGATTAGGTTACTTAACTTGAATGTATATAAAGCTGATTTCCCGCCAGTAAGATTATGTGCTTCTTTTTGTCAAAACCTGACACCATATCGTAGATATTTGAGTGTCATAGTGGGTATATTGAGTTTCGTTGCTTTGTTGGTGTGCTGCTCTCTTTTCTTAATAACGATAAGTAAACTACTGCAAGAAAGCAACATATATATATATATATATATATATATATATATATATATCTGCAAAGGTACGCTAAAAAGATGGGCATTCATAATGAAAAAAAAGTCCCAAAATTAATATAAAATTTTATCGTGAAGATTATTATATAGAGAAAAGACCGAAGGATTTTCTAATATTATATATGTTTTTAGGGCCTTCGAAATTTTAGTTAAAAATGTTTCTGTATCAAGTGGTGACCATAAATTAATATAAGAAAATTTAGCGTCTTTTAGTAGTGAAAAATATTTATTTGGAAATGATTGCAAAAATTAGATTGTTGGATTTTAATGAAACTTAATTATTAAAAAATGAATTAAAATGTTTTAGAATTACTTTTTTTTTTTAAATCTTGGTATAAATATTTTTTATATCCTTTATTCCCCACATTTAATTGTATGACATTTCGAGAAATTCATTTTTGTAGAGCTTAATGTTTATATTAGTTATAAGGACAAGTCCTTGGTAAATTTAAATCAAGTTGTGTGTGTCAAATTACAGAAATTCTGCTCAGAGTAGTAAAGTAAATAAAAAATTAAATAAAACTCAAAACATCATTTAATTAAAAAGTTTTAAATTGATTTTCTGGTTAAGATCTATTATAAATATTATTGTTTTAAGAAAAAAAAGTGGAATAAAGAATTTTAAAAGAATTGTTTTAATTTTTTATTTTAATAATTTATAAAAATAACTATTTTAAAATTCTGTATTAGTCTGTAGCAGTTGGGTGATATTGTTACTAAGTTAAAACTATATTTACTAATAAATGGAAAAGCTTACAATTCAGCGACCTCCAATATTTTAAGAATTTTGAATGTGTATAAACGTGTCGATTTTTGTAAAACAGACGTTCATACACGGTATTAACAGAAAATAAAAGCGATAACTATAGGAAATTAAAAAAAAAATATTTGTAATTTTCCAAGATTTCGTGGATAAGACTATAAAGCTAATATATCTAAAATTTGAAATATTAGACTACTTAGAATATTTTGCTAAATTCTAAAGATTACTGGGTAGTTGAAAAATGATATAAATAGGCGTTGACGTATCCATAAAATAATTTTCAGAGTTACGTGCCCTTTACTTGAAATTGCTAAATGTGAAGCTACCAATAAATGAGTCATTACTCCATAAAAACATCCACCACCGTGTTAAAAAAATGTTTTGTTCTGTGATGTTTTAAACTCAAGTAATTTTTTTAAAATTCAAATTAAACTTAAATCAGTTAATCGCCTTCAAAATTTTTTTTAATGTTTTTTAATAAAGATAATTATGTCGTGTTGGCAGATTTGTCCATATGGATAATTTTTTGATACACTTAGAACTTTTTTACGATACAAACTGAGTGGTGCCTAAGTCAAACGGTGAATTTTTTAAAATGATCACAAATTTTACATATCAATATCACAGTTGTTTTTTCACCTAGAAAGCTAAATTATATTTGGGATGACCTTTAATTTCTAAAAAAAAAAAAAAAAAAAAAAAAAAAAAAAAAGCGTATATTCAGTTTTTTAAAAAACTGAACAAATTTTTCTACCTTATGGCAAGTTATGTCTAAAATTTTGTAGTAGACTTTTGACTTGTCTGGGTTACAAGGGTTTTACTGAGTTGAGCCAAATTCAAAATGGTAAATTTTGCTACTTGCACTATATTTTAAAATTTTCATATCTCTAAATATGGTCGATGTATATCTTTAGAAAGCTCTTTGAATGCTGATTCAGTCCGTTAAAGGCCATACGTGAGACACGCTTTGGGCGATCATGTCTCAAAAGAGCCTTACTGACTTGGCAGAAGATTATCCCACACTAGGTTGCCATTGCTTTCTGCGATAGACTGGGTGCCAACAAAGAACCCAATCTGTTTTATTATTTAACCCATAACTGGAGGGGAGAGACGGATTAATACCTTTCCCAAGGGTATTTGCGCGTAAGTGAATGCAAGGAATTCAACTTGAATTCGAACTCGGCACCCCGATTTGTCGTTCCGTGTCGATACCCACCTCACCACAACGCACATCCACAGAATGCTGATTAGCATTCTGATAATAATTCTGATATAAATATCAATAAACATTCAAAGAGCTCTCTAACGATATATAACTTGTCCATAAAACCAACTTTATATATTTTGCAATTTAAAACTCAGCTATTAAGTTGAAAAATCCTACTTACAAATAGAAATTTAAAAGCTAATATTTTACTTTTTTTTTTTTACCATGTGAATCAGATTGCAATTTATTTTTTCTTTCCTCATAAGAAACAGAACTTAAAAAAAAAAATTTTTTTAATCGTTCTATAACGGTCAATACAAATAACAATTAGCTATAAACAACCTTTTGAGAATTTCGAACTGATCCCTTTATTTAATCTAGATGAATATATCGTTCTCATCCTGCTCTCCATGTCTAGGGATATATTGTTTTTAGTACTGCTCGGTTATTATTCATCCTGTCTTGGCAGAGTTTGTTTTCTCCATTAGGTCCTGAGATTGAACTCGCATTTACTATCATCAGTTTCACTTATTCGAGGCGGAAACAGAATGAGCAATAACTAGGTAGTACTAAAATAAAAACGATATATTTCTAAACATGGAGATTATTCTCCAATCAATCTATCACAATTGATTTAAAAATTTAGTTTAACAATAACGAAGACGAGAAAAATAGTCTAAGTCTAAATAATGTTAACATATTGCAGAATTTTAAACCGAAATAACCATAAATAGAGTGATTGATTGATTTACTGTTATTACGGATTATCTACACCTTGTGGGTTATTTAAAGTTAAGTATATTTCGGTTTGGATGCGCGTTGTGGTACAGTGGATATCGGCTCGGAACGAGAAGCCGGGGAGCCGAGTTCGAATTCCAGTTGAATCCATTGTATTCACTTACGCGCAAATACCCTTGGGAAAGGTATTAATCCGTCTCTTACGGGTTAAATAACAGGACAGATTGGTTTCTATAGCCTTGATCGGCAACCAGTCTACCACAGAAAGCAATGGTAATCTACTGCGGGATAATCAGTCAATCTTGTCTCTTTCGAGACATGATCGCCCAAGCGTGTATCACGTATGGCACTTAACTGACTGATATTTCAGTTTGTGTGAAGTTACAGTACCCAGTATTCCTAAGCGATCCTCTATCTAAGTACTGGGCTCATCACTGCTTATCATCGATGATCGAACAAAAACCGGTCTTTTCAGCGTGTGGGTAATTGAACTTTGCTTTTTATGATGACTTTTCATAATTAGTAATGGTTAAGTGGTTTTCCTGATTTTAAAAAAAATAAAGGAATACGTTCGATTCTTGTCGGAAGGCACAGTTTCTTTTATATGACTTCTCGATCACTATCTGTAGATATTAATTTCATCGTTTAAAAACAAAGCGTATACTTAAGCAAGTGTACCTACTAGAATAACAGGTTTATAGTAATTAGTCAAACTTATCTGCTTATTGACAATAGTTTAAAATAATTCTAAAATGGTATGATTTTAAGAAATTGGTCAAAAGTTTAGCATCTTGTATATGTTGGAAAAAATTTGAAAAATAATAATAATGAATACACATACACTAATAGTACTAAAAGTCTACTCAGATATTTTGGACATTTTTCTGTTAACTGGTTCGAATAAGTCATAAATTAATAGCAATTAATGCATTAATATTTCTGCTGCTGTTGATGTACCTAGTATTTTTAAGAAACTTGCCGTACCTATGATAGGACAAAGAATAGGAAACATCAATCTAACAGGTTTCGTTTTTATTGAATCATATTCATCGGAAAATGAGATGTAGAGAATACCAGAATTTATTTTTCTCTATATCTCATTCTCTGACGAAACTTTAATAAACGTGAAGCATTAGATTGAAAAATGTTTCTTATTTGTTCAGAGGTCCAAAAGTAGGTTGACAGTAAAGGATAACATTTACTTTGGGATTACATATACAATTATTACATTTTTATTGTGTACAATAATACAAAAGGGCTTTAAATTTATCAATGCAGATGTTCAAATTGTTGTCCTTCACAATTTACACAGCTTTGAAGTCTACCACTCAAGCTTCGACAAACATTTTTGCACAGTCTCTGTGTATTAGTTCCTTGAAATGCATCTCTTATACTATTTTTAAAATCACCAACATTTCTAGGTTTCCAAATATAACCTTTGTCCTCGAGTACATCCCAATAGAAGAAATCCATTTGGGTCAAGTCAGGTGAACGTGCTGTCCAGTTAATTTGAACTCTTTAGCCAATCTATTCTCAGGAAATGGATCAAGATACTCACGGACTGCTCTTGGAGGCACCCCATCTTGTTGGAATTACAACCGATACACAAACCTATTCCACCAACCTTTAGACTACCCTGTATATAAAGAATATATATATATATATATATATATATATATATATATATGAGAGAGAAACAGAAAAAGTAAACTCCCGGTTTACGTCGTTCACGACCTACGATAATTGTTACGACAGCACCTCCCATTACTAAAATCTTATTTTCCGTCATTCCGAAGTACGGCACTTACGACGTCACGGCGTAAAGGCGCGAAATTACTTGTGTTAGCGGAGTGGGTGAATACGTCGTCGCGCGGTAATATACGGGGAAGGAGGACGTAATTGTTTATAGTCTCGCGTCATACGCCATATTTGATTTGATTGTTCTTTAGTTTTTTTGTTTTTTTTTAATATTTTGGCCTTTCATTATGTCTCCAAAGCGTAAGTCCTATTCTTCCAGGAACAGTGTTTCGAAGAAAAGGAAAGTTATCTTCATGGAAGTGAAATTAGATATAATAAAACGGTCAGAAAAAGGGCGAAACCCAGACGAACATTGACCACACGCTGGATCTAAGTCGTACTACTGTCTCGACGTTCATCAGTGATAAGACACGCATACTGCAACACGTGAAAGAACATGCTCCTATGCAATCGGCTGTGATTACAAAGCAGTGAAGTGGTTTAATTATTGAAATGGAAAGATCATTAGTACAATTATTTTCTTTACTATTACTGTACAATGTTTTTATGATACTAGATTATGATTTTATAACCGTGGTAGGTAACTATGTCACTTACCTAAAATATGTGCAGTATGTGAATTCTACGTTGAAAATCGACATGTCGTGATCCAGGAACGGAACTTCTACGTAAACCATTAGTGCTTAATGATATCTCTAAATCAGCGTGTGATATATTAGCATACAATATGAACAGTTATTATTCAGTAGGGTTAGCAGCGTTTAGCTTAGTCTGTACTAAAGAGTATTCGACTGAAACCAAAATGGCGGTACCCATACAAATCTTATTCAGCGTTTTTAAAAGTTACTTATTTCGAGGAAATGGTAATTTTCTCCTAACTAAGACAAGGCGACAATATTATATTACAGCAGTGTTAATCTTATATTAATTACGGTTATTATAAGCTTGTCCTGCTGCTTTATAACATATAGCTATTTCATCAGTTTGGCGACACTATTAAATATTGTATGGTGTTGCAAACATTCGGACTATTTAACCAACTTGACAGCATAAATTTTTTTCCAGTGAAGTAAAAGGGACATATTAAAGACAAATTTCAACACATTAACTATAATAAAAAATCTGAAAATTGTTCGCAACAGTTTTGAATTATTGTTGAAAAAATTTAGGAGTTTGGAAGTTAAGTGTAATATGCTTGAAAATAGTAGAATCGTAAATAATATAAAAGAAAATCCCACTGTAATTTCACTTAGTATCTAAATATTTGTCAATTAAACCTATTCATGTCATTTTATTAATTACTGTGACAAGTGTTTATTCACTGATGTCATTGTTTAATTATTTTTCATAAAAAAAGATTGAAGGCATTTAGTGTTAAGAATTTCTAAAAATACTTTTCAACAGATTTTACTCTCTCCATTACTGAAAAAGTAAAATTATAGCTAACGTCACCAATCTTTAGTGTGATTAAGCAAGAAACCTAAACACTATAATGAATTCCCCAATGCAACGACAATGCTTTATCGGTCTATAATCCTCTATGCTAAATTTTGTGTTGACCTAAGTTAAATTCTCTCTGGAATATCTATTAATTATCTTTATTTAGGTGAAAAATTATGTCAAGGAAAGCTTGTCTTCATAATTTCAGCTGCTTTTCCGATTTTATACAGTATAATGCTAAAAACAGTAATTTAAAATTACTGCAATAGATCAATATTTATAGATCTACTTTATCTCATTTAATTGATCACACTTTAGAGACCGTTACAAAATTTTGTTTTCATTTAGAGTATCGAAGTTAAAACTAGACATACACACACACACACATATAAGATACTTTAACTATTTACACTATTTACATTGTTCGAATTGTTGTCCCCATCTTTGACATATTCACGACAAACCTAAGGACACATGTCCCGTTGAAGTATTCTAATGACTTGATCGCAAAGAGTTACGAATTCAATATCTGGCAGAGGTAAACAAAAGAAAAGTTGAGTTACTAAAAGGAAATACCTTTAACTGAGATACCCAGAAAAAGGAATGGCACGTGGAACTAGAACAATCTATCCCTGTGAACTAAATAAAAGGTTAGGTTCGAAATTTTATTACAATCACTTAAATAAAGCAAAGCGTACACACACACAAGAAATGAACAATCATCTGAAATGGTATATAAACTATATCAATACAGATATTAGCATTAACTGAATGATTCAAATTGACACATCAATTATTTTTCCTGTATAATTAAGAAAATAATAATGGGAAAAATGTAAATTTGTTTGATTAATGTTTCGTTACTCACTTTGTTCAAGCCATCAATATGACAAGATTTTAAATACATTTTTTCTGATCATTATTATTATTACACTATGTTCTTTCGGAGAGTTGGGCTTCTCACATTTAAACGACGCAAACATCTAAAAAACAGTCGGTAATTTAATAAAGAATGTCATCTGTTACTGCTTAACAGGTTATATAAGACAATAATCGCACAAACTTCAAACATTATTATAGTATTTTTTTAAAAAATCATTTCACCCCGAGCAAGGCGGAAACGCCACTGATGTGCAGGGGGTTACATAAATGTAAAAAGATTAATTAGAAAAGAGTGAGGAGTACAAGCTAGTTAGAAAGGAACAATAGAAAGCTGAGAAAGCAGGTGCGATGACAGATACATAGGTGGAGAGAAAGGGAAGGTTATACAGGGGAGGGGAGAGAGCTAGAGGCCAGTGGTTAGTAGATGAGTATTAACTTTGCATTTAAATTTCTGGAGGTTGTAGCCGTCAGAAAAGCAAGAATACGGGAGTGAGTTCCACAGGTGGGAAGTGCGAGAGAGGAAGCTGCAGGAGTAGAATTGTCTGCATTTGGCTAACCTGACTGTGAATGGGTGGGACCCAGTTGCCAGTCTGGTTGCACGAGTAAACACCTGTTGAGGAGGCATCAGTGACTTAAGCTCATCCGAGCAGAAGCCATGCCTCATATTTGAAATAAACGCCACTTTTTTCTTTTTGGTATTTGTCTATATTTCTCAAATGAGACAGTATTTAGACTATTAACATTATTTGGACTATTGTCCTCATCTTTGTTGCCATTTATACGATATTTCGGCCGTTGTACGCTCCGGCCTTCTTGCGGTGCTAGGAATTTCGAATTGAATCTTTTATTACTATCACTGTGGTATATCATTTTCATTCCTTGTGCGAAGCCTCTTTTGGTAGACATGTATTATCTCCCTCTAGCCCGACTAAGTTATTTGTTTACCACTGCTGTAGCCTGGTATTGAACTCACTATTCTTTGGGTCAAGTCACTAGAACTAACCAACGTCTATATCTACTGGGCCATGTGTCCATAAGGACAACAATTGAGTTTCTGGGTTTCAGTATAGGCAGTACCCTACAACGTAACAATTATCCTGGGTATATGACAACTCCAACAAACATGGAAGGGAGGGTACATGAGGGTAACAACTCTCAGAAAACAGCCTCGGTCTCTATTTTATGTGAAGGGTTTATCGGAGAAAATACAAAGGATCTGTGGTCCATATAACATCAGGACGATCTTCAGAAGTGATTCTACTTAGCACGTACCTCTGCCGAGTAAGAGGTCCAACAGCAGAGGGCATGACTAAGGACTGTGTGTACGCTATTCCATGAAGTTGTGGAAAGAAATATAAAGTAGAAACAAGCGACCCCCTTATGGTAAAGCTACAAGAACACCACAAGTCTGTAACACGAGGGGAGAGAGAAAGATCAGGCGTAGCTGACCACATATGGAGGAAGAAAAGTGATCACTGTCCCCGTATTGGATGAAGTTGAAATTAGAGAACGCCACTGTAAACTAAGGAAACTAACAAAAATTTCCTAAGCCGACTAAGCATAGAGATGAATACAATATGGGAACCAGTAATACGGAGTACCAGAGAAAATCATTAGTGTCAAAATATTATATGAGCTCTGGTAAAAAAAAAAAAAAATACTAAAGAAAAACCATTGACATAAAAAAAAGTGCAATATGAACTCTGTTTAAAAAAAAAAAGGAAAAAAAGGGGGGTTACTGAACATTAAGTTTATGAGTCCCAGAAACTTAGTTATTGTTGTTATGACACATGGCACAGTAGACGTTGGTTAGTTCCAGTGATTTGACCCAAAGAGTTGCGAATTCAATACCAGGAAACAACAGTAGTGATCAACTTAGAGAGTCGGGTTAGAGATAACACATGACTACCAATAACGGGTTCGGTTCGAAATTCTTAGTACCCCAAGAAAACCGGAGCATATCATTTGTACAGCGTTTCGGCCGTTGTAACAAACATGAGGACAACAGTCAGAATAATGTAAATAGTACCATATTTTTTATTTATTAAACATTACATTATGCCTACCGGCCTGCGCATACGAGAGATATTTGTAAAGAAAATGCGTTTTCCGACAGGAATTGAACCTGTGTCTGATAGATGTAATACACACTTTAATAAAAATGAGAAGGCTACTTTATATATACGATGTATTTGCTATAATAATGTTTAAAGTAATAAAAATGTTGGATTAAAATAAATCCATTAATTCTTTAGAAAATTTTGCATAAGTAAGGAGTTGTAGTTTTATCTTTTTATAATTTTTCTTTTTCTTGAAGAGGATAAAAAAGTTAAATTGGGTTAATGTAATGATTTTGTTATAAAGGCATATATATATATATATACCCACTTTATATAAATTAATGCAATACCAATCAAGTAGATCACCCTTCATATGTAGAAAGAAACACTTGAATGTGTATAGCAATAATAAAACATTTCTTTGTTAAAGATGTAAATTTCATAATGTATAATTTTGTGGACAAATAATTTTTATTTGAAAAAATAATTAAAATTATGCTTCCAAAGACGACGCGTTTGTAAGCAACTAAAAATTTAAAGCGTCATTTGCTTTCAGTAAGGGCGTAAGAAACCTAATAATTCAAGTTTCGCCTCAATTTTTTTTCCCATTTGTTAAGATGAGTTATTAAACATCAATTAAAACGGACTGATTGTCCGTATCAAACTTAAAAACGAACTGTTATGTTTGTTATTATTAAGAGACAATATCAAAGTATTTTTTTATTATTTTTAAAAAATTTTTAATCCCTTTTAACATGTTCGAAATTTTAGTAAAAATCTTGTTTTGATTTTAGCGGGTAACCAAATCATTACGAGTTTACAATAGAAAACGTAATATTACATAACTCAGTTTTTTCAGGTAACAAACATTCATTTGGAAATTCTTTCAATAATCCAACTGTTGGATTTTATTGAAAGTTTCAGGACTTCACAAATGAATTTAATTCTTTTTTTAATTTACTTTTTAAAAATCTTGGGAAAAAAAAAAATTTTTTTTTACATCTGTTACCCCCCCCCCCCCAAACCTCCAGGTAAATTCATGAAATTTCAAAAAAATTAAATTTTGTTGGGAACATTTGTTTTATTAATTAAACGCAGGACTCATTAGAAAATCACTTTCAAATTAATCGTATTTCACCACTGAGCTATGAGAAGCCATTACAGCAAAGCATAGTTCAACTAGCCTATTTATGAAATTCCCATCTTTCGCAAGGATATTTTGATGCCTATATCTGCTAACTTTATTCCCGTACCTGAAACATAAATAAAAGTAAAAGTAATTTTAAAGTGATTCTTTTTTATTCGACACCACTTTATTACTATGTCTAATCAAGCGCATATCCACTAAATGTTTAAATATTACTATAAACGTTATATATTTAATATGACTTAAAATAATTAAAAATTGTTTTAGTACACATTATCAGAAATTGTTCCTTCCCAGTGTTGGTATTCTTTAGTAGAAAAATTGTGTATAATAGAAAGTACTAGATAGTGCTGAAAAAGCTCTCGACATGACCAAGAAGCACACACATAATATTATATGTTAAAACCATAAATAGGTGTTGTTCCAACGAGAGAAATTGGTATAGAAGAAAAAGTGCAGGAAGCTGTGAAAGTGTAGATTTATTGCTGTTATTAATATTACTTGCGTTTTGTATGATATATTAAGTGCCCGTAATGGTGTTTGTGTCGCTACACATGTTTTGAGTCTAAAGTTAACTCTCTTCAAGCGAATAAACTCGAGATTCGTTTGTTTTTCTGATGGCCAAAGTATCGTGTATATATAGATAACTGGTGAGCAGATCAGAAAGTTCATATGCGTGCGTGTTTTTTGTTTGCTCCCCCCCCCCCCACACACACACACTCGTACATTAAATCTCTTCAGTCACTTGCTGTTGGTCATAAAAAAAAATTTACACTGACTTGCGAAATTTGAATTCGTCTTTATACTTCAAAATTGTTTTTAGGGATTTTGATTCAATTATACTCTACTAGTCATCTAGTTCTTTTTGTTGTTTTTGGAATACTATTTTTTGCAACGGTTCGATTTTTTTTTTTATATCGCGTTTGAATTTAGTGTGTCTAAGGTTTCTCAAGTTTCTTTTTTTTTGTTGAGAGAAGGCTTGTATTTTTTTTTTTAATAAATATTTCTTCCTGCATCATGAGCGTGTCATAATCTGCATTTTATTAGATGGGCATTATTCTGCATTTACCTTCACTACATTCGTGTAAATGTTGGGAAACATACAATTTCTTGTTATTGACCAGTTCAATGTTACTTCTGTGCAGGGTTACTCTTTTAGTTAATAGTATTCCAAAAAACAAAAAGAACTAGATGACCTGTAGAGTAGAACTGAATCAAAATCACTGTGACAGAAGAGATTTAACATGCGAGTGTAAAAAAAAAAAAAAAAAAAAATGCACGCATATGAACTTTCTGACCAGCTCACCATTTATCAATATATACATGATTTTTTGGCCATTAAATAAAAAACAAATGGATCTCGATATGTAAAGTTACAAGTTTATTCGCCTGAAGAGAGTTAACTTTAGGCTCAAAACATGTGCAGTGACACAAATACCATTATGGACAGTAAATAAATCATACAAAAAGCAAATAATATTAATAACAACAACAATAAATCTACACTTTAAACAAAATGTTTACGGTTTCTTGTACTTTTTTCTTTTTATATATATATATATATATATATATATATATACACACACACACATACACTAAATGTATACTAACACAGATTTGACTTTAAATCTGATTATGTTACTCTACATGTCACACGAATGCAAAATTTAACAATCTTCTTATGTGTGTGTGCATGTGTGGTTTGCATGTCCATTTGATTCAACACACGACTCAAGATTGCAATTTATTATAGGTCACCTTGAATTAAGAAAAAAAAAATGTTCTTTTAGCTATCGCCGCAGATGTAAGATCCCTTATCATTAATGCTCTAGCCTATTCTGGCTTATTCATTTGAAGACATTGGTGGTGGAACACCCAATCTGCTTGTACAAAAATGGTTGCAATGTGAGAGAAAATTATATCAAAAGTACTGATCAGACGAAACCTCATAGCAATGCACGTGATTCTATGTATTATAATAAGTGTTCTCCAATTTGTCTGTGTCAAACAAAGAGAGACACACACACACAAAAAAAAAACATTTTTAAAAAATTGCATCCTGGTTTGTAATTGATCTGCAATGCAATATAAGCATCTTCCTACAATTTTCTAAACATCCATTTTATTTTATTTTTTAATTTCACCTTTTCTGTTTGTTGTATTTAACTTCAGGAGTCAGTTGGTTTTTCTTTGCATTTAGATCTTATGCAGAAAAGAATACAATCTTGTCATTTACGTCCCTCATAAAAAGTTAGTGAAGAGTAAAAAAGCAATTGAAAACCACCTTGACATTCTTTAGATCTGTTCAGCTGCTCTTTTTACATGTGGTAAATCTGCAGTAGAAATGAGTAACCACTGAAAAACTCTCAGCTGAACTTTCACAAAAATCATTATTTCAATGACCAAACATGAGACTACTGATTTTGAAAAGTGGGCAGGGTTGAAAAATTTTCAATACCTCCTTGGGTATATATAGTATCTCCATAGTTTTTTGTTCTATTCTTAATTACTGATATTATATGGATAATTGTTCCTTTTGTACATCTTTGCATATTGTTGAAAGTAATTAATGTTTTTAACATTTACCACTCTGTATCATTTATAAATATTTCCTCTTACTGTACATTGAATGCCTTAAAAATATTGTTTTATGTATTAGTTCTATAGATTTTAAATTGCAGCAAGCTGGCTCTCAATTTCAGTCAAAACTGTTTTAGGTACTACCATAGAAGAATAGACTAAACTATCGCCCGGTTCACACTCCACTCACGTCTATTGAACAGGTGAAGAGGCTCATCCCTTGTTTCCTGTTTAGGATGTGGTTTCCGCCTTTCTCTTTTCCAATCTTTTCACTCCTATCAGTGCACATCAGTGGTGTTACCGCCTTGCTCGGGGTGATATGATTAAAAATAAAAAAAATAACTACACAAACAAGAAATTCAAATTGCATTGGCAGAACTAACATTTTGCTTGGCAAAATAAACAGCTAACAATGCTAAAGAAGAGTTTAAACTAAAAATTCAATATGGTGTTTATCTTTTTTTTCTCTCTCCTTTTTAGGAACACATTGTGCAGATTTAAAATGATGTCACTGGAAAAAAAATATCCTCTTTTCATCACTAATATTATAAATGACAGACTGTGTTCACCTGATCAAATTGAACTTTTATAGTATTAGTAATTTTTTTGGACTGGCATGTTTTTCATCTTCAATTTTTTATTTTAATCACAGGTCTCAGATTATTAAGAGCTGCGATACTTACTAATGGCTAGTAACACACATCAATAATTAAAATAATAATGAGACTAACACAAATCTGTTTTCTTCAGAAGGCCTGTTTTACCTATTAGGCCAAAGAGTTTTAACTGCATTCATTCAAATCTCATTACATAGCCATCTCTTATCTTCCCCAACCACTTATTACATTGCTGTCTTTATTTGAAGAAAAGAAATACTAGCTGAAAAATTAATAATTGACAATGTCTTATCTATGAAATACAAATAACAAAACAAGGAGATTTACAGAGTACATTTTTAGCACTGGTTGATTTTCACAAATCAGTTTAGAGGATTTTTTTTTTTTTTGTATGTGTTAATCATGTTAGTCAGTTTAACCAGTCAGTTTCATTTCTCACAAAAATCCATTTTGGGTCGAAATGGAAAACGGATTAAGCATCTTGTCTAAATTGCAAACCTCAATGTATCCATTTAGATTAAAAACTAAAAGGCATCTATAGTATTTTAGATTAACTAAACTATATTGAAATAATTACAACACCGATATTATAGCCACCAACAACCACATTTTAAAAGGAAAATTCCCTGCTTAAATATCATCAAAACTAGCTCTAACTTTGAGGCTACTCATGAAAAGTTAATGAACATATCAGAAGAAAAATACTGAAATCCACTCAGTTTTTCATTTTATCAGTGGCAAGTCAAATTTTAAACCCATTCTAAAAGTTTTATGCAGCAAAATTCTATTCATTAAATTGGCAGAAAACTTCCCTTTTAATACGATCAGTGATTTTTGTATTTATTCAATATCTATGTCTAATAGTTTAAATTTAATGGTGGGGGGGGGGGTATTAAAAGTAATCTTAAATGTAAAGAATCATCCCCAACATTATCTGTTTGTAATGTTGCTCTGTGAAATATCAAGAAGTTTGTATGACATTTTTACAGGTACGATTTCTTGTTATAAGATAAAGAAATCAGTATTATAGCCTATAATATTGATGCTACAAAGGACGCTCTAAGAAAGTAAGTCTCCTGTTTATTACAACAGGAATTACAGACACAAGGATCCCAATAATTCTGTTGGAAATAATATACTTTCAGATACAAAATATTATTTTTCCACATAGTCACAACTCTTGGCCATGCATTTTGGCCAGCAATAAACAAAGACAGCAGTCCACGCTAGTAAAAATATGCACCAACAGAGACGACCTATTTTTTCACAATTTGCTGTCACCATTGCTGAAACGCATTACCCACCGGCTAACTGTGCTCCTATCCACTGTTTGGTTTCCATAAACATTTAACCAGCGTCGCTGAAATGTGAACTGATTCAATTTTTCCGCTCTGGAGGAATTCAATTAGTCACCTCTGCTTCGTATTCACTTTCATGTCAGGCTCTATTTTGCCAGACTGCCACTGGGCTGTTTTCTGTAACAATGTAAAAAAGAAAGAAATGAGTTATTGGTGGGAAAGTTTAACCTCTATTGCCATACCACCAATATCCACCTCTGATGTCGTTTGGCAAAAGTCGGCATTACTGGCTCAACGTAGAATCTAGACTCAATATTTTCAGAAGTTAAGACGTCAAAAAATCTAAACTTTCTAAAACGATAACTCGATTCAATATGAAAGGGAAAAAGAAACAATTGTTTCTAATTTAATGTTGTATATTGTGTCAAAATAATACTAAAATTATTTATAATTAAATTCATTCTTTTTAAATTGTTCCGTCATCAGTAACGAAGTAACTTCTAGAAAATAATGTTTTTCAGTTTTACGCCATTAAAATAATAAAAAATCCATGTAGTGCGGATTACATTTTGACATTTCATGAAAAAAAAAAAAAAAAAAAAAAAAGGGAAAGAAAATCACATTGACACGATTTCCAGAAACAAAGTTAAAAAAAATAATTTCGGAAGAAAACCATTATTTTGAAATAAGACATCTTAAGCTTCAGTGAACTATACAGAAAACAGAAAAAATAAAATAAAATAAAATAAAAATATATTATCATTTCGCCAGAAAGTATTTAATCATTAATCAGTTTGGCAACAGTTCCGTTTGATTCTTTTTGTTTTGTTTTATTTTAACGTCACAATAATTCATCTTCCAAGGACTAACAATGCGTTCAAATTGGCTGTTAGTGTTGTGCGTGTTGTATGCATTTATTGTCGCATATTTTAAAATCAATTTCGATTATTTCATTTTTATAATTTTATTCCACACAAAAAACTTTCCTTAAAATCTTATACATTTTTAAATTAGTTGTTTTTTGTCTTTTTTTTTTTTGCTTAACTTCAAAAATTCGTTTTAAATACAAAAGAACAAAATGTGAACATAAAAATTAACTTGCATTACGTTGTAATGATTACATACAACGTTTCAACTACGATAGAGAATTTAAGTTTTTTGAATCAAGTTAAGAAAACTATAGATTTCCAGGTCATAAGTAAACCAGAAAAATTCATTTTTATATTTTTCTTGGTAATTTTCCTTTTTCTACAACCTGAATTTTATTAATGAATAAACAATAAAAAAAAGTTCTGAAAAACAGAAAAAAAACTTCTCTTGCACATTGCTACAAATATTCACATAGTAATGTCCATATGTAGTATGAGTGAAAAAGTTTGTTTAAAATATGAAAAAAATCAACAACAATATTGACATTTCTCTTCTACACAATATTTTCCGCGGGAATTAGAAGCAGTCTTTTAATGATTAAGAAATCATTTTAAAATTGGTTGCTCGTCACTCAAGTGGTAAAGATTTTTCACGACTACTTGCATCTCGATAAAACTTCTTTTATTGCAAATTTACCACTAAATCGATTTACATAACCTTTATTTAAAAAAAGTAATGATGGCGACTAACTGTAGCAGTAGAGACGCAGTATGTGTTTATTCAACAGTTTACCATTTAAATATGCACAATTTCAAATCATTTACCTGACCTTGAGATAAAATACAAATTAATAATAAAAATCTTACGAAAGGTCGAGTTCATAAAATTATTCAAAAGGTAATTTATAAAAATTGATATTTCATTTTAATTTATAAAATAAAAATAAAAAAGACAAAGAATTTTTTCTTCGCGTCACAAGAAAAAAAAAACCCCGAGAAACAAAAATAAAATGAAAATCTACGTTCTGTGAAGTTTTCCCCGTGATATATAAACAATTATTGCTAGAAAAAAAAGTATATAACAATAACAGAAATAGATACTAACATTTTTTTTATTTTTTTAGCTTCTGTTCATGAAAAAAAATCAAAAATTATGGGTAATTGAATGAAAACTTAAAGGAAAACTAGTGATACATAGCAAACTTTAAATCTCTTTTCGTCTTTTCTAAATAAATGATCACTTATTGCCATTAATTTTAACGAAAAATGATGAATAATGTTGAAATAATCAAGGTTGATGATAATTTAACTTAAATTATCACCAACCTTGATTGTTTCAACATTAAAAACATTCGGAAGTAATCGATAATAACAAAATAAAAAGTAAAATGAAAAACAACAGAAGCTGCATAATCAAGTAATCTACGTAAATTCAGGTGACGGACTCAAAAGTCAAAACTGAAGATAATGTGAAAATACTGTCAAAAATGTATAATTTGTAAATTCAAGTTGTATAATTTTTTTTAAAGTAGCAGTTATAAAACAGCTTTATTTATTTTTTGTTATGAAAAAATATAAAACAATCATCATTGTTTAGTTTGTTCAGTAAATTAAATATTTACAATTTGTAAATTATTTCTTTTGGGAAGGGTTTTAAGTTTATATAATGATATTAGCCTGCAGATTTTCTAACAAATAAACAATGGAACGGAAAGATAACTTCAAAAAGTTAAGGTACGTAAAAATTTCGATTCTAGCACCCACATGACTTATGCAGATTTTTATTTCTAAATTTAAGATGAGAAATAATCTGAAAAGAAATTTTTTTTTTTTTTATAAGCGTTTCACCCCGAGCAAGGCATGTCACTGCCACTACTGTGCAGGGGGCTACGTAGAGTGGAGAAAGGCTGATTAAATATAGGAAATAACAGAGGGTGGGTGATAGGCGGGTGAGGATACCGAGAATGAGGGTTGGGTAGATGAGAGTGTTGTGAGAATAGTTGGGAGTTAGTGTGATAGGAGGTGTCTATTGACCCTACATTTAAACACCTGGAGATTGTAACTGTCGGGAAAGCAGACTTGTGGAAGGGAGTTCCACAGGCGGGAAGCGCGAGAAAAGAAGCTGTTGGAGTAGAATTTACGGTTACATCTTATTTGTTTAACTGTAAAGGGGTGGGACCTAGTTGCTAATCTAGTATCTCATGTAAATTCGTGCTTAGGCGGCATCAGTGATCTAAGCTCATCGGAGCAGAAGCCATGAAAGTACTTGTAGAAGAGGCACAGGGAAGCTACATCACGCCGGTGTGAGAGCGGCTGCAGCCGGTCTGCCAAGTCAGTATCAACCACGTTACAGATCCTCCTTTGTATTTTGTCAAGAAGCCCAAGGAGAGCAGCAGGGGCACTCGACCAGATATGGCAGCAATATTCAATACACGGGCGGATGGTAGATTTGTATATGTGCAGAATAGTTTCAGGTGGGAAAAATTTCCGGGCCCTGCACAGAGAGCCGACTTTCATAGCAGCAGATTTGGCAATGGATTCAATATAGTCATTCCATTTGAGGTCAGCCGAGAGTGTAAGGCCAAGGAGGCGTAGTATTTTACTCTCTGGGAGGCTAGCCTGTCCCATGCTAATGGGAGGTAGATGCGATTGTCTATGGTGGTTAGTTGATAACAGCTTTGTTTTGGAGGCATTGAAATTTACCAACCATTTCCTACCCCAGGTCACTACGGATTGGAGGTCCCTTTCAAGTGCGGCAGCGAGGTTCACTTTGTCGTCCAGACCTGGTTTCTGATCGATGCGGGAGTAGATTGTTGTGTCGTCGGCATACATGCCAACTTGGGATCTAATGGTGTCGGGGAGATCATTAATGTAGATCAGAAAGAGCGTGGGACCTAGGATAGAACCTTGAGGGACGCCCGCGTTCGTCTGGTAGTTTTGGGAGGCATGCCCATTTAATACCACCGTTAATGTGCGGTTAGAGAGGAAGGACTGGATGAGGTCAAACAGATGTCCAGTTATCCCATAGCTCCGCAGTTTGCACAAGAGGCCAGCATGCCAGACCCTGTCGAATGCTTTGGAGATATCCAAGGCAACGGTTCGGGCTTCACCATTCTTGTCGAGTGCCTGGTATATGTACTCGGTAATGGTCGTTAGCATATCAGCAGTAGACCTGGTGAAGCGAAACCCATACTGTTTGTCAGAGAAGCCCGTTGGTCATAAGGTGCTGAATCACCTCGGCGTTGATAATGGCTTCGAAAACTTTGCCAAAGATTGGAAGGAGACTAATAGGACGGTAATTGGCGGGGTCTGAGGGTTCGCCAGAATTCTTAAATATAGGTACTATGCAGGAGGACTTCCAACAGGCAGGAAAGCAGGAAGCAGATAGGCAGAATTTTTTTCCTTTTTTGTGCTTTTGAGGAAGAGCGAAATCGTCTTGTTTTAGCATAGATACTATTTATTTGTTAATAATAACAGTAAAATTGAAAGAAAACCAAGTTTTTATAAGTTTGTGTAGATTTTTTTTGTTTTTGTTTCCATTGTCAAAATGAGGATGTGCGTTGTGGTAGTGGATATCAACTCGGAACGACAAATCGAGTTCGAATTCTAGTTGAATTCCTTGTATTCACTTACGCACAAATACCCTTGGGAAAGGTATTAGTCCGACTCTTCCTTGCAGTTATGGGTTATTAGTACAGATTGGGTTCTGTAGCCTTGGTCGGCAACCAGTCTACCGCAGAAAGCAATGGCAACCTACTGCCCAGTCAATGCGTGTATCACGTATGGCACTTGACTGACTGTCGAAATTAAATATTTTTACCAAACTTTAAAAAAGTTATTTTTAAGATTGGAAAATTTCATTAAAGTTCACAAATCAAATATTCTGCACTAACAGAATACACTATTTTTTATACCAATTAATTATTAGATTATCATTCATTAGAAAGACTCAAAAGAGCAATTTTTTAATTGAAAACTCTTCTTCGAAGAATTAAATTTAATTTTTTTCATGTCTATTTCATTATTATTTTCTGAGTTTTACAACTATTTTCTAAAAAAAAAAAAAAAAAAAAATGATTTAGGTACCAAATGCAATAAGATGTTTTTAAATTAAATTTTCCCCTTCAACGGGATGTAAGAAATTAATTTGCGGCAAATTAATTTCTTACATCCCGTTGAAGGGAAAATTTAGTTTAAAAACATGGTATTTCATTTATTATTTTTTTTAAAAACAAGTTATTTGCCCCAAGAACAGAAAATACCAGTTACAGGCAAAAATCCCATTTTTAATCGATTAATTTGTTTTTTTATTTTTTATTCTTTTCTTCTTTTTTTTCACTCGCATTAGGCGAATTTGCTTTAGGCTTTAACCGACTAATCAACAAGAGCAATAGAACAGAAATATTGTCTTTCGGAAAAGGTTTTAAAAACCTTGAGCTACATCAAAATTATTAATTTTTCAAAATTACGTAAATCTCTAAAATAAAATCTATTTATCCAAAACCAAAAGTTGACACGACAAATGTCATTTTTCCCCTTTTATAGTTTGCGTTCACCCCCCTGCATTTCTTGTCGAATTATACAGCATTTAAAAACACTTTGTTGGTTTCAACAAATTTTTAATTATTCAAGTTATTTTATATCTTTAATTGTTTCAAATTTGCCAACTTCAGAGACACGTTGCTTAAAGCTGAAGATCACTTTTTTTTTCTTTGCTTAATTTGTTTGCAAGTCAAGCAATTAGCACGTTTTCTGTCTTCACGTCAAAATTATGTTACTTTTCAAAACTTTGTAGGACTGAAGAAAAGTAATAAAGCTAGGCAAATGGATACATTAACAAACATTCAGTCAGAACGCCATACGTGAAATACGCTTGGCCAATCATGTCTCTTTCGAATCGATCTATCACTGACTGATTAGGTAGACGATTTTTCCACAGTATGTTACCATTTCTTTCTGCGGTAGAGTGATTTCCAATCAAGGCTATTGGGTTCAATAGAACCCAATTTGCCTTGCTAATCAAGAGAATGCAACGAATTCAGCTGGAATTCGAACTCGGCTCTCCGATTTTTCATTCCGAGCCAATATCCATTAACGTTATCATAAAAAATATAGTAATAAAATATTTATTGCTAAGGATGAACAGAATACGAGGTAGATCTCCAATGCAACATTTTTTCACCATTTTATTTTTATGCGGATTCCGTCAAAATCTATTTTCTGTATAAACAAATTATCAAATGTTAACATTATTACACCAAAATGAACAAAAAGAAAGAATATAGATTCTTCTTCTATGTGCCCTGTCCCTTCAGGACGTAGGCGATCATGGATCTCCACGTCTCCCTATCCCTTGTGGCTCTTAGTATGTTTGCTCCTGTTGCTCCTGGCAACCCCCGTTCCGTCATCCACCTGATCAGACCCTGCAAATATGTTATCTGCTGCCTTCCTCTGTCTCTCCTTCCTTCTATCTGTAAACACAGATAAACTAAACATGAATTAAGAAATCTGTGAGTGTAAATGTGTCGTTTTAACAAAAGAAAAAATAGACGAAATTAATGTTTAATATCGGCACAATGATAACCAACTGAATTTGCAGCCATTATCTTCTTCTATGTGCCCTATCCCTTCAGAACGTAGGCGATCATGGCTTTCCACGTTTCCCTATCACTGGTGGCTCTTAGCACGCCTTCTCCTGTTGCACCATGAAATCCTCGTTCTGTCATCCACCTGATTAGGTTTTTCAAATATGTTATCCGTTGTTTTCCCCTGTCTCTTTTTCCCTCTATCTGGCCTGTTAGTATCAGATTCTCAAAACCCTCCTTCCTCATTGCGTGTCCCAGGAACTTCAGCTGTCTCTTCCTGATGCTCAGTATTAATTTCCTTTTCGTTTCCATCATTTCCAAGACCTCATCATTGCTCACATGCTCGATCCATGATATTCGCAGCATCCTTCTGTAGAACCACATTTCAGTTGCTTCAAGTTTTTCCTTCATCTTTGATAATATTGTCCAGCATTCACTGCCATATTGAAGGACGGACAGCACGTACAAAACTAAAACTAAGAGATACATCACCGGTCAAGCGAGTCATAAACGTTTGTAAGGTTTCTAATAGATTCCATTCTTTGATAGATTTATTGATTCCAGCACTCATAGATTTACTACTTTTCTATATAGGAAACCAACTTGCATAAACACATGTCTTCTTAATTATATTGAATGCCCCAAACGATATAAGTTAGCTGTTATTAAAAAACTTAATTCAACGCACAAAAATGATATCTTCTTCCTAAGCCATATTCTAAAGAATTACACAACATTAAACACTTGTTAATAATGGATTTCTTAACTCCGTCATTGATCAGCAAGTTAAAATGTATCTCAATAAACTTAATACATCTCACAATACTGATAATAATAATAGTGTACATCAAAATAAACACTATTAACTTATACTATTGCAACCAAATGCATAATAATTACAAATATGATGAAACAACACTCAAAAACAATAGGTAGAAATGTTAAACCAATTAATAATAATAATAAAATTAAAAACATATATTATAAAAAATTTAAAACAAGTGAATTCATAGTCTCTAATAACCCTACAACCACACAACTAAATCCTCTACAGAAAGCCAATGTAGCGTATCAATTTACACGCCCATTCAGAGATTGTATCTCTGATACTAACAATAAAACTACATATATTGGTTTTACTACAACCACGCTCTCCTGTA
The DNA here is from genome assembly GCA_037127315.1 of Ascarosepion bandense. NCBI lineage: Eukaryota > Metazoa > Mollusca > Cephalopoda > Sepiida > Sepiidae > Ascarosepion > Ascarosepion bandense. The sequence goes on along the minus strand of JBBBDQ010001228.1, from coordinate 2,541,454 downwards.
GACGTACCTGTCACCTTTTTGGCCATAGTTCAATTAAACAACATTTCTTAGAAAAACATAGCCATGTATGTAATATTAGACAGATTTGTCAATAATACTCACTAATACACACAGTAAAAAAGAACCTGCAGATATTGGAGGTCATTTACATTAAATCAAAGCAACTCACACTGAAAATCATGTTTCAATCTGGTCATAACACATTACATTGCATTTAGACATATGGTTCTGTTGTTAACAGTTCGGGCTCTCACGTGGTGTCACGTCATAGAACCGCATTACTAAATTACGACCTGTGTCTGATATTCAGTAACTGTTATCATCGTCACATAGAAATGTTTTATGTCAATACAAGATAATAATCATCTTTGATGGTGGATTTTTTTTTTTTATGTTAACGTCCTTGAAACCACTCTAAAGATGAGCATGAGTCGAAAGCTTAGAACCAGCTTAATAAAAAGATATAAAATGTTGGATAATTTTTGTCTTATTTTCACTAAAAATTAAAGCCATGTTTAATGGCTCATGATTAAATATAAACATTCATTGTGTATATATATATATATATATATATATATATATATATATATACATACACTAAACATAGGTCAGATTTATATTAGACCAGTAAACAGTCGTATTAAAAATGGAGCTTTAACATGTAAACCCTTTAGATATTTAAGGAGATCAGTCGATAATGCTGCCATAGTTTCGACTTATTTGATTTCGTCAGGCGATTTGTATCGTACGATAGATAAGGTAAAAAGGGATAAAATTTGGCTACTTCTATTGGTTTGGGGAGTATAGACACACACACACACAAAGGTATTTTTCCCCCCATAACGAGAGAACTAGATTTGATCGCATATCGAGGCGAAGGAGGTATATAACGTCACAAAAGACAATTAACAAACAGAAAATCATGTTGGAGATTAGAGAGAAGATTGTTAAATAAACTGAAATTTTTAAAAAAATGGTTGTCTTTCCTGTCATTTACATAATTTAAACAAGATAAATATCGGCAATGTCTAAGAAAAGGAAAATTCCTTAGAACCTAACTTTTCAAGAAAAATGTGAATACTTATATTAATACAAATACTTTATATTTTTGACAAAGTTAAAAACAGATGGGGTGCAGTGAATATCAGCTCGGAACGAGAAATCGGGGAGCCGAGTTCGAATTCTACTTGAATCCATTGCATTCACTTATGCGCAAATATCTTTGAGAAAGGTATAAATCCGTCGCTTCTTCCTCCTGAGGGTTAAATAGCAGGGCAGATTTTGGTTGAAAGTAATGACAATCGACTGCAGGGAAAATCTTCTGCCCAGTCAGCCAGGTCTCTTTCGAGACATTATCACTCAAGCGTGTATCACGTATGGCACTTGACTGAAAAATGGTTGCCGATTGTCACATTTGAGAGATTACGTGTAAATTTAGCATTAAAAATACTCAATAAGTACGAATGACAAAAATACGTTCGAAACTTTACCTACCTACATCTCTGATTATTCCAAATTTTTATCATTTAAAATATAATAAATAGTAGGTCCGTGAGTCACCGTTCCCTGCTTCTAGGCTGCTACACACTCTCTCCAACCGGTAATGACATTTTTTTCAACCTTGAGTTAAAATGAAATTTAATTTCCATAACGATACAATAGAAATAAGAGATTAAACGTTAGTTACGTTTCGGCTCATTAATGTAGGTTTTGTTCTGGTGAAAGAAAAATCCTTTTCAAATGACGCTGGATAATCGAAAAAATTACCAAGTAAATATTTTATTCCAAACTGTCACCTAAACATATTCTGTAGGCTTATATTTCATAATCTCAGTCAGTCAGTTAAGTATCATACGAGACATGACTGACTGGGTAGAAGATTTTCTCATAGTAGGTTGCCATTAGTTTCTCCGATAGACTGGTTCCCAACAAAGGTTATAAAACCCAATCTGTTCTGCTATTTAACCCATGGGGAGGAAGAGAGAGAGAGAGAAGCAACGGATTCATACCTTTCCCAAGTGTATTTGTGCATATGTGTATGCAACGAATTCAACTGGAATTCAAACTTAGCTCTCCAATTTCTTGTTCCGAGCCAATATCCACTGCAACGTAAGTACAGATGGCTATAAAAAGACACTGTTGATTATTTATGGTTAATCTTATTAAATATTGCATTCAACATTGCTTATGTAACATGGCAATAAGTGTAAGTAAAATGATGCACTAAAATAAGTAACTATTTTAAATTCTCAATGTCAATTTCATAGTAATGCAACAGACGATGAAGTATTTTTTTTTCTAGCTAAGTTTATTGTTTTAAATGCTACAGGTGATTTCGAAAATGTTTGAAATGTTGTCCTCATCTTTATTGCTATGTTTACAACGTTTCGGTCGTTGGACACTCCGGCCTTCTTCAGATGCTAGGAATTTCGAACCGAACCCTTCCATGTCACATGGAATGAGAATGATATATTCTAGTGATCGAAATAAGGGGTTCGGTTCGAAATTCCTAATACCTGAAAAAGACCGGGGCGTACAACGGCCAAAACGTTTTAAACATAGCGACAAAGTCCGAACAATGTAAAATAACGTAAATACTACCTCATTTCAGAAGTATAGACAGGTGACTAACAAGGCTTGCTCTGGAAGAGCACTTACTTCGAATAATAATCTATTGAATGCATTTTTTTGGAGATGCCCTAAAGCATCAGGTTCAACTATATAGAAATAGTTAAGAAAATCGGAAAAAAAATCTTAAGCGGTCTGTCAAACAATCTAACAATTTTCAATCATTTGCAACAATTTACTAACCAAAATTGGAAAAAAAAACTTTTTTCATTAGTTACAGCATAGAAAATGATATTTTCAGAACAAATATAAAAAGCATTCAAAAGACAGCCAATCATTTTGGGAAATCTCTCTCACTCACAATATATATATATATATATATATATATATATATATATCTCACAATCGATTTCTATCTCTCACAATCTAATATCACAATTTATTTCTCTCTCTCTGTCAGACCAAATATTTTCGGTAATCTTTTGAAAGCATCCGTAGAAACAGATTCTCCTAAAGCATTCTAAATTTTTAAAAAATGCACAGATTAACAGATTCAACTTTACAGAAATAGTTTAAGCAAATTGGAAAGAAAACATAAAAGAATCACTAGAGACAATCAAACATTCAGCCAAATAAGAATGGAGATTTTTTTTTTTTTTTTTGATACCAGTAACCGGAGATGTGACAAATACAAAATGAAAATAAAAGCTATTGCAATGTGAAACCAAAACTTAATTCTAAGAATGTTTTCCTAAGCTTTGGAAGATGTTGGTATCTTTTACTACGAGTTACCGGATACTATTGAAAGTATGACCACAAACAGCTGTTAAAAATGAGAGATAATAAATTTGTCAATGAAATATGAAGTTTCAGTTAAGAGAAAGGGTATACCGGAAAATGGCGTGGTAATAAAACAAACTTCGAATGAAAAGTCGTTTTATCTACAACAATTTACTTCACCAAATCTAATACTCTCAAATTGTCATTGCTTTTCAAGCTGAAACATTTCGGAGCTGCCAGAACATCCATAAATCAGTTGATTTTTTTAAAATAAAAACCACTTTAATTAACAAAGAATTAAAATTATGTTAACGACAGCAATTTTGTATTCGATTAATAAAATCATTAAAAGCTCAATTACATTTTTATCTGATTTTAATTTATCTTTTTTATTTTCCCTAGGAAAATATATTTTCTGAACACTGTATAACACTAATGAATCCTAATATAGAACATCTTGACATAAGAAAGACAGTAAATGCTAAAATAAATATAGAACTTTTTAGAGAGGAAAAAAAATCTCTTTTCGTTTTCAATGTTGGTTGGGCATAAGAGACAGTCAAAAAGCACATGTATACAAAAATACAAAACAAAAAAAAAAACAGATTATATAAACAGATGATTTTAACAAATCATTAATGAACCTCCGGGTTAAAAAGATCTAAGTATCTCCACTCATTTTCGATAATTAACTCTCAAATTGAACTTTTAAAAATGAATTTTCTTGAAACTTATTTAACTTTTAATTTAAGGCTAAATGATTAAATTTACTATTTCCAGTAAGCAAAATACTGGTATATTTCAAACAGAAATTATATTGAATAAAATGCAAAACAGATTCTTTAAGTTGTCGGCCATTTTGAGTAATCGACACATTTGTAAACATAAGTTAATTCTCAGTTTTAAAAATATTGTAAAACTAAAACATACACCTGTGACACATTGTGAAAATGTGAATGTGAAAATTAGCAAATTTAATGTTAAATTAATCCGATTTACACAAGTGTTACTTATTTATAGCATGAAAATTAGAAAAAAACTTTCTTGAACACCGAGTTCAACATTCTGACCTTCCCACCGTATGTGTTGACCGATGAGAGATAAGATAAGTGCATGGCGATCACAAGTGACATAATTGTACAAATTTTATCTGGTTAGGAGAAGAAACTCTGAAATACATGACATTTTAATGTTCACATAGAAATTATCGTACAAAAAAAAAAAAAAAAAAAAAAAATGAAAATAATTAAAAAATACGATGGCTAAATGATTTTCAATTAGTAAATACAGTCTTCACTTCATAACCTACCAATGTCTACAAGTCTTGGAAAATTAAAAATAAATATTTTTGAAATTTTATAAATTATTAATAAAAACAAAAATGAAAACAATTCTTTTAAAATTTCATTATTAATCAAAAAATGTATTCTTCAGACTATAATGTCTGAAGTTTATATTATTAAAGCAATTAAAGGTTTATCTAATTAAATAATGTCAGTTTTATTGCATTTTTATTTTATTATTCGAAGCAGATTTTTCGGAAACAGGGTGCAAATGGTTGAAGAAAAAGAAAAAAAAAATCGGTAATTTATATTCTCAGATTAAAAATTTAATTTCTTGAAATTTCATGAATTTACGTGGAGGGAAGGTTATATATATATATATATATATATATATATATATATATATATAAGAGAGAGATGCAGACAGGTATTTACCAACATTTTTTTTTTTTAAATAATGCTTTCAAAAATATTCCATTCATTTGTGAATAAGTCCTGAAAGTTTCATTAGAATTCAGCAAGTATTTGATTTTTGCAAAAAATTTTAAATTAATGTGTGTCACAAGAAAAAAAAAAAAAACTAACTGGTAACTGAAGAAAGTAGTCTGGTCTATGAAAAAAAAAACAGCATAGTATGAAGAAAAAGTGTCTCAAACTTAATAAAACGAACTTTTTCCAACAAAATATTTATGTTATTATTAAGAGAAAAGATCAAAGTATTTTTTAATTATTTTAAAATCTTTTCTTACATGATCGAAATTTTGATAAAAGTTTAATTACGAGAGTTTAAAATAGAAAACGTAATATTACATAACTCAGATTTTTCCGGCGACAAACACCTTAACTTGGAAATTCCTGCAAAAATCAAATAATTGTCGGATTTTAATGAAACTTTCAGAACTTATTCGCAAATGAAATTATTTTTTTTAAATCACCTTTAAAGAATATTGGTAAAAATATATATATTTTTTTTACATCTGTTACCCAACCCCCCACGTAAATTCATGAAATTTCAAGAAATTAAATTCTGTAGGCAAAATTGGTTTTACAAGTTAAATGCAGAACTCATTGGGGAATGTAAATCATGTATTATTTTTTTAAAACAATTTAGTACCTTTTACTGAAAATCTACTCCAAATAGTAAAATAAAAAATACAATCAAACTATGAAATTATTTAATTAGATAAGCTTTTAATGGCTTTAATAAATAATATAAATTTCAGACATTGTTACTCTTAAGAAAATTTTTTTTCAATTAATAATGAAATTTTAAAAGAATTTTCATTCCCCCCACTTTTTTTTTTTGTGAGTGTGTATTTGAAGTTTTATTATTTTTGTACGGTAATTTCTATGTGTACATTAAAAGGTCATGGGTTTCAGGATTTCTTCCCCTTACCGAATAAAATTTATACATTTATGTCACTTGTGATTGCCATACACTTATCACTCATCCGGTGAACTGTCAACACATTTCAAATACGGCGGACAGGTGAAAAAGTTCAACTCTCTGATTAAGAAATAATTTTATTTTAATTTTCATGCTATAAATAAGTAATACTTGTGTAAATCAGGTTAATTTAACATTAAATTTGCTAATTTTCCAAAAATAATGTGTCACAATTGTTTATTTTATTCTTGCAAGAATTTTAAAACCGAGAATTAACTTTTGTTTACAAATATGTCGATTGCTCAAAAATCGCTCAAAAATTAAAAAATTTAGATTCCAATCAATATAGTTGAAATTTCTGTTTGAAATATACCAGAGTATTTTGTTTACTGGAAATAGTAAATTTAATTCTTTAGCTTTCAATTGAAACTAAAATAAAAGTTTCAAGAAAACTTATTTTTAAAAATTCAATTTAAAAGTTAATTGTCGAAAATGAGTGGAGGTATCTACCTACATTTTCCATTGTAAACTCTCGTAATGATTTTGTTACCCGCTAACGAAAATAAAGATTTTTACCAAAATTTCGGAAGTGTTAGAAAGGATTACATCATTTTAAAAAAATAAACATACTTTGATCTTTCCTCTTAATAATAAACTAATGAAGTTTTTTTTTTTTTATTAAGTTTGGGATCTTTTTTCTTTGAAGTCTTATACAATGCTGCAATTGCAGGGTCTCCAGGGGCCCTAAGCATGGCCCTGCTTACACCACAACACACATACCAACAAGTTTGCTTATACTTTAAGTTTTTAAAGAACTTTTAATAATTTGTGTATAGTCGAATTAGAAGATTTGCAAAAAATCATTAGCTCAACAAAAATAAATAATTTTGATAGTAAAGTTTTGAAAGTATTGCAATATTTTTATCTTCCTTCCCAAAAATAAAATCTTGTCAGCGTCAGAGTTTTCTCGGTAGGAATTTCTCTCTCTCACCCTCTCTCTCTAATTTATTATTTAGCAAAGGAAAAAATCTAATCTGTGAAAAAAATACGTCTTTATGATCCTTTTAAATTATTTTAATATAAAACAGTAGTAAACGAGAATCCAAAAGCTTTAATATAAACTATTGGGCAATAATCATACAGTTCTGTAAACTTTTTTAGTTTTTAATCAACTGGCATCTCGACAACATGTAATCCTTTTTCAGTAAAGAACGCCATGATCGACAAAAAAAAAAAAAAAAAAAAAGCATAATTTAAACAATGGAGAGGATTTCTGAAATCACTTGTGAATTAACCAGCTCTATAAAACAAAATTGTAACAAAAAAAAAAAAAAAAAAAAAAAAAAAAAAATTCTTTCGAGGACCTAATGCTTCAAAGATTTTACTTAATTTCATTGAGAAAGAGAGACCCTTCTTCATAATTTCAGACAAAAGTTTATTCAGTAAATCTGTGTTATGACGCATTACTTTTTCAAGGAAAGCAAATTAAATTCAATAAATTTCAAATATTGGTTCATAAAACGTTTATAATAGATAAATAAGTCTAAGAAAATGGTTAATATGTATTTTTGTTGTTTTCTGAGAGAATTTAAATGAACATAAAAGAAAAAGAAACAAATATGTTTGTTACCTTGAACAAAAAACAAAGCAGGCTGTATTATTTACATACAGAAATAGAGCATGGCTTATTTTACAAGTAACGTCCTTGTCGATTGTCATAAAAAATAAATAAGTTTTAGTTCAACAGTTTTTTCAACTAGCACAATCACTTAAAGATTTCTCGAACACCTGGTGTCTTAAAAAAACATTTAGCATTTTTAAATAGCTGAAGTTTAAATAAAATTGCCGTGCGCGCGCACACACACACACACAACTCTACAAATGCTGATGATATTGTTTAAAAAAAAAAAAAATAAAATAAAATAAAATTAAGGACTCAGGGATCGATCTGACACTATTATTAACATGACCACATATAAAATTATAAAATGATTAAATAATTGATTCTTATAAATACCGTGAGAAGTAAAGAAAGGTCTAATGAATGCTAATCTCCAAAAATTGACTTTTTTAAAAATAAGTAAACCAATAAAAATTCAGTAGTACCTACGTTAATGGCTAGAAGTTAAGTGTCATACATGACACGTGCTTGGCTGCTCATGTCTTTCTTGATCCATGACTGACTAGCCACAGTAGGTTGCCATTTCTTTCTGCAGTAGACTGGTTACCAACCGATGCCATAGAAGCCAATCTGTCCTGCTATTTAACCCAATGATAAAAGGCATGGATCCATTAGTCAGTTAAGTGCAATACGTGATACACGCTTCAGCGATCATGTCTTTAAAGAAACACAATTGGGCAGAAGATTATCCCACAGTAGATTGCCATTACTTTCTGTGGTAGACTGGTTGCCAGCCAAGGCTAAAGAACCCAATCTGTACTGTTATTTAATCCATAACTGGAGGAAAAAGACAGATTAATACTTTTCCAAAGGGTATTTGCATGTAAATAGATGCACAAATACCTTTGACTTTTCCTAAAAGCATTTGCACGAATGCAACGAATTCAAGTACATCAGGAATAATTACGTGCATAATCCATTCAACTATTAAACTCTTTAAAACAGATAAACATGTTCTCCTAAACAAACATATTTTGTTATGTTACATCACAAATCACATAACCCACAAACAGCAGTCATAGTATAAGTGGTGAGTCTAGGGCAAGATAGCCTGACCCAACCCATTTCTATTTAAGCAGATTTTGAATTCAGAATTATTCTTATAGATTTATTTCTAATTTCTACCTCAAAACAAGAGAGCCCAGTCAACCCTGCTATTCAATCTATAACTAGTGGGAGAAGAGATAGGTTCATACCATTTCTCAAGAGTATTTGTGTGAATAATAATTGGATGTGCATTTGATACAGTGGATAATGGCTTGGAACAAGAAATGGGAAATCCAAGTTTGAATTCTAGTTGAATTTGTTGCATTCCCTTATGTGCAAATACACTTGGGAAAGGTATTAATCTGTCTCTTCTCTCTTCAGCTATGAGTTAAATAGCAAGACGGATTGAGTTTTATAACCTTGGTTGGCAACCAATCTACTGCAGAAAGTAATGGCAACCTACTGTGGGATAATCTTTTGCCCAGTAAGTTATGTCTCTTTCGAGACATGATTGCCAAAGCGTCTATCATGTATGACACTTAACTGACTGATTGAATATAATAGTTGGAAACATAATTAAAACTTCTACTGAACAAAGTGGTGGATCGGTTTTCTATTGGTATGAAGTAATAAACTGATCCCCCACTTATTATACTTAATATAATAATGTAATATAATCTATCTCTTCTCCCTCCAGCTATGAGTTAAATAGCAGGACAGATTGAGTTCTATAGCCTTGGCTGGCAACCAGTCTACTGCAGAAAGTAATGGCAACCTAGTGCAGGAAAAATCTTTTGCTCAGTCAGTTATATTTCTTTCAAAACATGATTGGCCAAGCATGTATCCTGTATGTCACTTAACTGACTGATTGGTGTGAAAGTGAGCATAAACTTAATTCAAATCTAGTTTGCTTGCTAATTTCTTTTTCTGAGTTACTAAACATTAGATTACCCACACATTTCAGTGGCTATTAATTTTACTCTTTTAAAGTAAATGCAAGTTGATTTTTTGTAATCTGTTACCACAGGCAAATCTAAAGTAATGTGTTATTTCCTCAAACTGATGGAAGAAGAAATAAATTACTTTTTCATCATCTGTGGTTAATACTGTTCATAAAATTAGTGAAAGTTAAATAGAATTACAAAAAATACATGTAAAAACACTATAATTATTTTAAAGCTAATTTGCTTCAGAAAGTTAATTTACTTTGGAAACTTGGGATTGTGGTCAGAACTAAAATCAAGTGATATTTATTTAACAGACTAACTAAAAATGGCTTTGAATACCAAATGCCAGTTTTGCTCTGATAGAGATAATCAGAAAAAAAAAAAAAAGGATGTTAATTGTAATGGAAATGAAAAGAAAAAAAAAAGAAAAATAACTAATGTTGTGTTTGAACACTAGAGAACTAGAGAAGAATGGAAAAAATACTTATCAGCCAATTTTGGTAAATAAGTACATTTCAATCTTTTTTTATCAGATTCTGATTTCAACTCAATTGCTAATAAACACAGTTTAATGAAGCAGATATATAGATTTAAGATGGTTCAGGTTTTTTCAAACATGTGCTAACTTTGTGCCCTCACACTCAGCTCTACATGTGGAGGTATAATCAAGTATTTGCTTGTAACAGACATTAAAGAATCAGTATAAGTTAGTTGAAAGAAAAATTAATTTTGAAAGGTGAGTAGAGCAATATCTGGTTTTTTTATATATCTGTATCAATTTACCATCTCTTAGAAACTTAAAAAAACAAATCAGAAATATGAATGTTTTATGAAAACAGCTAATCATTTTTTGAGTGGCATATTATGTTGACATCTCAATCATATTTTAGGTATGAAATAGGAACTTTTACTATCTCTAATCTCGCTCAGTGAAAGAAAAGAACTTTAGTAGGTGATTTAAGTTTAGCACTGTATAAAGCCTGTCAGTAATGGATTAAGTAGTGTGGCAAAAATGCAGTCAAGCAATAGCCACATTTTCATCCAAAATTCTTTTTCATTGTTAATCCTATAGTAGAAAGCTAATTTTATGAATACCTTGTCTAACTGTTTTCCTTAAGGGCCTAGATATACTACTTGACATTTGAAGAGAATACTTTTCTGTAACTGATATATCATAACTGGTCAATTCCAAGCTGGTATCAGTATCCACACTTTAATTTTAAAGATATTTAAGAACTAGCAGGTGAGATTAGAGTGGCGAGACTTACCAAAAGTTTTTATGTCATAGCTAAGATCAGCATCTTAATTCTTGAACCACAATAAATATGGCTAATGTCCACAATAATTAGAGTAGCAGTTGGGGGAGGGAGGGAGTGGTGGACAGGAAATAAAGAAGCATAGTAAATACTCAATTGGAATGTGACACCTTAATACAAATATTAAATTGGCTTGTAAAAGTTATTTTTTCTATACTCTCAAACACCCTTGTATCTCCAGCTGTTGAAGAGCAATATTTAGTAGTTTCTTTTTTAACTAAAATGGTCATGCAGTCACTCATACAAGGAGTAAGTTATTTTATTTCCTTACTTTTTTTTTCCACCTTTTTCTGAAAAACATGAATCTTCTGTCAACTGATTTCAAAATAATCATATTTTGTAAATATGCAAATATTCTGATGACTAACTGTGGATGTGCACTGTGTTTCATTGGATCTCAACTCCGAACGACAAATCGGGGTGCTGAGTTCAAATTCCAGTTGAATTCCTTGCATTCACTTACGCAGAAATACCCTTGAGAAAGGTATTAATCAGTCTCTTCCCTCCAGTTATGGGTTAAATAATAGGACAGATTGGGTTCTATAGCCTTAGCAGAAAGCAATGGCAACCTATTGCAGGATAATCTTCTGCCCAGTCAGTCATGTCTCTTTTGAGAGATGATCACCCAAAGTGTGTCTCACATATGGCACTTAACTGACTGACTGAACTGCTTGAACAAAACTTATAGGTTTTCTCCTACCAAGCTTTTCTCTAAAGGACATCCTACAAGTAAGCACTGAGTGAAATAAATACCAGATAGGTGACCACTTGGGAATACCAGGTGCCATTTATTATTGTATGTTTCACTGGAGTAATTAATAACAATTCAGAATGAGAAATTTGAGAATCAAGTTCAAATTGGGTTTGTTACATCCATTGACATAGAAATATCCTTGGGTGATCATGAATTGAAGAGAGACATGGAGACAAGATTGCCCAAGCATGTCACATCCACCCATACTAACACACATTAAGTCAGTATTGTAGGGTAATGGCACATACAACCCCATGAATCTGGGGAGAGCCTAAAACCAGCAAAAGACTTTCACAGGCTGAAGGAGAAAAAAAAAATGATTACTGGTAAAAAAAATATTTAAGTGGGTAACAATATGTATACACTTAGTTTTAACAACTGTGTATAGATTTTTCAAGGCATATAAAGTTTAAATTTGCCATAAAAATGGAGAAAAAATACACACACAGAAAAGGAGTATAGAGTCACCAACAGCAACTTGAAAATGGTTAAAAATGAGAAAAGGAAGAAAAAGCTGACTGGGCTACCATTGGTCAGTCTCAGAAAATAAAACAGCTGTGTATATGGCAAATATAACTGGCATATGGATGAGATATACAGTATATTAAATATTATATGGCATTCATTAAAATTTATGAATCTTTTTAAGTTGTCAACAAAATAATTACCATATAAATAGGTACCTTCAAAAATTTACAAATAAAAACAAACTTTGATGAGTTGATAAGGGTAATGTTTCAAGAAATTTCATGGATCTAATAAAAAAGAACTGTTACATTGATGAAACTAATTTGTTACTTTTTCACTTATTTAAATAATCTAGTACATTTTTAAGAAAATTTAAACATATCATTTTGACTTATATAGATAACTTCATAAAAATAGTTTCAGCTTTGCACAACTAATTTTTAGTAATGTGAATCTTGACAATAATGACTACAAACATTGCAGGAAATTTGCTGGGATAAAATTTTATTACTTTTTCAAATTATTTACTTTATCAGCAGAAACATTGCTTATATATGGCATTTTTTTTAAAAATTTGAACTAAAAATAAATAACACAAATGTAATATTCAAATATGCTTTTAGAAATTGTTATGCAAATTAAATTTTTCTGCTTAAACAGTTTGTTAGTAATATATACAAGTGACTGTCAATTGTTTTGTTTACTGATGTAAGGGTGGAGGATAAAAAAACAAAATGTAGACTTACGCAAATTTATTTATAAGAGATTAATAACTGTAAAACAGTACATTAGAAATAAAGATTTAAGGGTACAGAAACTAACTGAAATTTTTATTGTAGCTATTACTAGCAGTAAGTACCCAGTGTTGCATGGGATGAGATGTGTATAAGTACTTTTAATTTTTTTATATGACCCACATTTGCAGACATTAAATACGGGAGATAACTCTTCTATTTTCTTGAAATAGTTATTCTCCATGTAAAAGTTACTGTTGAACTTATTAACAAAACAAAAAACTTTAAAATAAGAAATTAAAACAAAGATCAAACTGAGGGCCACACACAATTTCTTTTTCTTTGTTGTTCAGAATCAAGTTGCAAGGGGTGTGTAAGTTTTGAAACAAATCTGACGAAAAATGTGGAAGTGCATGCTAACAGAAATTAGTGTGGATACACACGCACACATATACACACACACTCACCTTCAGTTTTATAGATGTTGCTACGGTTCTCATTAGAATACCAAGAAGAAAATAGTTTTAAATAATATCAATGTACACACATAATTAATCATAAACATCCCTAACCAAGACTATTGATGAGGTTTGATTGCATTGAAATATGCTATCAATTTCTATGATTAATAATTTTAGCTATTTTAACCTCCAGTAAAATTATTTCTTCAGCAAATTAAAAAAAAAACAAACAGACCTTAAGAAATAGCATACTACTTTTCTAAAGAATACTGGAAATAAACCTGAAAGAAACAACTAAATTAAAAGATTAGTTTTGATATTAAATTTGCAGAAATGAAATATGTGAATCATCAATATTCATCAAGCAAGGCAAATTTATCAAGTAACTGTTACCTTAAGTATTGGGTTGTTCAGAAAGTACATGCTAATTTTTAAGGGAAATTAAAACAAAAAATTATGCCATTAAATATTTATTCAACTAAATATGAAACATTTTGTTACACAAATATTCACTATTTCTCTTTCAACTTAAAAATTCCATCTTGCCATAATTCCAGGTTTCTTAGCAAAGAACTTATATTTTTTTTTATACCATCTAAAGAATTAACATTTTTACCATTGAGATTATTTTGTAAGAACATGAATAAATGAAAATCTGAAAGAACAACAACTGGTGGATATGGTTAGTGAGTAGTAACACATCCCAGCCAAGTTGCAACAATTTTTGCTGGGTTGCCAAAGATATACAAAGTTTGGCATTATCCTGATAGAAAACAACACCTTTCCTGTTCACTAATTTTGGGTGTTTTCCGTAAATTGCTACCTTTGATTTGTCCAGTTGTGAGCAGTACTTTTCAGAATCAATTTACTGGTTATTTGGCAGAAGCTCGTAGTACAGGATTCCTTTCCCCACATACACAGTAGGACATTCTTAGAATGATGACCTGCATTTGGGGTGGCTAAAGTTGGCTCATGCAGCTTACATCATCTTTTTCACTGAACAGTGTTGTAAATGATCCATTTCTCATTACCAGTTACAACTTGCTTTAATAAAAAAAAATTTAAAAAATGGGTACATTTCATTTATACAGCAAATCACAGATAGAAATACAACCGAAAAGATTCTTTTCACTGAAATTATGTGGTACCCAAACATCATAACAATTTTGGTACCCATGCTTCATTAAGTACTCATGGATGAATGATTGATAAATTTAGTGTTTCTGCCAATTTTCTTGTTGTGTAATGCAGGTTATTCTCAACCAATTTCTTGATTTCTTTATCGTTTGTAGTGAGGTAAGGATCTACCTGATCGTTCTTCATCAATAAGGCTAGAATCACCAATCCTAAACTTAGTGAACCACTTCTGTACAGTTCTGTCAGCTAAAGCACCTTCACCATACACAGCACATACCTTTTTTTTTTGTTGCTTTATGGTAATAAAAAAAGCATCACGTGTCTAAAATGAAACTTATCTTCCATTTTCAAAGGGATGCAAAACTGACACAAATTAAGTAATTTTAAACTTTCTGTCTCAAAATATAGTTTGAGGTGTGCCCTAATCAAAAATGTAACCATATATCTGCCAATAAATTTGATGTGTTCTAACATGTTGGAACATGAACTAAAAACTAGTATGAACTTTCCAGAAAAAAAAAAAATTATAAAAGAGAAAAAAACTACTTTCAGCAACACAGAATACTTTTGAATCAGTTGATCCTGCTTTTATAAATTTACAAGAAACCCTCTCCAATGTTGATATCTATGTGCTGAATCCCTTCAGGACATGGTGCAATTTTGGCTCTCCACAACTTTCTATTTTGTATGTCTCTTAGCAGTTTTTCCCCCAATTCCACCAAGCTTGTCAAATAAATGGTCTGCTGCCTGACCATATCTCTTTTGTTCTAAATATTCAAGATGAGGGTTAAGTTTTTCAAGCCCTCCATCATTGTGTGTTCAAGTAATTTCAGCTGTCTTTTCTAGATTTTGAGTATAAGTGATCTTTCTGTTAATTTCCTTACTTGTTTACTCATTCCATACATGAAATTTTCAGTTTGTCTCTGCAGAGTCACATTTCTGCTGTTTGTCTTGATTTTCCTTATCTGTGGGGAAATTGTCCAACATTCAATAGTTGAGCAATCTAGAGAGAGGGTTTATTTACAGTTGTCAAATATCTGGAAATTGGTTACTTTTTTATTGTTCTTATAAAAACTAAAAATATTGGTAGGGTGGGATGGAAAGAAAGGAAGTTTTAGATTTTTGCAAAGTTATCCAAAATTAGGTTCTATCTTTATTTCTTGTTACTAGGTTGTCCAAAAATTTAATTTCAAATTTGTTAGAATTACAAGTATTTAGTTTTAACAAATTTTATTGAAAAAAATAAAAAATAAAAATTGGATTGCATTATTACAGCTGTCATATCAGCATATGATTAAAAAAAATTAAAAATTAGCATATTTTTATTTGATTCCAACATTGAATATAGAAAAAAAAACATTTTCAACATATTATCCTTTCTTATTGCTTGAAGAAATATAAAACTATGACAAATACAAAGAATATTGTAAATAATTAAATGCATAGTAAATAGTTTAGAAAGTGCTAGGCAACTGATTTTTTTTCTTGCAGAACAATACATTATATATAGTTAAATCAACTGAGGGTGATCATGATCAAATAAACATTATATGGCACAAACATATTCAAATATACAAGACAAGCATTAAGAAAAAAAATCATCATTATAATAATGTTAGTTACTTTGTTAGATCATATTTCCATATGAAATTAACTCAGTTAAGTGCTATATGTGATACACAGTTGGGCAATCATATCTCAAAAGAGAATTGACCGACTGGGCAAAAGACTTTTTCATCCCCAAGTAGGTTGCCATAACTTTCAGCATTAGACTGGTTGCCAACCAAGGCTATAGAACCTAATCTGCCCTGCTTTTTAACCCATAGCTGGAGGGAGAATAAATGGATTAATACCTTTCCCAAACATATTTGTGCATACCCAATCTGTCCTGCTATTTAACCCATAGATGGAGGAAGAAGATATGGATTAATACCTTTTCCAAAGATATTTGTGCATAGTGAATAAAACAAATTCAACTAAAATTTCTTGTTTCAAGGCAATATCCACTGCACCACAACTCAACCTGCTAAAACAAAAATGTTTCATTCTTGAAACAAATTATGATGAGCAATGAGAGTGCATACTTTATAATAATATTGTAGAAGAGATTGTGATAACAAACAAAATAAACCCCCATTAATTGCACTAAATGCAAGTTTGTTTTTTTTTATCAAGAACATAAACAAGTTCTTGCACAAAATCAAATGAGTGAAAAACAAAAAAAAACAAAAAAAAAAACCTGCTTCCAACTAGACTAATTTAAAACAGCAATTGATGAAAGAGCTTGCTTTTAGTTAAGAGAAAGAGCATAATGTTTCATCAGGATAATGCTAAACTGCATGTTTCTATGGTAACCAGGTGAGAATTGTTATAACCTGACTGGGAAGTTTTCAGTCTGCTTAATCAATATTATTATTCACCTGATATTGCACTTCAAATGAACATTTATTCTGGTCTGTACCAAATACACTTAATGATAAATATATTTTTAAAAAATTCAATTCCGTAGAAGATGATAAAACAGTTTCTTATAATACTTTGCAGAGAGGAAACTTCTTCAATAATGAAGGCATAAACAGTCAGTCAGTTAAGTGCCATACATGACACACACTTTGAGCGATCATGTCTCGAAAGAGACATGACTGACTGGGCAGAAGATTATCCTGCAGTAGGTTGCCATTACTTTCTGTGGTAGACTGGTTGCCAGCCAAGGCTATAGAACCCAATCTGTCCTGTCATTTAACACATAACTGGAAAGAAGAAATGGATTAATAACTTTCCCAAGGGTATTTGTGTGTAAGTGAATGCAAGGAATTCAACTGGAATTCGAACTTGCCTCCCCAATTTGGCATTCTGAGTTGATATTCACTGCATCACAATGCACATCCGAAAGCATAAAAGTGACTCATAAGTCATCTGCAGACAGTCATGTTTCATTGTATCACAGCTCATCAGTACAATTAGACATCCAATTATTTCTAGCCAGGTTTGAAACCTGACCCAACTGACATCAGTTGGCAATTCTACCTCTAAGCTACGGGTACTTAGTGGAGAAAAGCAGATTTTAGCGTGTTATATACACAATGTAAATATATTCTGAATGGTGATGTTTCAACATAATTTTCTATACAATTCATGTGTGGATTGTGAATTTTATACACATTTACATTAAAAATGAGATGGATTTTTATAATTTGATAACCTTTCTTCTCTCTAGGAATAAAACTAACAAACAGCAAAAATATGTACTGTTTATGATGATGAGTACTATAGCTGTTTATAATGGATCATTAAGTTCATAAGTAGAAACTTTTTGATCTGCAAGATCAACAATATTCTGGTACATCTGCAGTTGTTGGCAAGGACAGAATCAAAACACTGGTTAAGAGTAATTCAGATTACACAATGCAGGACATTCACATCTGATATAAGCATTGTAGAGCATTTGAAAACACTTTGATAAGTAAATCACTAAAATGCTTTATGTCACATGATTACAATTTGCAAAATAGTCATTTTTGGCAAGAATTCATAAATGATGAAAAATAGGGCAATCTTGGACTTTCATGCCCACAAAAAAATGAAGAGTCAATAGGATGATTTTCTCTTGACACTGCTATTATTTTAACTACCTTCACTCCTTGGCAGTATTTATTTTTTAAAAATGGTTAGACTTGTAATAAAACCTCATAAAAGTGAATTTATACATATTTTTTTTTATTCTTGAAAATTTACAAAAATATTAATAACTATTTATTTATTAGATTGTTTATTTACAAGAATAATTTTATATTTGCAAAACTAATACAACTGTGTTAAAACCAGTGGAATATAATAATTATTATTTACCAATTTATAAAAAAAATTGGTATGAAAATTTTTTATTCATAAATTTATAGCCATTTTTTAAATAAAAAAAAAGTGAATTAGCTATAAGGAGATCCTTATTTACCATTTCATAAAATTGAAATCAATTGGCAATTAGCCAATGTTTTGCCAACTATTTAAACAAACAATCTAATAATGTAAATAAACAATCAAATAGTGTTTATTTTGTTATCAATTCTCAAAAAAGAAACAAATGTATGAATTCACTTTCATATGTTTAGGTTTTATTAAAATTCAATCATCACCTTTTAAAAACAAACATTGCTGAAAATAATAGCAGTATCAAGAGAAAAAAAACATCCTTTTGACACCCATATTTCTTTTTGAGTCACAAATATCCAAGACTGCTAAAAATAGATTTTTGTAAACAATGTGAAGCAAAAAAAAGGTCCTGAGGAAAACAAAATGAGACAATTAACCACTCCAAAGGTCTCTCTACACCAAAGAATGTGATACTGTGTAATCGGTAAGATTGTGTATTAAACTCTTTCTGCAAAAATCAGACAATGAATTTAGACAAATCAATGAAATGTGCCTGGAATTGGCCAATCAGATGGATATTATCTTCAACCAGAGCAATGTTAAACCTCACTTCTCTTTGCAGATCTAGTAGAATTTTATAGAGCTTGGCTGGTATTATAGTAGCATAGTACACTCATCATAGTAGCATAGTACACTCATCAAACTCATCTGAACTTTCACCTTCAGATTGCTACTTATTTAAACCCATTAAAATTCTCTTTATGGAAAAAACCACTTAGGCTAGTTCATCATTCAGAAAGTTTCACTTACAAGCATCAACGCCAATGAGTTGCTGTATATTATGACGACAATTTTTAGACTGGCCAAGTGTTGTAATAAATTTTTTTACACCAACTAAAGGTAGAAATGATTATTTTTGATGGCCTTTGTCAGATGATATTGCACAGGTGGAGTCAATATTTGTTTAAAAGATGGAAGTTTTGATGAAATGACATTTTCAAATGATAACAGGATTTGGAAGGTTCTGGATATAGTTACTATATCAGAAGCCTATAAAAACAATTCTGACTGAAAATCATTGAGTAGGGAGGACTGCAGAAGGACCATTAAATCTGTCTAGAAAATATGTTCTGTCAGTTAAAAATATTTTTTGCTCATTTCAAATTTTGAAATTTAAGGCCTTACAATAAAAATTTGAAAAAATTATGATTTAGTATAACAAATTACTAAATTTTGTTGTCTGGACTTTTTTTGAAAACTGCATAATTTCACCCAAGATAAAATGTGTCTATGACAAAAAGTTTTGATATTACAGAGAAGACAAATGTTTTTTTTTTTTAATTCCTCATCCAAAAATTAGTAAAGTTGCAAAGTTTCAAGCGTATACCTCCAATGGATACTTTTTGACAGTAAATTTAGTGACATGTACTTTTAACTTCTTTTTTAAAACCCTTTTTTGCCCTATTATCAAATTATGTTTCCATCTGTTTTTACATGGTGCAAATAAGAGTTTTTTATTAATTTACTATTAAAGGAAAAGTTTAACTTGATTTCTAATGTGCTATGGATCATATTAAGAAAATTCAATGTGTTATCTGTTAAAATTAAACAAAGTTACCCTTTCATGTTGCTTTCACACTTTTTTCAGAGGGGATAATGGGATTTTGCCTAATGTTTAGGGTGGTTTGATCTAAATTATTCCTTCCATTAGTATTAATTTTCATCTACCACATGATGATATTACATTTGTAAGGATTTTTCACTTTTGTGAAGCCTGCATTTTCAGTTATATGCTGGCTTCTAGACCAGTAGAACATAAGACAGCAAATTTCCTAATTTCCAACAAAATTTGAATTGTCATAACTCGGTGGCTAATTCAGTTACTAAAATAAATTTGGTACTATTGTTTATGTTTTTTCAAAAATCTATATGGAAAGTTTTTAGATATAATGAAAATAAAATTTTGGTTTGGGATACCTACTGTAATACCAAAGATGATCTGAAGGCAAGGATTATGACAGCATTCACAGTTTAAACAAGGAGACCATCCAGAAAAATTGTAGAAGATTCTGAAGTTGTTTGGAAGCCGTGGTTGAAGCCAAGGGAGATTTTATTGAATAATTTTACTCTGTAGTATTTGAAGATATTTTTGTCTAATTTTGGTAAATACATCTGTTAAAATGAAATTCAAATGTTATTTTCATTTTTGTATAATTTAGACTATATATCTATCACACTCTACATATATAATGTGTGTGTGTGTGTGTGTGTGTGTGTGTGTGTGTGTGTGTAAGCACACATGGCCCAGTGGATATAGCTGTTGGTTAACTCCAGTGACTTGACCTAAAGATTTGTGAGTTAAGTTAAAGGTAGATAACTACATGCCTACCAAATGCAGCATTGCACATGGAATGGGAATGATATGCCCCAGTATTCATAATAAAAGGTTCGGTTCAAAATTCTTTAGCAACTGAAGAAGGCTGGAGCATACAATGTCCGAAACATCATATTAAAGTAATAATGGCAAATAAAGATGAGGACAATAGCCCGAACAATATAAATAGTATATAAGTTTTTCAATATGGCATAACATAAGTAATGCAAGGAAATAAAAATTTATTGCATCTTTCTTGTATAATGTATACATTAAGAATTTTTTTGTATAATATTCAAGTATTTTGTGATTAATTTCCATTATTTATATCTAAGTTTCCTTTTAGTCATTCATATTGTGTAGTTACTAGCAAAAGTGTCGACTATTTTCATTAAAAATTAGTTCCAGAAAGTTACAATGAAAAAATGATACCAGGAAGAAAAAAAACAGATGTAGATATGGAAACTAGAAATCAGCCCAAATTAACTTTTATCTTACAAAATATTGATTAAATTTTAATATACTGATTTCAATAAAATCTAGATTATCTAAAATAAATTAAAGAACTAATTAAAACTACATTAGTTAGACTAGAATTCAATCAAATTTGAATTTTTATATATTTCAGATACTTTTTCTCTACTGATTTTAACTTTCAATTAACCAGTGCAATAAAATGAATATGGTGTATTTGAATTCATTTTGAATACATTTTATAAGCAAATAGGAAGAAGTTACTTTACGGACACACAAGTTGAAAGTTCTGAATAGTAATAAGCATCTTTTATTGCTAGTCTCTTGTAGTGCAACTGTTTGAAATTGGCCTGTAAAATTAACTATTTTAAAACAGCTAACAAAAGACTATCTAGATTAAATAAAAAAGGGATATCGATTGCTCATAGAGCAAGAAAAATGATTTCTGTAAAATATTCTGTAAGGTTTGTTTTTTAAAATAAATTAACATGCTAGTGGCATAACAGTTATTGGCAGAATAGCAAATGGAATCATCAGGCAAAGGCTGTTATATTTTCTTCAAATTAAACCCTTTGGAAAAAGTATGAATCCACTCTAGTTATTAGTGAAAATCATAGGGCAGATTGAGATCTCTAGCCTTATCAAAAAAACAAAAAAAAACACAGTTTAGCTGAATGACAACTGTATTCAAGATTGCAGAGAATATAACAGGAAAACACTTAGCTATTTTTTCCAAGAACAGACATATTAATGTACAGAAATCAAATGAAATAGTTGTGAAGAGCCATGTCTACCTATATTCAGACTATTTTTATAAATAGGTTGGATTTTTTTTTTTGCAACTAAAAAAATACAGACTAAAGTGTATATATATATATATATATATATATATATATATAGATATAGCTCATTGTTATTACACATTACAAATACATTTATGTTAGATCTTTTTGAAGATATTGTTAACCCTTAAACCACATATATCATCAATTGGCATTTCATTGAAGATCAGCAGATATAATTAATTAATGATTTAAGCTTCTTCCAATATGGGCATCATTTGTTCATTATTTGAGTCTAAATGACTAATTGGTAACTCTAGAATTCATGAGACTATTATTCACTAGGATGCATGATGTTAGATCATTTCCTGCAATATTGCCCGCAAATAAATCTGGAAGAAGCCAAAGGCAGTGCTATGCATGCAAATTTCTTGAATAGAAAAAGAGAAAAAAAAATGACATCTTGATGCAAAGAATATACCACACCATTATGATTGGAATGTTCAAAGAGTATATTGTCAACAAAATATTCAATTTAGAAACCAAATATTTATTTTATTGTATTTTTTATAATCTGAAAGAGTTAAAATATTTTGTTTTATATATAATTAAGCCAAAAATATCAAAACTAGCTTTAAAAACCCTAAATAAATCTTATTTTTTACCCATTTGGCAACTTATTTCTGCCTTTAAGAGTTAATGTTATCAATGCTTTTATATTTACAGAAGAATTAGTGAAATCAAAGTCATAATTGGTTTAAGTAAAATTACCAAAGAGGTTTTATAAATTCAGCAACAATAATTTGATTATTTCATTAAAAAGATTTTATTGCATACCTCAAAACCATTTCATAGAACTACCTGGTTAAAAATCAAGCATTAATACTAACAACTTGCAGAAAATTAAAAAGGTCAGAGGTAATTTTTTTTTAATTAAACAATAAAAAAAAAGAAGTAAAATAATAAATAGTAAATTTATTAAATATTACTAAAGATCCTGACACCCAACCTTTGCAAATATTATTTCACAAATCAAAGATGAATTTTGCATAAATTTTCAAGTCAGCTTTTTTTATTCAAAACTTATGTCAACATGAAGAAAAACCACAGAAAATAAGGGCTCATTGTATTTACTTCTTTTTACCTGCAGTTTCCATAAAAGCTTCCTTAAAAGTTATTTTTTAAATATATTAGCATAGGTTTTCTATAATTTTATATTTTCCCACATTGTCAGTATTTTCAGAACTTTGAAATTTAATACTATGTATAAGTCTCTGGCCACTTTAAATTATTGCAATATTCTAATAATTGCCAATTTATAAGTACAGATAAAACCTAGAACTACACCTAATTTCATATTTTATAGTAGTTCAGAATGAGATTGGAAGATGTGAAACAACATTGAAATAACAGCCATGCAAAAGATTTTGTTTACCTGACTTTTTTTTTTTTTTAATCATATCACCCTGAGCAAGGTGGTAATGCCACTGATGTGAACAGGGCGATTAAACTCTCGCCCGGTTCACACTCCACCCACGTCTATTGAACAGGTGTAGAGGCTCATCCCTTGTTCCCTGTTTAGGATGTGGTTTTCAGCTTTCTCTCTTCTAATCTTTTCACTCTTACATAGCTCCCTGCACATCAGTGGCATTACCACCTTACTGGGGTGATATGATCAAAAAAAAAAAAAAAAAAAAGTCAGGTAAACAAAATCTTTTGCATGGCTGTTATTTCAATGTTGTTTCACATCTTCCAATCTCATTCTGAACTCCTACTATAAAATATGAAATTAGG
Organism: Ascarosepion bandense; assembly: GCA_037127315.1. Classification (NCBI taxonomy): domain Eukaryota; kingdom Metazoa; phylum Mollusca; class Cephalopoda; order Sepiida; family Sepiidae; genus Ascarosepion; species Ascarosepion bandense. Next base: position 2,517,657 of record JBBBDQ010001228.1, on the reverse strand, counting down.
TGTAGTTCTAGGTTTTATCTGTACTTATAAATTGGCAATTATTAGATTTTCCTTTTCTTTTCAGTATTGTTATGAACAACTATACTAATTTATTTTTACCTGTTGTGAAAATTCTTGTACTGAATCTTTGGATTCTATTATTGACTGAAATAATGGCAAAAATTTTAAAATAAGCCAGAAAATAGAAAAGATGGCCACGATTATGGGTATAATAAGCCAGTGAGTAATAATAGCTAAGGAAGTATGAATTTCAAGGAGCAGCATTTCCAAAACCTTGATACTTCAAAGCCACAAAAAATGTGGTTGCTATTGAAATATATAGCATAAAATTGTACATAAACTTATCAAGACAGCAAAAGAAAACTGCAAAGTGGATAGATGAGTGTGACTTGTTCTATTTTGGTGTCAGTAGATACTAAAGTCTGTTTTGAGATTATAGATTGACCTTGAATGGGCACATTTCAGATAAGAAGCCATTAAACATTTGAAGGCAAGATTAAGTTGATTAAATAAGTTATGAACTGCAGATAAGACCACATTCAGTAATGAAAGTGAAATGAAGCTGAATTTTAATAATTTGTCACAAAGCCTACAAAGAAAGGGAAATGAACCATATTGAAAATCATTAAAGTTTGAGGGTAACAAAAATAAGCTTTCAGAATACAAAAACAAAATTGATGGTCCAAGAAAATTGGTTTGAACAGTTGCTTGAATGGTTTCAAATACATACAAGTACTAAGGGACAATTTCATACCAGATTTTCCAATAATTTATGTTTGAAAAATACACACTCAGATTTTTTTTTTTTTTGCTTAAATGGAAATATAAATCTTTCTAATTATTTTATCTTTTTAGCTTTCAATTAAAAAGCTAAAATGAAAGCTTCAGGAAAACTTTTTCATTTGAATTTTAAATTTTGAATTTTAAAACTTATCGCGAATTTTTAGCGAAAAAGTAGAGGTACCTACATTTTCTTTAAATCTTTCAAACAAAGAAACAGTTGTGTTGTGCAGTAGTGAAATAAACAAAAACAAAAAAGATCTTGGCGCGTCCAGCACAACGCCTGGTAATGACAGTAAATTTACAATAGTGAAATTGCGTCTATTATTTATTCACAACGCTATAGGGAGGGGCTGAGAAGGTTCAGTCCCTCCCTCCACAATTTGCTGAAACTAAGAACCAAGAAAGACTAAATTTGTCCACTTGACCTCAATGTATGATAGCAATGATATAAATGATTTCTGCCATTAATTTTCAAAATAAATCAAAATTTACAAAACTTTACTTTCAGTTTGGTTTCCAAAACAAAAATGTTCATTTAAGTGACATATGCGGAAAAAAAGTCTATCGCGTCATTAAAACAAAAAAGTTTCCAGTGAGATAATAAATAGATTTTTCTAAAATAAAAATATTTTTTTTTATTTAAAAGGATCAAATAAAAAAAATCCCGAAAATGAAACTGATTTTTTTGTTCGTAGCATTTGATTCTCCTCTATATTTTATTTTATGCTCCTCTCTACTTTAATGTGTGTGTGTGTGTGTGTGTGTGTGTGTTTGTTTTGTTATTGCTGAGCGTGGACCGTTAATGAACAATTTCATAGAAGTTATTTTTATAAAAGAATCAGTTTCGGAAGCTTAGTGAAAGAAAGAGAGAACGGTACATTATTTTAAAAAAATTACCCTTTTTAAAACCAAATAGATTTTAAAGAAATATTTACTTGTATGTTTGTATCTCAAATTTATACCATTTTTAATGCAATTTCAAGAAAAAATTCAAAGTATCGATTTTTAGAGGCATTATCATCCGAGAGAATTTTTTTTTACGAATGTTTCTCACCAAGTAGTTTTGTTTTACTTTTTGAATAACTTTTTTCAGTGCTTACAAGTCAATATTTTTTTCATCTCCGTGGAAGTTAATAAAATACTGAAAAGAAAACATTTACGATTTCCCTCAAAAAAAGTCATTAACAACATTAACATTTCTTTTTTTAAGTTGTTAAATCGTTGAATTTGTACTGTTGGTCGCGACATATTCAATGCCTAATAGTTCCAAATAATTAAAATTAAAAGCCTCGTTTTCATCTCAACGGAGTGGAGAATAAAGTTAGGTGAATGAAAACTACTTTATTAGATTATTTTAGAAAATTATGTTGTTGAAACGGAATCATTTTTATAAATTAAGTTACTTTATGCATTAATTGTTTGTATGACTTGCTTAAATAAATTACTAAATTGGCCGTTTAAATAATGCTATCGTGCGCTATGATAGAATTGAACATTAACATTAACAACACTAACACTGGTAACAACACTCAAGTCAATGACTGATTTGCGGGTATTTACAATACATTTTTAGCAATAAAAAATGCCAAGTTTAAACACATTCGGTACACTGGAGAGGTTTTGTTAAACAAAATAAATTGTACTTGTATGATCTGTTGTAATGATTTATAAAATAAGTGAAATTAAAACCAATTTTTTGAAACTTTTTCAAATTAAAATAAATTCGCTGAAATTCATTTATTTCAAGAAATGTTACATACACTGTAAATTTTGAATCTATTTGTATAGTATTTATTTTTGTTTGAGGTGGGGAGATGCTAGTCAAACTTATCAATTTCCAATAAAAATAAAATAAAAATACGCCTGAGTTTTTAAGCAAAGCCTTTTCTAATTTATCCTACTAGTTAAAAATAAGGCTGTCGATTGGAAATTTGGCGTAAAAACAGCAAAATCTAGAACATTGTTGAGAATGTTGGCATTTTTTTTTTTTACGCAAAACTCAATAATAGCATTGAGAAAAGATGGTAAATTAACTGACAGTCCTAATTCTGTCTACGTTACTGTTACTCACATGGTTGAATGCTACTAAGTCACGTGACAATGTATGTTATCATTACGTAAGGGGACGTAACTATGAGTGTTTCATTAAGAATTTTAAAGTTTTTTTTTTTTAGTATGCAATTGAAATCTGCTGAAAAAGGTTCGGAAATCGTTCAGTTAACATAAAAAGTATAATCTAGTAATTTTTTTTTTTTCGAATATTTAAACTTAGATGCTTAATTTTGGTAGGAGCCATTTTCAACAATACGATTTATTTTTGAAACACGAAAAAAAAAAAAAAAAAAGCAAAGCAAAATCTGCAAAACCTCGTAAAATGTAACAATGAAACACAAAAATCTAAAATTTGTTTTCATTAAAAAACTAAAAATAAGTAATTGTATTTTTTAAAAAAAGTTAAAATTCAAAAATTTGTTAGTGCCGTAAAGGTTAATCGAAAAAAAAAAAAAAATTTAATATTTAAAATAAAGCTACCCATGTCTATAATTTTTTCTTTTTATCAATTTGCACTTTGCAGCAATTGCTTCTTCAATTAAAAAAAATAAAAAATTATGACATGCTTTAAACAATAAAAAAAATACAAAGAAAAAGGAAAATAAAACCAAAAATATAAGATAAAAGAAAATGAGAGAAATTCATAATACTAGATAAATAAGCAAATGTTTATACCAACATGTCATCCCAACCCACAAAAAAAATGCATACCACGAGCTTATTGAATTGTACATTTACTTCGGAAGTTCATACAGCAACAAACGTCAATTTTTCACATCGACGGTGATTCTTTTATGACTTTAAAATGTAAATTCTTATCTTATAATTCTATCAATACGAGAGAAGAAAACGCATAAAAATATGTGCATCTAATATGGATTGGTGGGAGAATGAATTAACGCGTAATTGTGCACGGGTAGATAAATGCAGGAGGGAGAAGAAGATTACGATTCAAAGATGGCGACATAATGCGTAGAAGTATTTGAAGACAAACTTTCGACCACGTTTCTTCTGGATTATTTACAAAAAGAATTAAAACAAAAATTAACGAAATAACATTATATTAAGTAATATGTATATATATTCTAAAGTTTTCTTTCTTAGACAGTAAGGGAACGCCAAACAAAATCCAAAATGTTGATGAATGTATTGTAAAAACAATCCCCCCAAAAAAAAACAAAATAAAAAAAATCCTGATTCAGTCTTGCTTAAAATTTCCTTTTAAATGAGAGAATCATATACTATTTAAAATTACATGAATGCTGTTTAGTGGGTAGGGATTACTTTTTTTTTCCTAAGTAGTTAAGTATTATATTGCTACCAAACGCGTTTTTCTCTAGTTGCTGTCAATTTTTAAAAAATTATGGTTTCTCTAAAAAAAAAAAAAAGAAAAAAGACATTTGGAATGTTCTACATTTACAATGGGGTGCTGAAAAGTTATCGGCCTAACTCACTTCGCAAAATCTGGCTAAATGACAATCTAAGAGTCGAAAGCTTTTTAGGAGGCTCTTTGGAGAGAAGGAAAAGTTCTCTTATGGAAAATATTTTAAAAAGTAGAGTTCTAAATTACTATCATTATCAATAATAGTAGTCGTTGTTAATGTTGTAACAATAACATTAACGACGACAGAGCCTAGTTTTCTTTTTACTATTAGAATTTTATATTTGACTATATTGTAAAAAAAATAAAATAAATGATTAAATGAACCTTACACTTTTATTTGTAGTTAAGTAAACTAAGTGAAAATAACGTAAATTGCGCTGATTTGTCCGAAAAGATGTAAAGTTGGTTCAAAAAAATTCTATTCTAGAGATATTTGTCGTTAGATGAATTTTGAAATTATACAGGTGTTAAACTTAAATACATTCAAAAAGATTACCTTTGAATTATAGCAGTTGACATATGAGCGCCCATTTTGTTTAGAAATTGGTTATCTTTTTTTTAGCATTGAAGTTGGAAAAAGTAAAATTTTCTGCATATTATTATTATGCTTTCAACTTCTTTCAAGAAAAAAACTGCGCAACCCCCCTATAATTTTTTCCCATTAAAAAGATTTAATTTACACAGTTACTGAGAAGATGAAAAAACCTTGCAAATGATTAACGGAAAATCATTGCTGTGTTATAAGTAATATTTTAATTTAATTACATATATTTTAATAAAGTCAACGGTCAGGGCAGAAGGTAGAATAAACAAGTAATATGTCCATAACCAAGGCGAGCCTTCAAGATGGAGGACATTGTTTTCATCTGAACTGGAGGTATTGGCTCCGTCAAGTTTACACATGAAGGAATACCTCTCCAGATTACAACCCAGATAAATGAATGGAACTGATCATGTGCTTTGTGAAGCGACCCTACTATCACATTCGGTCATTAGACTGATCAAGGAAGTAAAAAAAAAAAAAAAAATATTTTATCGATGACAACCGTGTATTAAATTATTACATATAATTACTATAAAAATAGAGGAAATTACTTATAGTTTAACCAAAATGACTATTTTACAAGATTTAAAGCATTACTTCTTTCATTCTCTAGTGATCTCTTATATCAGTAACAGCTCAAGCATAATATCGACAGAAGCTCTCTAATATAAAAATACATGAATCCTAAGGTAACTATTTCCTCAAGGTTTTCTTCCGAGCTGTTGACATGAACTTTCTACACTAAAAAGATACCAACACAATAAGTCCCACTGAAACATATGTATGAATATTTCGTTGTGCATGCAATTTACTTCTAACGAAAAAAAAAAAACTCAAAACTTTCATTTTATTAATTTTGTTGCAAAAAAATGTTATCTTGCATTGCAAATCAACTGGTATCTTTCTTTGCGCACGTACTCTTTCTCACAATCATTGTATCGTGTATTATAAAATATTCCTGTAAGAAACGTTAGACATTTAATTATTAAAGTAGCTAACAACTAAACTGGTGACCATGACAAAAAGCTTTAATGATAAAAAAAATAATAAAAACGTTATTAAAAAATAATATTCTCTTAAAACGTTACACGAGTAAGACTTCACAAGTTTTAATTTAAACGTATCTTTTAAAATAAAGAAACTTGTGCTACGTTCTATAAGTATTACACTAATTAGATATGTATTTACCTTTTTGCATAACAGTTTTGAAATATTTTCATACGGGATTTTCTCTTAATTTTAGGGGAAAAACAATCTTTCACTATATTTCACGTTGAATTAATATTTTGTAATATTTTATATACTTTAACGGTAACCTATGATGAGAGAGATATATATGTATATGCAATTTGTTATATATATTATTTATATATGCGCGGTACTTATTTGAAAGCGCTCAATATCAGTGATAGAGCTGACATATTCATATAGATAGGTGTGAGTTTGTGACCCTGTGTTTTCTGATGATCGCAAGAGCGTGAAACCCAGGGTCACAAACTCACACCTATCTATATGAATATATTCCACAAAATTTCTTAGAATGTCGTGAAATATACGGGATAACACTGACCGACTAAGTGACCACATCTAATTTTCGACATTTTTTTCCCTTTACAACACCCTATATTATTGACATTATTATTATTCAAATACAGAAAGGACCTAAATTATTTAATTTTTAAGGAAGGCAGTGTTTGAGGTAAATTGAAAATCAGCTCGAGTTAATCCTCTCTATTACAATAGAGACCATTGTGTATATAAATTGTTGCAAAGGCAAATAGATGATTTGACTAAAACAGTTCAATAATTGCAAAGACACTAACGTCGCAGTTCGTCAAGAAAGAGCCACCGATAAAGGAGTAAGACAAAAAAGAAAGAACGATATTTACTTCTACCACAAGAGATTCAGTGAAAAGAGTATAAAATACATAACTCTTTATAATTACAACTACCATGAAAACGAATAAGCTAGGAATCTTCATCAACGGAACACGTTGGCATTTCAAATACAAGTCGACTTTTCCACATAATCGACAAACATTCGAAAAACAATACTTCTGATCGATAGTGGAGCAAATATCGCTAATCCCAGCTTCCCAGTCAAACAAATTAAATGACACAAGAAAGATCACATTATAAGTGATAAATGGTTCGATTATCTATCAGTCAGTCAGTTGAGTGCCATACGTGATACACGCTTGGGCGATCATGTCTCGAAAGAGACATGACTGACTGGGCAGAAGATTATCCCGCAGTAGGTTGCCATTGCTTTCTATGGTAGACTGGTTGCCGACCAAGGCTATAGAACCCAATCTGTCATATTATTTGAGTTATAGCTAGAGGGAGAAGAGATATATTATATTATTATGAAGTAATTAGTGGGGGATCAATTCATTACTTCATAACAATATAAAACTGATCCCCCTCTTTATGCCCAGTAGAAGCCTTAACCATGATTCCAGCTATTATATTTAGTCAGTCAGTTGAGTGCCATACGTGATACACGCTTGGGCGATCTTGTCTCGAAAGAGACATGACTGACTGGGCAGAAGATTATCCCGCAGTAGGTTGCCATTGCTTTCTGCGGTAGACTGGTTGCCGACCAAGGCTATAGAACCCAATCTGTCCTGTTATTTAACCCATAACTGAAAGGAATAGACGGATTAATACCTTTCCCAAGGGTATTTGCGCGTAAGTGAATGCAATGAATTCAGCTGGAATTCGAACTCGGCTCCCCGATTTCTTGTTCCGAGGCGATATCCACTATATGGAATAAATGGATGGCAATTTATCGCTACAGTGCGATTTTCAATGGACTTTCATTGTGGCCAACATCACTACACCAATTTTGGGTGCAGACTTTTTGCACCATTATAATCTGATTAATATTAAAAGACAATTGATTGACACAAAGACTGGTGTCAAATCTATTGGCTACCTTAAAGTCTGCAACATCAGAAGAAAGTATTGTTTAATTATCAAAATATAACCGAGAAAAAATTCAACACCCCTGTGAGAAAACAATATCACACACTGCATTGAAACAACTGATCCATATGTCTTCTCACGACCTCGTTGACTTGCTCCTGATAAACTCAAGATTACCAAACAGAAATTCCAAGCACTTAGCAAAAATGGAGAAATTCACCCTTCTTCCCCTCTAAATATGGTACCAGAACAGAATTCATCTTGATGGAGACCTTATCGTGATTACCGCAAACCGTGATTACTCTTCCTGATAGGTACCAACTTGCTAATATTCAAAATTTTACCAGTTAACTACATAAAAATCTTTTCAAAATACCCATAGAGGAGTGATGTAAAGACGGCTGTTACAACCCCATCTGGGCATTACGAATGTTTACGTTTACCGTTTGAACTATAGAATGCAGCCCAATCATCAAAGTCCTTCAAGAACTATATTCCGTCTTCTGCTACATCGATGGTCTGCTTATTGCCAGCTCTTCAACAGAAAAACATAAACGGTATTTGCAAGAGGTTTTTGAATTAAACGTAAATTTAGATCGTCTGACGTTGACTTTTGTAGGTGATAGAATTGATTAAAAAATAGCATCAAACCATTGACTGAAAGAACTGAAACTATTCGCGTTTCCAGGTTCCTAAAACTAAAAAAAAAAAAAACCAAAAAAAAAGTTACTTCCTTGGTATGGTGAATTTTTATAGAAAATTTATCCCTAACTTAGCAGAAATAGTTTCTTCATTGACATATGTACTTCAAAGACAAAAGAAAAAGTACTGTGATAATCTTTCTGGAGAGAAGTTTTCAGTATTTAATTTGACAAAGAAAAAGTTAACCAATGTTAGTAACCCGACTTTTTCTAATCATGAAACAGTTATCCTTGGCAGTAGATGCCTCTAGTTTTGCCATTCAAGCAGTCTTGCAACAACGTGGATCAGATGAATGGTTACCCGTGTCTTTTCAAAGAAGTTATCAGAAACCGCTACTCGGTACAGTCAAGATCGCACTATATAACGAGATCTTGATACAGCACTTTCGGAAAAGTTAATGACAGTGTACTGTGCCATCCGACATTTCTTGGAAGGTAGGTTTTTCCCGTGATTACACGTGCATAATCTTTTAATTGAAGCAATCCAAGCGAAATCGGATATCAGTTCTCAGAAATTTATATATATAAATATATATATATATACTGGATTTTAAAATTAAATACATATAGGCTAGGGTTAAAGAGGGACTTACGTGTTTTGAATCTTTATAAATATTTCAATAGTTAAACATTTTTTAGATACACTTAAAAAAAATTCTTTAAAACAACAATTAAAAGTATTATTAGAGATAGTTTAACGTTTACAAATATTAAAAAACTATCGCTTTCTACGTCACGTGATGTAAACATCTCTCGACGAACGCTCTCGCGGCGAACGCTTCTATCTAGTTTAAATTTTAAAATCATTTGTTTCTGATGAAAGGCCCAGGCCAGTCTGATATATATATAATTCCAGAAGTGAGACATTTCTACAGGAAATATGCAGCTTTTTATTCCGGTAACTTCCCGTAGAAAACTATTTGGCACACTGTACTCACTATCACACCCAGGTATAGAAGCGACCCTCAGGTTAATTAGCAAAAAATTATATCTGGGCCGAAATAAACAAGGAATTAGAGACGTTATTGAGTATCGTTTCAAAAATGACTAAATCAGCTCCTACATTTTCCCCCTTCCTGATACTCGATATGGACATCACTGGACCATTCCCTTTATACTATTTCCCTACCTGTATTGATAGGTTCATCCAATGGCCTGAAATAATCCCATTTACTGATATCAGTGCGAAATCAGTCGCACAGGGTTTTATAACTGGCTGATTCAGCAGATTTAGTGTTCCCACTCCCATCACAATGGATTGAGGAACATAATTTGAATCTTCACACCTTCGCTTATCAAACCGACCTGCTTGGTACAACCAGCATTCGTACAACAGCTTACCATCCTGAAGTTAAATTCCTGAAAACAGCACAGAACTATACTTCCAAGTTCCAGAATATTCCTTTAATACTTTTAGGATTAAAAACAGCTGTAAAATCCGAAACTGTATGTGACACACTTACGTCTACCAGGAGAGTTAATAATCAAACCAAATTTTTTTTTTTTTTTAATCATCTCACCCCAAGCAAGGCATTCCACTGCCACTATTGCGCATGGGGCTACATAGGGGAAGGTAAAGAGAAGGAGTGGATAGACATAGGGAATGTCAGGAGAAAGGTGATAGATGAGTAAGGATAGCGAGGATGAGTGTCGGGCAGATGGGAAGAGTGTTTGATAGAATGGGAGCAGGTTAGTGTGTTAGGAGGTGTCTATTGTAAAAATGAACCACTTTTGGGTCCTGTTTCATTTGTAGTTATGTTGAGATTGAAGATGTCTCAAGTAACATCCGCATCTCCTGGACAATCCATGTAACATGTGCCAGAATCTTGTGTTAGTAAAAAGACACTACAACCAAACATACATTACAGAAGTCTTTACAAGGTGGTAAGGCGTACAGAGAAACATTTCATGGCTGTAATTAATAACAGATAAGAGAATATTTCCGTTAACCGAGTAAAACCGACACATTTAGAATATATTGGTTCATTAGAAACCACAAAGCAAACAACCTATAACTTCAAAGAGGTCGCCATAGTAGATAGCCTAAGAAATCATTTTCTTACCTGACTTAATAAAAATTCTCTTTCTTGAGATTGTTGTACAATTGTTGTTTCTCGCTTGAAAGTGGGTACTGTAGTGTACTTTAATATCAGTATCAGCTCTCGAATATAAAAATACACAAAATCTAAGGTAACTCTTCCAGGTTTTTCTCTTTCGAGCTAGTGACATGAACTTTCCATGCTGAATCTAAAAGACTTGTGAAAACTTCACACTAAAACACTCCAACACAGTAAAACCCACTCAAACATATTTATGAATATTTCGTAGTGTGTATTTACTTCTACCAAAGAATTGTTTTAAACTTTCCCTTCGTTAATTTTGTTTAAATGTTATCTTACATTTCAAATCAATTGGTCTGTTTGTTCATATACTTTTTCTCACCATGAAATATTCCTGTAAGAAACGTTACACATTTATTTATTGAAGCAGCTAATTACAAAAACTCATTATCTCTTAAATAGAAATATTATATTATCTATGAGGTTTCCTACCTACAAGCTAAAAAAAATAAATAAATAAATAAAAAATAAAGAAGTTATGACTTTTTTTCTTACAGAGGCTGTCAAAAGTGATTTTGAAAAGTTTCGTGGTAAACGATGTTCCACAGTTGGAAGTGTTGAGGGTGACAGCTACTTAAAATCGATATATAATTTTAGAGTAATCAATGCAATATATAATGAGGGAACAAACCGTAATATTTAAGATAGCCAAGTGAAGCATTAAAAATCATTGTGTAACAGCTTGTTTATGTGAAAGCAACACTTCAAAGCGAATATATAGGACTATATAGCCGTGTGCAGCTCGTTACTTAAATTCTAACAAACATTTGTGAAGCTTTATATACAACAATACAGAACACAAGAGTGCATGGATCAAGCTAACCGTACGAAATGGCTGGTCTTCATCTGATGTTATTGTCACGTATATCGTGGGTTAGAGTTTCGCTTGTGAAGCATTTTCAGAGAAATATAATAGTTTGAAACTAGGATCAGTTCCAATTTAGACTAAAACACGGTAATCGTCGAAAAGTCTTAAATTGGTAAAGAGAGCGGGTGTAATATATGATGAGTCAGTTAAGTGCCATACGCGATACACGATTCGGCGATCATGTCTCGAAAGAGACATGGCTGACTGGACAGAAGATTATCCAGTAGTAGCGGTAGACTGGTTGCCAACCAAGTCTATAGAACTCAATCTGTCCTGTTATTTTACCAATAACACTGCAGGATGACTACTGACAAGGTAAAAATTGTTACAGTTAGAAATTTTTATTCATCTGCTATATTCATCAGATATTGAACTGTACCTTTAGAATTGCGATTTATTCTAGTCTTTAGAATAATTCTATAACAATAATGAAACAATTCCCTAGAATTTCTTGCAAAAACATTTAAGTTTTTCTGAGAAAAAAATAAAGTATTCTCGAAGGATTATGAAGTTGCTTCAAAAAGTAGCGTAAGAACGTTTAAAAGCTAATTTTGTGGGGAAAAAAGGTCTTATTTTTACTTGATAAGCCAATATTAAAAATACAAATATTTTGAGCTTTTTTTATGTGATTTCTCGAAATGGTGACTAGTGAGGGATAAGAGTCTTTGGATCAATATTTAACTTGAATTTTTTTGTTGTCAAAAACAAGACAAGAAATACGGATAGCTGATGAATTTAAAAGTTCCTTATTTATAGTAGACTAGCAGTATAGCCCGGCGTTGCTCGGGTGTAATGAAAGCTTTAAAACTAATCCATGGTTCTGGAGCTCAGACTCTTTGGACGTTGGCACGAAAGACTAAAAAGTTTCCAGTTAAAGCGAAACCGTAGACTGAAAGAAATGAATGAATGTAAGTCAAATTTTGATTTCCTGGTATCGATTTATATATATATATTATCGATTTTCTGCACTATTGTAAGAACTGCAACCTTGACACTTCTGAATATCATTTCTTATGTCTTTGTCTATAAGTGTATCAAATTTGATTAAAATTCTATAACCCGATTTTTTCGATTATCGATTATCGATATTTATCGGGGGTACCTCGACACAAAACCTAGCTAAGAACACCCGCAGACGCTTATAGTACAACTGTAAATTTTCAAGAAAATCGGTTCAGCCGTTTCGGAGTCTACAGGTAACGGATATACACAGAGACACACACACACAAAGTTCCATTTATAAATAAGTTTAGATATTTCAAATATGGAGAAAACATTTGTATTTATTTTTACATTAGCTAATTAAAACCGGAGTTATGCAAATTTGAAAGTGTTTATATTTCAAGTGTATTTTTCATAAGTTAATTTCATAGACCTTAAATTATAAATGTTTTTTAAAAGTAAACGTACGAATACTTCAAAAGTTAGTGATTACGGTGATTAAAAAACTGATCCAACGATCAAGTGAGTGTAGAAAGCTACTTCAAATTAGTTTTGCCAAGCGAGTGTAAAATTTGAAATCTGTCAGTAAAACGATAGCAATTAAAGAAGTTTTAACATTACAATTCCGCTTCGGTTGAAATGAATTAGTGAGTCTTTAAATTTTTTGATTATAATTTCTTAAAAAATATTAAAAAGATTCATGGCTTTATATTATTTATATTATTTCAAAATAACCTCATATTAGAAAAATACTGTCTGGGGATGGATGATAAAATGAAACAAGTATTACATTTTCAAGTATTACTACATAAATTACATATAGCAGAAGAATGACAATTTCGAGGTTTTAAACTTGAACTTAGCCCTACATAAAGTATTTAATTTTTTTATTTGCATCTATTTAGCTTTTAAAAATTGAAGAACCATGGTTATAAAAAGCTAAGCGGCTATTAAAAGTTAAGCTTAAGTTTCAATTTTTAGCAACAGGAATTTCGCAAAATGTTACTAATGATAATTTATTCAAAATACTGGGTTGTCCGGAAAGTATATGCTGATTTTTAGTCGTTCATATTCCAACACGTCAAACTGATTTTACATTTTCGATTAGAGCCTACTTCAAACTATCTCTTGAGGAAAGCAAGTTTAAAATTACTTAAACTGTGTCAATTTTGGGCTGCTATGAAAACGTAAGATTATAAGGTGCAGTTTAGACGCTTGATGCTTTTCTTTTTACCGTAAAGGCAAAATTACCTGGCAAGCAGCAAAAAGATATGTGCTGTCTACGATGAAGATGCTTTATCTGACAGAACTGTACAGGTGGGGTTTAGAGTTGGTGATTGTAGCCTTCTTGATGAAGAACCCTTAAGAAGACCCCCTCCCACACACACACATTAAAGATGACGACAAAATCAAGACATTGATTGAAAATTATAACGCGAGAATTAGAGAAACACTAAATTTGTCAAAATCCACCATAGATCAGCACTTAGTGAAGTGGGTACTTAAATTGCTACGATGTTTGGATACCACATTATCTGAGTGCAAAGAATCATTTTGAATCACATTTCTATCTAATTTGCTATGTAAACGCAACGAAAATGCAAACATTTTGAAGCAAATTGTGACAGGTGATAAGTAACTGATTGTTTACAACAATGTTCAGCGAAAAAAATTCTGGGGCAAGCGACATGAGCCATCTTTGGTCACCCCAAAAGTAAGCCTTCATCCTAGGAAAGTCATGCTTTGCATAGGGTGAGATTGGAAAGAAATCCTGTACTATGTGCTTCTGCAAAGTAACCAGTCAATTGATTCTGAAAAAATACTGCTCGCAACTGGATGAATTAAAAGGCAGCAATTCAAGAAAAATGCCAAGAATTGGTGAGCAGAAAAGGTGTTTTCCATTAGGATAACGCCAGACCTCACGTTTCTTTTGCGACGCAGTAAAAATTGTAACAGCGTGGCTGGGATATGATACCCCACCCGTCATATTCACCAATTGCTTCTTTAGATTTTCAATTATTAAGGTCCTTGCAAAATAATCTCAGTGATAAAAATGTTAATTCTTTGAAAGGCATAAAAAAGCAGCTGAAAGAGTGCTTTACAGAGAAACCACCGAAAATTCTGGTAAGACGGATTCTTTTAAGTTTAGGTTGTGCAATAAAATGGTTCATGTTTAGTTGAATAAAAATTTAATCGCATAATTTTGTTTTGTACCTTAATTTGTGCGTTGTGGTGCAGTGGATATCGGCTTAGAACGAGAAATTGGGAAGCAGAGTTCAAATTCCAGTTGAATACCCCTTTTCAAATGTCTCTTCCCTCCAGTTATGGGTTAAATAACAGGACAGATCGAGTTCTGTAGACTTGGTTGGCAACCAGTCTACCGCAGAAAATAATGGCAACCTACTGCTGGATAATCTTCTGTCCAGTCAGTCATGTCTCGAGACATGATCGCTTAAGCGTGTATCACGTATGGCACTAACTTTAATTTGTGCATGAACTTTCCGGATATAACCATTTTTTTTTTTTTAGTCATCAGTGACTAAATCGGTTCCCCTACCAGGCTATTCTAGTGATAAGAGTGACTATACACCCACTAAGACATGTCAAAGAGTGTATGAACCTCCTTGTAAGGTCAACAGGCATCTTAGCACAAAGACATCGTCTGATCTCCATAGTTAATTACTTAGTCAGTGCGGTGATGACACGGTATAGGCTTCCTAAACTTAAATCAACGACTAAGAAGGAATCCTTCCCCTGTCCATCACTAAGGCGTGTCTTTAAGTTGGAGAGCATCGGCTGTCGTTTGACCTGGAGAGAGTGGGCTCCACCGGGTCTACTCGTGACCTTCGTTAACGAAGGTCACTGTCTACTTGCCCAAGACACACTACGCATGAATAAATAGCTACCCGGCTATCAATCTAAAAAATGTAGCAAGAAAGAGCCAGGTGGACAGTAATCCTACGACCACACCCGGTCAATGAACTGATGATGGCGAAGATTATAATAAAAACAGAAATACAGTGATTTTTTTGACGCCTGTATATTCTTGGCTGAAAGAAATATCATTTTAAGCTACAATCCGGCTAATATCCTCGTTTGTTTTTTTTCCTTTTGTTTGTTTGTTTTTAGGAGTAGCTTTTTTTTTTTTTTTTAAATCTTTTGCTTCATGTTTAGGATTCCGTTTAACCCTTTGTGTGTTAGTGGCATTATCGCTTTGCTTTGGTTGAAAGGATTAAAAAAAAAATACTCGTTGTAAAATACTAACGTAATTGTGTTCTTTAAAAATAGTTTTCCTTTTTCAACGATAACACATACGTTTTTAAATGAATAAATTTGAGTATTCGTTATATTTTTACCATTAGTTCGGAGTGTCAATTATTGTCATTACTAAAATCGGGTTTTAGTTTAAAACAAAACTAGTTCAATGACAACGAAAACAACATTGATTATGGGAAATTCATAATTATTTCACTAACCAATTATTTTGAATATTGACAAATTCAGAAACAAAAGTGACAAAAAATAAACAAAAAAATATAATTATAAACAATTAAAAAAGATCACTTCTTATATTTTTCAACCTTTTAAGAAACTTACGATAAACATATAGTACTTCAAGTACTTTTTTTCATTTATACTCTTAATACTTACAACTTATACGAAAGCTATAAATGACCAATGAATGAAGAAATTGCAAATTATACAAGTTTTATAAATAGAACATGATTTGATATCGAGCATGCAATGATACAACTGACTATATAGTTATCCGGTTTTTCTGATATTAACTACTGGTAATAAAACGAAAATATATTGACGATATCGTTGCAACTGTTCAATAGTGCTCACAAGCGACCTACTAAGTAGCAAAATCTTATGAAATATTTGTAAATGTCTATTTGTTTCCGATACAAGTCAGTCATTTTACAAATCTCAAAATAGGTCAATTGGAAGTTGGAACTAACTTTTAATCCCAAAATGTCAGGAACACGTTGGATATCACTTTCAAAATCGGTTGAAGCAGCAAGATAACAAAAACTGGTCAAATTTACACTACAGTATTCATCGTACATAAATAAATTAAACCATGTTTGAAAGTCACAGTCTAAAATTATCATTGCACCAATTTTATTGTTCGACTCTCCGTTCTATGAACAGAAAAAAGTAAATTAAATTTTAATATAGAAGTTGTCTAGCTCTTTAAGTTTATATTAATAAAAAATAATTCATCATTCAAAACTTTTTTTTTTACTTGTTTAAATAATTCGGTAGTTTTTAAAAAAATCTAATCAAACACTGATTATTTCGACTTATCAACACGGATTATATATATATATATATATATATATATATATATATATAAAAAGCAAACAAACTAGAAAATTCTAAAGATCTCTCCACTAATTATATACAAAGCTATACACTTAATAGTGCTTATACTTTGAATTACTAAATAGTGATCAATGCTGATAAACGAGTCCATATGGAAAACATCTGGAATCTGGATAGATTCAATGAGACAGCTTGTAATAAGGTTGCCTTGGTCATGAATGGACAAACATTATGGAAAAGAGACGTAATATTATCGAAGTTTGAATATAAAGAGAATAAATGTACTACACAGATCTTACGATCTTCTTCATTATTCACTTATCTGTGTGAATGAAAAGATGGATACCACTTTGGAATTCGTCGGCCACGCCA
The DNA here is from genome assembly GCA_037127315.1 of Ascarosepion bandense. Lineage (NCBI taxonomy): Eukaryota > Metazoa > Mollusca > Cephalopoda > Sepiida > Sepiidae > Ascarosepion > Ascarosepion bandense. Next base: position 2,500,631 of record JBBBDQ010001228.1, on the reverse strand, counting down.
GATATGCTGCTAGTAAATAAAAATAACTTTTCTTTTCGGTAGGTGTCAGAAGAAACATCTTTCTCTCTATCTCGCTCTCGCTACTAGTGTTTATCATCTGAATATTGCCCAAGGCACCTTTTTAAAGATAAAAGATTTAGTGAAAAATCTATTTTCTTTTTTAATCTACAACAAAATCACTGGATTTTAAAACAGTTATGTTGAAATTCGGCTTAAACAGAAAACAATGTTTAAATCCTAATTTTAAGCTAGCAACAATTAGTTATGAATTGTGGTACAATCCTGATACAGAGCCAGTAGTTCGGGGGGACACACTAGAGAGATCAAAACCGAATACTGATGGCACTTTTTTTTTTTTTAAGAGTAAACTTTAGAATAACTTAAAATCTAGAAGTGTCTCTATAAATGCAGGAAATTAGGAAATTAATTGCCATAGAAATCTAGCATTGAAAACAATTGCGTTAAATTAAAAAAAATTTTTTTTCATCCAAATAAGCGATAATGCAAACAAAACATTATCATTATTTTGAAAAGCTTTCTTACAATTATAAGCAAGACTTAAGTAAAAACTTATCTTTTCATATGCAGTTTTCTCATCGAAAGATGTTTCCACAATTTAACATTGTTATGGTCATATCTCTTCAGAACGTGGGCGATCATAGCGCTCCACAACTTCTTATTTCTAAGTAGTATTTCTCTACTATCCCCGTTCTCCCACTCATTTACGCAAACTCGTTAAGTAGGTTACTCACCATTTCTCCTCAACGTCTTGCGAGTGTCAAATTCTCAAAGCTCTCTTTCTTCGTTGAAATGTTAATTTCCAGATTTTAAGTATAATTTTTGTTTTAAATTCCCTCGTTGTTTACGCATTAACACTAGCTATTAATTGATCAGTATAATTTTTCAAATTAAACTAATCGTTTTTATCAGTCATTATTGATTGTTAATATAAATTATACAAATTATTCGGTGTAGAAAACGGATCATTTCACCCCAAATGATGTTAAGTTATTTATCCCAAATATTAATTTTTACTCAAAGAAACTTTAATTTTTTTTAATTTTTGGCATTCTTTTTAAATTTTAAATGTAAAAATCAAAATCTGTTTAGCTTGCCTTGCAACAACTAACACTCGGAATTATAGATTAGCATAAATTAGAGAGTTATTCACGTTAAGTCTGTTTTAATGATATTCGAGGTACTTACACGAAACGTTTACAATCTTTAAAAAAACTGTTTTGTGCTTGTTCATCGAAGCGAGCATGAACGTTGACTTCAGAGTTGAAAATTGCGCACCCGAGTCGCCCATATTTGGGGTGATCGCAAAGGTCAACCCGACTAGATTGGAATCGAAGGGCCTCGCTCCGGGAGAATTTACTATGAATTTTAGTAAATATAAATTCTTTTTATTTGGGGATGAATTAAAAAAAAAAAAAAAATCATACAAAAGTTTTACCCGTTTTTCGTTTATACAAACGTAAACTGTCTAACCAAAAACTAATACTTGAACCTCTAACAGAAATGCAAATGTCAATTTGTCAAAGGGATATTCTACCCTAATACAATGGGAAGTAATTTATTTGAAGTGAAAATTCATTTCCGATTTTAAGATTTTCTATTATTTTCTCACGCACAGAAAAACTGGTACAATCAGCTTACGTTGGTACAAATAAAAATAATTTCATAAAGATATCACGAAAATATATTAATGATTATTAAGCCTAGAAAGACAAATCAGCATGACAAATGAGGATAATACAGACAGCGAAATATATTAATAAAAAAGAAAAATCTGAGGAAAAATATTTTATGTTTATAGAAATCTTAAACACTGTACCACATTTTTGGTCTCATTTACCAGGCAATGCACACAATCTATTCAAATTACAGCATAAATAAGATGTGTCTGTCAGATTAGAACACCGTTCTGCTGTTAAACTTAAAATAATGCATATTTGTTTTTAAATTTCAAATTTGATTTGCATCTTATGTCTAATTTCTATTTTTAATAATTGAGAAAAATTATTGTGTCAATATAAATATTGAAAAAAAAGGTGGGGGTAATAGAAATTTAAAGTATATCTAACCTCGTAAACTTGAAAAATACGCGCCATTTTTTAATGTCATGCTTCAATAAGGGTATTTACTGTTCTCCTTACTCCCAGTAGAGCAAGTTGTGACACAAAATCTATTTTTAGAGTGAGGAACTCAAGCGCGGACGCTCGGGGCGCTGGACAAAGATTACCCAGCCCCCACTGACGAGGTAATTGGGTACAAAGCTTGTCTTAGCATGTCTAAGCATTTTTTTTTCTGATTGTATAGAATGCTTCAATCAGTGATACACGCTTGGGCGATCATGTCTCGAAACAGATATGACTGACTGGGCAGAAGATTATCCCGCAGTAGGTTGCCATTGCTTTCTGCGGTAGACTGGTTGCCGACCAAGGCTATAGAACCCAATCTGTCCTATTTAACCTATAACTGGAAAGAAGAGACGGATTAATACCTTTCCCAAGGAAATTTGCGCGTAAGAGAATACAATGGATTCAACTGGAATTCGAATCCCCGGCTTCTACGTTCCGAGCCGATATCCACTGTACCACGACGCACATCCAAGTGAGAAATAAATGCAGATGTTTCAGTGTACGCGATCAGTGCTTTCAAGTGGACATCACATCAGCCTTCATTTAAGAAGTTTGCGGACGTTTCCCAAACTATTAGCCAGCGACAATAGAGCAAAATGATGAACGAGAATTAAGTTTCCGTGAAAAAGTTTAAGTTAAAAGATCCGTCAATTAACAATTTTTGATGTGTACAACTAATTATCAAAGTTTAAGAAAAGAAAATAGATATCGAATATCATGTAAATAAAATTATCCAAAACCAACTCAAATAAATAAAACAGATTATACTGGCTGCGTTAAAAACGAAAACTGAAATAAATAGGAATATTTTTAGTAAAATCTACAGCATTCATTTTCTAACATAAAATTGAGATTTTTCCTGATTATATATATATTTTTCTAAACATATACTGTTAAATATAAGAGACAATGAATGTCTTATGTTTAAACATGAGCAGTTCTAAACATTGTATTTTGGCTTTAATTTTAGTTGAAAATAAAGACAAAAATTCTCCAACATTTTTTATTAATTTGGTTCTAAGCTTTTGGCTCACATGAGCCATCTTCAGAGAGGTTATTAAGACGGTAATACAATAACATCCACCATCACCGACGATTTTATTTTGTGTTGACAAAACTCCGCTAGGCAACGGCGATAGTTACCAAAAATAAGAAACGCAGTTCGTAAATTTGCAATGCGGTTCTATGACGTCACATCGCGTGATAGCGCGAAACAACAGAACCATGTATTCAACAAATGCAATGTAACGTGTTATGACCGGATTTAAACGTGATTTTATTAAGTATGGGTTGTTTGGATTTAATGTAGACGGCCTCCAATATCTGAAGGATCTTTTTACTGTGTATATGAGTAAGGATTATTGTATTGTTGGCTAAAATCTGTCTGATATTACCTACATGTTCATGTTTTTCTGAGAAATGTTGTTTCATTGTACTCTGATCACAAAAGTGTCAGGTAAAATCGTCGGTGATGGTGGATGTTATTGTGTTACCGTCTTAATAATCTCTCTGAAGATGGCTCATGTGAGCCGAAAGCTTAAAACAAACTTAAAACATTATCCAAATGTTGGAGAATTTTTGTCTTTATTTTCAACTGAAATTAAAGCCAAAATACGACGTTTAGAACAGCTCATGATTAAACATAATAGACATTCATTGTCTCATATTTAACAGTATATGTTTAGAGAAATTATATATATATATATATATATATATATATATATATATGGGATTATCCTTATAAGTTAATTTAGGTTTTGCCATTAGATTATATTTTAAATTCAAAGTAACTTCATTCTGTTGCATTTGAAATTTGTCAAGTAGTATTTTTATTAATATTTTATTTTAGAAAATAAATATTTTGGTATGTTCAGTCAGTTAAGTGCCATACTTGATACACGCTTGTGCGATCATGTCTCGAAACAGACATGACTGACTGGGCAGAAGATTATCCCGCAGTAGGTTGCCATTGCTTTCTGCGGTAGACTGGTTGCCGACCAAGACTATAGAACCCAATCTGTCCTGTTATTTAACCCATAACTGGAAGGAAGAGACGGATTAATACCTTTTCCCAAGGGTATTTGCGCGTAAGTGAAGGCAATGAATTCAGCTGGAATTCGAACTCGGCTCCCCGATTTCTCGTTCCGAGCCGCTACCCAATGCACCACAACGCACATCCATTTCGGTATGTTACGCATTAAAAAAAAAAAACAAAAAACTAAGAATGACAGGAAGGAGAAAAAAGTGCATTATGAAATGGTACTACAAACAATCAAACGTGTTAAACATGATTTGTGACGTTTTGTACGGTAGATATATCGATTAATGAAATTTTATGAAGACCAGTTGAGGTTGACAACGATCAAATAAAGACATTACCTGAGAATAACATGGAAGACAGCCGAAAAGTATTGCCTCCAGTTTAAATGAGCTTGCCAATTAACGAAAAGTATCTGTCCAGAATTGGTTAATAGAAGCTTAATATTTCATCGGGATAACACCACATCACATATTTGGTGACCAGGCAAAATTGTTACAGTTGAGTGAGTGGTAAATATTCATCGGATATCGAAATTCCAGTTTATCTTTAATTGTAATCTTTACAGAATTGTCTTCATGATGCAGACGGGGGTAAGTTATATAGAAAAACTATCTTGTTTGTCATATAAAGACACGGAAGATTATATATCGGTTAAACTAAATGGAGACAGCTGCCCGGAAATGGATAATAGAAGAAGCGTTATATTCCATCGAGATAAATTGTTACAGTTTGAATGGGAAATATTCTTTAAATTTTGAACTTTTAAATTATATTGTAGTTTTTATAGAATTATTTTCATGATAGGAAAATGCACAATGGAAGAAGTACCTAGAACTTTTTTTTCCTGATAAAGGTAAAATGCTTACTGGATGTTATTAGTTACCTGCAATGTCTGGAGATGGAACACGAAAGATATATCGCTTAAAGTTTAAGAAAATTAAAACTTATCTTAAATCGAACTTTCCTGTCAAGCCAATATGTATGGGAATAAAAATGATCATTAAAGAAATCATCATTAAACTGTAAAGTTATAAGCATTTTAAAGAAAATTTGCTGGGCTATTTATATTTGTAAATGTCTAATCATGTGTGCACATGTATATATGCAGTATACGAACTGAGAAATTTAATTACAATGAAAAAAGCAATTTTTACTTTTTAAATATTTAGCCCTCCTTAAAAATCAACTAAGTTTCGATTGTTTAGAATTTAACCTTGAATTAGTAGTTTATACAGAATATTATATATATATATATATAATTTACTTAAAATTAAAGTAAACTTGGAAAAAATGCTAATGCTAAAAAAAATGCTAATTTTACGTTTATAGTTTAAAAAAAAATGTTATCGGATCAAATATTGCTTTAATAAAATAAAAAAGCACTTTTCGAATAAGAAATTGTGCGAAATAGAAAAATAAGCCTGGTGTTTGTTAATTTAAAAGTCTAACTTCCGCATTTGGTAAACAAGATAACGGAGAAAGAAATTTGGAAACAAGATAAGTTAAAAATGTCAAAAGATGCTTTTTTTTTCCTAAGTTATTAAGGAATAGAATACATTTTAATTAATTTCTACATCTTACGTTTTATCAACGCTTCTTTAATCTATTTTTCTTAAGTATATCAACATTAAAAAAGAAAAAATGCATATAGGTTATTATTACCAGTGTTTTCCATATCTACTGGATTCCGGGCCGTATTGATCAACTATGTAATAATATCAATATTTTATAATTGTGAGATTAAGATTAATAAAAAATACACAATGAAAATTATTTAATTTTGACTAGCCTTTCATTCTTATCCTTCTATCTCATTATGTTTACTGTATTAAAGTTATTTTAATACAAGCTGTAAGATGCAAGTTTTGGCTAACGTCGCTTTACTGCAATTTATGGCAGAACAATGGATCTGTTAGTTAAGTTATATCAAACGGTTACCAAAGGTAATCACCACTAAACAATATTCCTGCATAACAGAAAAGTAGATCATAGCTTTCCATTTGCGGTACAATTTCGAGGAACCTACAATAAATGAATCAGCTTTAAAATATATAACAGACTGTTCCCAATTATAAAACAAAAGCCTGTAATGTATATTTTCTTGCCATTATACGCTACTTCTTGTAGGACACGACTAGTCTAGAAGACCTTTTCAAGAAGATATAAGTATAGAGACTATCCTAGCCTATTTGAAGGTGGTTGGTCTATACCAAAAATCGTAGCACTAAATAACTCAGTTTTTAAACCAGAACTGGAGCGTGATGGAACCACTCAGTCAGTTAAGTGCCATACGTGATACACGCTTGGGCGATCATGTCTCGAAAGAGACATGACTGACTGGGCAGAAGATTATCCCGCAGTAGGTTGCCATTGCTTTCTGCGGTAGACTGGTTGCCGACCAAGGCTATAGAACCCAATCTGTCCTGTTATTTAACCCATAACTGGAAGGAATAGACGGATTAATACATTTCCTAAGGGCATTTGCCCGTAAGTGAATGCAATGAATTCGCCTCCCCGATTTCTCGTTCCGAACCGATATCCAATGCACCACAACCAACCACCCTAAAAGATTGTTTACAAGCTATATATATTTTCGGCAATGATAAACAAATCAAATCCTTTTGTCAATAGTAGTAACTTTAAAACGTTCTGTAAAATTTTATTATACCATACTCTAGTAAAACACTTAGAACCGCCAATACTAATTTTCTTACTTCATATTCACCTACAAATATCAACTTATACTTAATCTTACATACCGATTCAGATTTTAATCTATCTACAATTGTAGAAAAAAGTGAGGGGGGAGCAAACAATTATATTCATAAAAATATATTTATTAAAAAAAATAGTTAACAGGTAATAATGATTCTAAACTAATTTAATAATTTGAAGTATTGTTTTCATAATCAAAATATAGCTTAAATTTAGTTACAAGAAAAACATCTGTGTTAATTTCTAAATAATATTAAATACGTTTTATTGTAGTCATACTCACCTTAATTATCACCATTTAATGAGTACTTACCAGATATGCAATTTCATAAAGACTATTACAATTAACAATTGAATGTCTTTCATCACCAGTATTAATCCAAAAGAATGCTCCTGGGCCAAGAATTTTACTACTTTTTAAAAAATCTTCATTAATTAAATTAAGTTCTAAATAAAATTCTAAGTAAAAAAAAAAAAAAAAAAAATAATAATAATTCCCACAAGAATCTGGCAATAGAAAAAAGCGATACCAGTAAAAGAGCCTACTTGTTTGTACAATGCATACACCTAATGCAGACCAAACTCTTCCTATTATATCATGTTGCCAAGATAAGAAACGTAGCCACATTCATGCAATCCAAGCAAGAAACTACGATATAAATCCACACATCTGTAACGCTGTACGAATAATTATATTGCCTGTTCTAAAAGTATCTTTTATCGTGTACTTTTCTTTTTCAATTTCTCAAATTCACCTAGTTCTTTGCCATACTTTATAAAACCTGCAGTAAGTGTTCAATAAAATGGTGTTTCTAGCCATTATTTCCAACATGAAAAGCTGTTAATATTTATCTATTAAACTAGACCTACATTTTATATAAAAAAACAAAAACAAAAAAAAAAACAGTATTCCATTTATTACTAATATACATACTCATTTATTTACATATATAACCCTTAAAAGCATTTCAAAACAGTGTCGATATTTTTAGCACAACTTAATTATTTACATTAGAAATAAAATCAAAGAACATTTTAAGATTACATATATTTCTAATTAACTGATTTTGAAATACAAAAACAATCTAATATGAAAAATTTAAACTATTAAATTAGCATTTTCACAAGGAGGGCTGCAAAAAATAACTTTTATATACACTGTTAAGTTTAGATATGCGTTTATAGCCTGAGTGTAAAATAAAAACACTGACCCCAGATTCTAAATGTTTAACAAATAAGTTAAATGAAAGTATATTTCGTTGTTTTTCACATCGATATAATTGTCATTTTTTATAGATCATTAATTTTAGGATAGTTAAAGATTTAATGCGCAAGTGAATTATGAATTTAGGAAAAAAAAAAAAATTTTTTTTACACAAGCAATAGAAGTCCAAAATTAAGACCACAAATTATAATAAGGGTATCAGACAATACAATTAACTAATCTATATGTTAAATACAATTATATATGCACACAAGAGTGTATAAATAAATTTTCAGATATGTGTGTGTGTGTGAGAGAGAGGATTAATCGAAATATAAAATGTGCCACTTAGCTGATTGATGAATGAGGAGATGAAGAGAAAGTAGGAAAAAGCTTACAGATTAAGCCTTTACCAACCTAATGTTTGTTGGGTAAGATCTCCCATTACAGTTTTCTTTCATTTCAACCTGAAGGAGCCGAACCCAATATGTCATTTTAGAAAGACGTGTTTATAAGCTTTTACACTGTCTCATCATCTTCACTTTTGTTTCAGGAATTAATATACATTCTACAAACACACATATCTCTCACATGTGTGATTTTCATTGAATGTGACAAAATTTTGCAATTTAGGATGTGCGTTGTGGTACAGTGGATATCGGCTCGGAACGAGAAACCGGGGAGCCGAGTTCGAATTCCAGTTGAATCCATTGTATTCACTTAGGCGCAAATACCCTTGGGAAAGGTATTAATCCGTTTATTCCTTCCAGCTATGGGTTAAATAACAGGACAGATTGGGTTCTATAGCCTTGGTCGGCAACCAGTCTACCGCAGAAAGCAATGGCAACCTACTGCGGGATAATCTTCTGCCCAGTCAGTCAAGTCTCTTTCGAGACATGATCGCCCAAGCGTGTATCACGTACGGCACTTAACTGACTGACTTACATTTTATTATAAGAGGACCAAGAGTGTGCAGAAATTATCGGTAGAAATGACTGTCTCAAGCACTTCCAGTTAATACTTTAGCATTTTTAATTGGTTCACTGTTAGTATATTATTTGTTATTGTATCTTATACTGTGTTGTATAAGAGTAATAGTAATGCCATGTTAGGTTGCCTTCAAAACACGCACAGTATGTATGACGGGTTTTAAAATAAATAATGCTAAGTTAGTTTTGGCGGGTTTTAAAATAAATAATGCTAAGTAAGTTTTGGCGGGTTTTACACCCATCTGCAAATTGAGAGTGCTTGCTTTTTTGACAGAGAAAAAAAACCCTTATAAGCCAACCACATACCAGAATATGGCCTATGCGCTTTCCGCAAAGACAGAGTGTATTATGACATATGATAACAGTTGGATTATCTGGGAACTTACATGCTCATTTACATCGAAGCACACTGCACTTACCCTACGTGTGCAAACCAAACACTTTTGTACTATGAACATGTTTTCTGACTTGTGCCATGGAAACCATAATTTTGTCTACAAAGATGTCTATATGCTAAAGTGGCATCTTGGATTGCCATCATACGGCAGTACAGTATTGATAATTGCCTTCAATATAAGAGGTGCCACAGTGAGACCGAAGCCTAGTTGCATAAGGCAGTATCTGCTCTTTCAACAGTTTGGAAAGGCCACAGTGACTGGTGTGCGTGGACCTGTAGGTACACTTTATACATCGTTCCCTCATTGTTACTATTCCTTAGACATCTGTACTTCCTGTGAATGTGCGTGTGCTTATTTAACTCTTTGTAATCCATTACAAGGCATATTTTTTTCTCGCTCTCTTGAATGACAGCCATGAGTGAAACTAAACTGTTGAGAGGTTCAAGTTCCTCCTCAGGATATAGTATGAGCCAGATGATAACTTCTGGTTAAATTCCTTATCTACCAGTTCAAACACAGGATACTCTTATCTTGTTTCAAAGGTTTGTTGGTGCCTGATTTTCAGCCTACTTTCATGACACTGTCCATTGTTTTTCTGATCAAATTCAATAGTAAAATCTGATTTTGCTATTGTAAGAGCCACATACAAGAATGATTCTTCTGTCAAAGAAGAAAACCACAGCACCCAAAGGAATGATTCCTACTCCCTCAAGTTTCTTAATTGCATTCATCCTGATCAGGGGGCTAAAACCAAATGGCTTCTCTCAAACTATCAGTACATTGATCTTGACAGGACTTCCACCTTGCAACTGAAGAGTGAGAACTGACCCTCACAACAGGCACTGGTCTCCCAGTCTATAGTTGTTACATATACGGGCCCCTTTGTCCATGAATGGTATATATCTCTGCTGGCTATAGCAACATTGGTGACTGTTCAGCTACCCACTTCAACCACTAGTAGAGCCAAACTAAAGACACTGGCACTAATGAATCTGTTTTCCCAAGACAGTTTCAAGACATATGGCAGTAACAGTATATGGCATTGCATTGTCCTCACTCTTCTGCTGCCATTTTCTTAGCATCTAATAGCCCATTCTGACATCGTCTTCCATGCATTGCATTGGCTGGGTTGCCGTTGCTACTACATCTCTCATGATCATTTTGGCTTAGGCAAGCAGATGGTCAATAGACAGCGCATCTATCCAAGATGATACATGAAGATTCTGCTTTATATCACCAGGCAATCTGTGCACAAATGTTTAAACCAGCATATGGTTGCTCATCTTGCCCAACAAGAACACGAATTTCAATTCAACCAGGTATATATCCACAGATTCTACCTGACCACATGATGCCATGAACGAATCTGTAGCAAATGCTGTAACTAAGGCAGTCTTTATCCTGCCAGAATTGTTTTTTTCTTTGTCATTCAGCAGCTGATAAACTGCAAATGCTCTATCCATAAGACTCAAAGAGATCAAGTGCTCCAGAGACTTCACTCCACACAGCTCACAAACTAGTTCCAGCTTCTTCACTCATTCAACCACTGGAAAACCAGATGCTGATCTGTGAAACTTCAGAATTAATTTTAAGTCAAATTTGGTTCCAGCTTGTGTGCATCAGGTATAGTTTCCCATGTTGAGAGCACTCTTTTTCGACTAAAAAAAAAAAAAAAAAAAAAAAAAAAAAAAAGTCTTATATAGCTCTCTTGTACTATTCATATGCAAATTGTAAGCATCATTTACTGTAAGCAGAAGTACTTCTCTCAACAGCCCATTGTGGAAGAGAATGTAACTCCTGGTGCTTACAGCACTACATGCAACCAACTCTTAATCTCTAATTGGACTGATCTAATTCTTGGTAACAGCCAGTCAGTCAGTTAAGTGTCATACGTGATACACGCTTTGGGCAATCATGTCTCGAAAGAGACATGACTGACTGGGCAGAAGATTTTCTCTCAGTAGGTTACCATTACTTTCTACAGTAGACTACAGTAAACCAAGGTTATAGAATTCAATCTATCCTGTTATTTAACCCATGGCTGAAGGGCAGAGACAAATAAATAGCTTTCTTAAGGGTATTTGCATGTAAGTATATACCCCGGATGGATTTCCACAAGCAAGAAAATAAACTGTTAGTATAGAAGTCACAGCTACATCTATCCAGCACCTGTAAATTGATGCGACCTCGGCATAAGTCTAGTACTGCTTAATTACTTTATATAAACATAAAAAATTGTTTAAATGTTTCTTCCATGGTTAACTTTATGTAGCCATGTTTAGAATAGAAAATTCAACTTACCATAATAAAACAAGAAAATTTTAAAAATAGATGACATGTTAGAAATTAATATATTACAATTTAGTTTTCTATCTATTGAATAAGTATTCATAATATACTGATTTTCTCATATTGTTAACTCTGTATTAAATTAGTTTCATCAATGTAAGTCCTTTTTTTTTTATTACATACATGAAATTTCTTGAAACATTACCCTTATCAAAGTTTGTTTTTATTTGTAAATTTTTGAAGGTACCTATTTATATGGTAATTATTTTGTTGACAACTTAAAAAGATTCATAAATTTTAATGAATGCCATATAATATTTAATATACTGTATATCTCATCCATATGCCAGTTATATTTGCCATATACACAGCTGTTTTATTTTCTGAGACTGACCAATGGTAGCCCAGTCAGCTTTTTCTTCCTTTTCTCATTTTTAACCATTTTCAAGTTGCTGTTGGTGACTCTATACTCCTTTTCTGTGTGTGTATTTTTTCTCCATTTTTATGGCAAATTTAAACTTTATATGCCTTGAAAAATCTATACACAGTTGTTAAAACTAAGTGTATACATATTGTTACCCACTTAAATATTTTTTTTTACCAGTAATCATTTTTTTTTCTCCTTCAGCCTGTGAAAGTCTTTTGCTGGTTTTAGGCTCTCCCCAGATTCATGGGGTTGTATGTGCCATTACCCTACAATACTGACTTAATGTGTTAGTATGGGTGGATGTGACATGCTTGGGCAATCTTGTCTCCATGTCTCTCTTCAATTCATGATCACCCAAGGATATTTCTATGTCAATGGATGTAACAAACCCAATTTGAACTTGATTCTCAAATTTCTCATTCTGAATTGTTATTAATTACTCCAGTGAAACATACAATAATACATGGCACCTGGTATTCCCAAGTGGTCACCTATCTGGTATTTATTTCACTCAATGCTTACTTGTAGGATGTCCTTTAGAGAAAAGCTTGGTAGGAGAAAACCTATAAGTTTTGTTCAAGCAGTTCAGTCAGTCAGTTAAGTGCCATATGTGAGACACACTTTGGGTGATCATCTCTCAAAAGAGACATGACTGACTGGGCAGAAGATTATCCTGCAATAGGTTGCCATTGCTTTCTGCAGTAGACTGGTTGCCAGCTAAGGCTATAGAACCCAATCTGTCCTATTATTTAACCCATAACTAGAGAAAAGAGACTGATTAATACCTTTCCCAAGGGTATTTGTACGTAAGTGAATGCAAGGAATCCATCTGGAATTTGAACTCTGCTTCGCGATTTGTCGTTCAGAGTTGATATCCACTGCACCACAACGCACATTTGTAACAGTAGTGTTTTATAAAATGTGCTTCTGTTATCTTTAAATGTCTTTTACAATTATATCATTTTAAAATGACAGTATTATCCACAAGAATTTTTACTTATAGGTGAAGGAAGTTGGTATCAGTCTTTAAGTGCTTCCTTATAAAACTAAGATCTTTAAGTGGTTAGAGGTCTACTTAAAGAGCTTTTAACATGACCTATCTGGTCATTTGAGGTTTTATTTTTAATACAAAATGCACAGCCTCTCACTGGACAATGAAATTGATAAATTACAATGTCTCTCTAAATTAATTTTTCTATTATGTTAAGATTTACAAGTTTGTAATCATAATTTGATAAGGAAGCACATAAAAGCTGATGTTCAACTAGTCCACATACCTAAAAGTCCTCATAAAATACTCTCATTTTAAAAACATTTAAAAATAAGACATTTAATACCACTTTTATAAAACTTAAAATGATTTACTTTGATTTTGAAACCAGCCAAAATATATTAAATGTATTTTGAAGGTATGCTAACTTGGAATTACTAATACATCTGTAAAACAACAGAATATAAACAAAAATATTCTAACAACAAATCCCTTGAAAATGGCTAAAGAATTAGCTGAAATCACTAAGGACGTTTTCTGCACATAAGTCTTCATAAAACAATTCTCGTCTGTCACATTCAATGAAACATTTATAAAAGGATAACTTGCTAAATCTACATGACAGATTATTCTATTTTTATTCCAATAGAAATAAGTCAACTGCTAGCAATTATTATTTTTGTAATAATTCTAGGTAGGAAAGTGTCTTTAATCTTACATGTTTCACTTTAAAAAGCTTCTTTAGAGATTTTTCTAACGACATCTTTAAAAAAAAAATCTCTGAAGAAGCTTGTAAAACTGAAACATGTTACATTAAAAACTTTTTCTTACCTGTTCTTATTCTATTCATCTTGTTGGATTTGATCCATATATTAGATAGATAAAAATGTATTAATCTAATTTTGCAATCATAAAAAAGCAGAAAAAAAAAAGAAATCACTTTACAAAATTATTTAAAAGATAATATCTAGATAAACGATTTATAAAATTTCTACAACTTACAATCTTTTTTTTTTCTTACACTTTCACAGGGAACTAAGACATGTAGGACTTTAAAAAAGGAAAAAGACAAGCATGTAATTTTAAATAGAATTTTATTTCAGTTTTTGTGAATGACCATTATACATTTTTCAAGAAAAGTCACAATCAACTGCAAATAATTAAAAAAAAAAAAAAAAGAAAAGAAAAAAAAAGAAATCTTAAACTATGCAAAATGAAATATTTTTCAACGTTTAGCTTTAATTTATTAAAAAAGTCAAAATGAAACATTAAAAGGTAATGAAAATTGTTTTAAAAAGAAAAAAAAAAGGTACATATTTTGAAATACAAGTGCACACAAATTTAAACTACTATGTTTGGATGAAATGTTACAATTTTCAATTAAAACAAAACTTATAATTCTTAGTAAAACTAGACAACTGAATATTGTACTTAAAGCTACAATGATGAATGTAAAAACACTTGTATTATAAATTAGTTCATAAATATCAAATAAAGTATTTGAAACTTGTTTGAATTATTTTCTGATCTCTCAAGCAATGAAGTCATAAATTTACTGAAGACTTCGTTGCCATTCAAAAAGAGAGAAAACTGTATTTATAAAGAAGATCTAACCATTAATAACTTGTATTGAATTATTATATTTGCTTATCTTTACCAGATATGAAAGAAAAAAAAAAATGTTCCGACTTCTACCATTTTATTGCGAAAACCAATAAAAATACCTCTCCTGAAGTCAAATAAGTACAAATTATTTATACACTTAAAAATTTATTTCCATCCTTTTTCATCTACTGGGAGAAAAAAATTCTTAATGATTGAGAATAAGGAAACTATCCATGAGAAAACAGTCAAAATAAAAAAATTTTTCATTAGTCATCTGTGTTAATCATGCTATAGAATAAGTATTGCTACTAATTTGTGATGCTTAAGATTAAAAATGAATTTTAAAAATTAAAAAGCTTTCTTGAAGCTTTCATTGAAAGCTAAAGGATTAAATTTACTATTTCCATTAAACAAAATATTCTGTAGTGGATTTAAAACAGAAATTATAATGATTGAAATCTATTCATTTTTTTGTGTGTGAAAAATAGCTGATTAGCAAACATTTTAGTTATTTGTTTTTACAGTGTAATTTTTTTTTTTTATAAAAAAAAAGTCTTCCAAAAATAAAATATAACCTTTCTGAAACTTTATGATGAATATTAACTGCTTTAAAATATAATTAATCTGATAAAAAAAAAGTTTACTTTATGTTTCAAATATTACAGAAATGGATTTTTAAAACAAAAACAGTAGTTGTGATGACACTTGTTTTGTGATTGACAAGCAATAACAAGCATTGATAAGGTGTTGACAGGTTAAACGTTGTTTCCATGCAGACTTTATCTGTTAAAACAATTTAAGAAAATGGCAGGTGAATGCTTTTTTATATAATTTTAAAGTAATCTTAATGTCCGAAAATAATCTCCTTAACCTAATTTTATGAATGTTGACTTTAAATTTACAACTGTCATCGATCTTATTTTCTGATAATGTTGTGTATGATCACCCATACTTTCAAAATGTATACACATTTTAACATTTATACACATAAATTAAAATTATTTTAAAAATCTTAGTGCATTATGATTTGCATTAAGCTTTTTAATTTATTAGTAAGTATAGTCTTCACTTAATAATCTAACATGATCAAAACCTTGAGGAAATTAAGGTTTTTAAAACTATAAATTATAATTAAAGAAATGAACACAATTCTTGTAAAAATTCATTATTAATCAAAAAATGTTTTCAAGCCTAGAATGACCATAATATATTATTTATAAAAGCAATTAAAAGCTCATGTAATTGAATAATGTTATAGTTTTATTGCCTTTTTCTTTTACTTTACTATATGGAGCAGATTTTATGTAAAACAGTAACTGTTATAAAAACACTCCCCAAGGAGTCCTGCTTTTAACTAATAAAAAAAGTGTTTAGAACATGTTTCTTACTTGCTTTTTATTTCTGAAGATGAAAAAGTTCAGTAACTTAAAATAGCTGGATATAAAGATTTGCTGATGATTTATTCAATTTTATATACTCAACTCCTGTGCTTGAAAAATGAATATATTTCAATAATATTTGAATTTTAAAGAAATTACGGGGTTTTTTTTGTTTATATTTTCTAAAAAGTATAAATCTAAAACATTCCAATTTTATGGTAAAAGAAAAATTGCTGCCATGTTTTGTTTACATGTAATTTGCAACATTCCAAAAGGGACAGCACTCTCTCAAGAATCATAATTTAATGTCCATAGAAGTGTCTATAAAATGTATCCATGCAATATTTGAGGGATGTGTGCAATTATTCAGAAAAATTTAATTAGAAAAGTTAGAGCAAACTGATACAAATATTTATGCATAAAACATTTCCCAACACCCAATCATTTGAAATTTAAGCTTAAAATTGAAGATTTAAATTGAATTTGTAAAGTAAGCAATTTAAATTTGCATAACTCAAGTTAACTATCACTTTTAAAATTCATTATTAAAAATATTAAAAAACTTAATGAGGTCAGCACTTTTCAATGAGATCTGTTTCATGAAATGAACTTTTCTCTCTTGGGACAAAAAAAATGTAATGTACCAAGATACCTTATCTTGAAAATAAAAAGTTATCACTGTTATATAATGGCTATTATTTTCTTTGCACCTTTCTTTAGGAAACTGTTCATACTTAGTTTTGTTTTTAATTAATTTTATGAGAATTAACCACTATATTTTAAGTACATTTTACATAGTGTATTTTAAACATTTATGGACTGAAAAATCAGGGAGCTGCGCTTGAATTCCAGTATGTTGCATTCATTTACATGCAAATATCCTTAGAAAAGTATTAATTTGTTGCATCTCCTAGGTATGGGTTAAATAGCAGAACAGACTGGGTTCTATAGCCTTGGTTACTGCAGAAAGTAACTGTGGTAGACAACTTACTGCAGGAAAATATTATGCCCAGTCTTGTCTTTTTCAAGACATGATCCTATGGCACTTAACTGACTGATTATTAATTACTTTTTTTCATTATAAAAAGATAGAAAATTATCTTTACCAAAACAAAAAGATCTTAAAATATATTCATCCTGTAATATCCCAAATGTAATTTACAATCACTCATTAATCCATAAATACTTAAAATATATGGATTTGTTTTTGTAAATTATCAAAAGAAAGGTTGATATAACTTGTTTATACCTTAAAAAACAGCAAAAATATATAAAATAGCTACAAGTAAATACTTAAAACAATGGTAAGAGAGAGAGAAAAACATTTAATGCAATAGTTTTAAGTTTTACAGAAAATTGATGAGCCAAAGATATATTCAAAAAGCATTTTGTACTTTACCTTTCAAGTATAAATAATACAATCATAAAATGTAAATAATCCATTCTATTTCTTTTTTAATATCTTACTATCTTAAATATTAGGAGAAAAAATTTCAACATGACAATGTTTAGCATCTGTGTCCCTAAGCATTTTAGTGTAAACCAAACAAAAAGATACATTTGAAATGAAAGTTTCCTTGACAAATTTAAGAATTATGAAATTGAAATTGTAAATCACTTACATGTAAAGTTCCTCATAAAATTTGATTTTCTAATTGCCATTGCACAAACATTGAAAGAATCTAATATCAACATGGACATTGAACCATCAGATGTGGCGGGATACCATCCAAGCTATCTGATGGCATAGAATAGTATTCGAGTTATCTTTATTTGATAAATCAGACAATCTGAGATCTTTTAATTTTTGTAAAGATAAGCATTATAAAATACAGTTAGAGAATTTAGTAATAAATTTTTCTTTGTTATATTTGTATTATCTTTACGAATTTGTTAGAATTTTTAAAATAGAGTTAAAAATAATAAGTTTATATTGTATTGGATTGTCCAGAAAGTACATGCCAATTTTTAAGGGAAATTAAAACAAAACAATTTTGCCATTAAATATTTAGTCAACTAAATATGAACTATTTTGATGCACAACCTAAACTTAAAAATTCTGCCTTCCCAGAACGAAGGGTGGGGTGTCTTGGCAAAGAAACCATTAAGGTGTTTTCTTTTATATTATCCAAAGAATTAACATTTTTATCATTGAGCTTATTTTGCAAGGACCTGAATAAATTAAAATCCAAAAATGCAATGTTTGGTGAATTCCAAGCTGCAACAATTTTTGCCAGGTCACCAAAAGATACACAAATTCTGGCATTACCTTGATGGAAAACAACACCTTTCTTGTTCACCAATTCTGGACATTTTTCTTGAATTGCTGCCTTTATTTCATTCAGTTGCAAGCAGTACTTTCCAGAATTAATTGACTGGTTGTTTTGCAGAATTATATAGTACAGGATTTTTTTCCCATTTCCACCAGATGCAAACCATGACTTTTTGAGATGAAGACCTGCTTTTGGGGTAGCTAAAGTTAGTTCCTGTCACTTACCATGGGATCTTTTTTTTGCTGTAATGATCCATTTCTTATCACCCATCACAATTTGTTTAAAAAGGGTGCATTTTCATTGTGTTTATATCACAGATGGAAATGTGATCCAAAAGATTTTTTTCACTCAGCTTATATGGTACCAAAGACTAAGTGCTTATGTTTGGTGGATTTTAATAAATTTAGTGTTTATGCCAAATTATCACATTGTATAATGCAAGTTACTTTCAATCAGTGTCTTGATTTGGTTGTCAAATGTGGGATGGGGGCTGCCTGAGCGTTCATCAACAAGGCTGCAATTAACAAACTGAAACTTAGCTAAAGTACTTTCACCATACACAGCATGTCTTTTTTGTTAATTGTGAAGCATTTTTACCTTTACAGCAAAAAAAAAAATAAATAAATAAATAAATAAAATAAAAATCAAGTGTCTAAATTGCACCTTATAATCCTCCATTTTCAAAGAGATGCAAAATTGACACAAATCAAGTAATTCTAAACTTTCTTTCTGAAGAGATAGTTTGCAGTGTGCTCTAATTGGAAATGTAAGCATATTGTATCTGTCAATAAATTTGATGTGTGTGTAATATGCTGAAATATAAACAACTAAAAACTGGCATGAACTTTCTGAACAACTCAATATTTAGCGATATGAACTAAGTCATTCAAGTTCCATACGCGATACACGCTTTGAGCGATCATGTCTCAAAAGAGACATGACTGACTGGACAGAAGATTATCCTGCAGTAGGTTGCCACTGCTTTCTGCAGTAGACTGGTTGCCGACCAAGGCTATAGAACCCAATCTGTCCTATTATTTAACCCATAACTGGAGGGAAGAGATGGATTAATACCTTTCCCAAGGGTATTTGTGCGTAAGTGAATGCAAAGAATTCAACTGGAATTTGAACTCGATTCCCCGATTTCTCATTCCGAGCCGATATCCACTGCGCCACAAGAAAAGTAACTTTGTTAACATTAATCACACACAGGAATGTGACACATAGAAAACAATGACAAATCTTTTCATGAAAATAAAAAGAGCAAAATAAGGTGTTGAGCAGTAATTTATAAAAATTAAAGTAAAAAAAAAAAAAAAAAAAAAAGAATTGAAGAGTAAATAGCAAAAAAAACATATAAAGAGCAAAATCGTAATTCTTTGATAAATTTATTTGAATTTTGTTAAAATATTCGGCGGACATGTATAACAAGCACTACCCCCATAATTATTTTGCTTTTCATTTTTTTTATTGATTAGACCCTAAACTTTCAGATTAGCACAAAGAAAAAAAAAAAAAAAAAGAAAAAACATGTAAAAATTCAATATCTAAAGATTTTTAGGGGGTGCTAAGTTTCTAGAACATTGTAATGTTCTAGTAAATCGATCCCCCAAAACGTTTTCATTAATTTCCTACAAGTTTAGAAAAAAAAAAAAAAAAAAAAGAGGGGGAGGCCACAACTCATCGTTGTCTTTTACTTGACCCCAAAACAAGTGTTTCCAATATGGGGGCTCAATTTACTAGAATGTTGTATGAGAAAATGAGCACCCACTAAAAATCTTTAAATATTGAGTTTTTCCCAAATTTTTTTTTGCTAATCTGAAAATTTAGGATCTAATCGATAAGAATTTAAAAAATTAAAAAAAAAAAAAAAAATGAAAAGCCAAAAAAAATTACCCGGGGGGGGGGGGGGGGTCATACAAGTCTGTCAAATATTTTAAACCATTGTATATGATTGGTTCAAATTAATTTTCTCTTTCCATACCACCCACCAAACCAGTTTACATACAATGATTAAAATATCTAGACTAACAAAATTTAGACAAGAACTGTTAGACTGCTGTAGATCTAACATGACAAGAATGAAGGCAAATTATAAAAAAAAAAAAAAAAAAAAAACTTTACTGAAAATTAGCATGAACATCCAAGCAGCTACAAATGTAGAGATCAAAAGTTAATTCAAACTGGCTTAAGTATCCAAACATCATTAAATGCCAGTAAGGCATACATAATTATGGGAAAATCAGAATAGGCCTTGGTAAGGAAAAGAATCCAGCATTATATAAACAGGATGAAATGAACTTTAAAGAAACAACCCCATAACATCGTAATCATTGTTGACCCAAATAGCACAAGGTTTAAAAAAATAAATTAAAAGATAAATTTTTAAATTCCTAACATGAGGAATACAACTTAAAATTATATTAGATTTTAAAATCTTCATAGACTGAAAGACCAAAAAATGACATCATTCTGCTCATTAAAACATTTAACATGGGCAAACTCCATAGAAAGGCTTTAACTTCAGTATTATCAACAAATGAATGTCATATATAGTTAAAATAATCCAAATTAAAGATGCTGTTACAGATTTCTAAACCACTGAGCTTAGATTGAATACTGCTACCATATCTGGTCAGTTACTCCTGCTATTCAGCTCTCGATTCTCTACAAAATCCAAAGGTGGATCTGCAATATAATCAATCCCAGTTTAGTCACTGCCTCACTGATTGGATGTGGCTTCCCTGTATCTTTTCTACAAATATTTTCATGGCTTTTGCTCTGACAAGCTTCTTTCTCTGGTACCCTGATCAGATGAATTTTACTAGATTAGCAAATAAGTCCCACACCTTTACTGTCAAAAGTCAAATGTAACTGGCATTTTTACTTTTCGGTTTCTTTTCTCACATTTCCTGCCTGTGGAACTATCCCATATACTTGCTTCCCTTACAGCTACAATCTCCAAAAGTTTAAGTGCAACATCAATTGCCATCTTCTATCTCCTCGATTCCTATCTTTTTCTTATCTTTTCCTCAACATCCCCCTGTACCTTTTTTTTTTAACCTTTACTCTCATACCAGTGGTGACACTGCCTTGCATGGGTTGAAATTATATATATATATATATATATATAATAATAAACTTCCTAAACCTAACATCACAAGAAAAAGAAATGGTAAGAAAAAGAAATGGTAATCAACAGAATGATACTAATATAATCATACTACCAGCAAAGGTAACAATGATTTGTAATGAAAAAAATAAGAAACCTACAAATGAAAAATTAGCTACTGAAATTGAGACAACCAACATTTAAAAAAAATAAAAATAAAAAACTTTACACAAATCTTAAGAGATTACTTCAACAACCACAGACAGTTGAAATGATATCATAAACATGTGTACAATCTTCCTAAAATTGATAAATGTATTCCTCTAAGACTGTTAATTGCTAAGGATTAACAGCTTATCCATTAAGTAGATTCCCACCCTAACAAATAATTCCTCATTCTATATAAAATGGTTGCCATTCAATTTTCCTAGTTTTAATGCTGAAAGGCCCTAACAAAGTAATGTCATATCAGTAGTTTGAGAAAATCTGGAATCAACCCAACTTTGAGAATGACTCAGTATTCAAATTCAATCTAATATAAATGTTAACATAATATACAAACAAACAATATATTTCTAATTGGGTTCTGAAAGATATCAACAAGGTATGGCTATGGGGTTACCATTGTCTCCAGTAATGGTGGATATATACATGGAATACTTTGAAGAAACGACCCTCAAAATTGCACCACTGAGACCAGCATCTATGTTAAAATGTATAGATGATACTTTCTACTTTAGCTTCACTGGGGAAAATGAGAAAAATGATAGTGTAAAAATCAGCATAACCTTCAATATTGTACATTATAGAAAGTAACAAATAATGAATTACTTAAGTATAGTGACAGATTTTATGATTATTAAAAAAAAAAAGTGGGGATAATCACACGACAAACTTTTCTTGAAGATGCTAAAAATCATGCATTTTCAGTGACTGTAAACTAAATGGACTTTAGGCATCCATTCTCTCAGTACCTTTAGTTTACCCTAACAGTTCAGGTTGGCTCCTTTACCCTACCTCCTATAGCCCAGATTCTTTCTTTCTGTTACATGAACAGCAGAATGTCATACACTATATGTAATGCTTAAAAGCTACAAATGCCTTGTATAAATTAAGAATTAACAATGTTTTCCCCTTGCCCTTTCTCTAATCTATGTTCATTTGCATGTGTTTACATTAATGAGGTATTGCCTTTCCAACAATACCTTTTTTGTCTGATATGCATCTATACCATATATTTCAGTGGTGTTCCTTATTCTGTCATCCTCTGTTTATTCATAGGTATCTATTACATTATTTACATAGACTGATATTTTATCTTGTAATTTTCTGTTACATATTAAAATATTTTGACAATATGAACCACAATATACAGTAAATAAAATCTTTATTATTATAGGTTAAGCAATACCCAATAGCAGCAGAGTACCACTGCAATAATGCACATTTAAGCCACCTCAGCTTCTGCCAAAACAATGTATTGAGTACTTAGAAAAAAATGAATTATCATTACACAAACTACATACTTCAACTTGTAGGACCCTCTGTATTATGTACTAGTAATGATGTGCGTTGTGGTGCATTGGGTATCGGCTCGGAACGAGAAATCGGGAAACCGAGTTCGAATTCCAGTCGAATTCATTGCATTCACTTACGTGCAAATACCCTTGGGAAAGGTATTAATCTGTCTATTCCTTTCAGTTATGGGTTAAATAACAGGACAGATTGGGTTCTATAGCCTTGGTCGGCAACCAGTCTACTGCAGAAAGCAATGGCAACCTACTGCGGGATAATCTTCTGCCCAGTCAGTCATGTCTCTTTCGAGACATGATCGCCCAAGCGTGTATCACGTATGGCACTTAACTGACTGAATGCTGACAAAAAGCTCATTGGAAAGGCGATACCTTAGCAATGTAAACATTTTTAAAACAAAGATGAATACCAATTTGAAATAGGAAAAATAATGTATCAATTCTTCATATAAAAGGCTTTTGTTGATTTTAAGTGGCATACATAATGGATGAGGTTTTGCTCTTCATAAAGCAACAAAAACAAACTTAGGCTATATAAGAGGCAGACTCAAGAGTAAAGGAGCTACCATAGTCAGGCATGAGCAAATCAAAAGTGTGAAAGTGTGATGTTTAAATCTTTGTATCTCATATTTTACAGTAAGTCATTTTCTCATGAATTTGGTATAGCTTTGTAAAAAAGAATGAAGACTATAAAAATATATCCAGAATGTTGCCCAATAATGCAATATTTTACTATTTGTATTGCTCAGAAGCTGGGTCACATTACACACAAACTATATGAAAAAAATCTACTTTGTCACAAAAGAATTTAGCAGTTGAACTATCATGGAGTCAGCCTATACATGATAGAATATACTAACCCACATAAAATATAGATTCAGGAGCTTCATATGTCATTAATTAACAATCATAGAATGTTATCTAAATTAAGATCCCAATAATTCATATAAAAGAAAAAATGGAGTTGTTTGTTTATAATAATAATAATAAAAACAAAACATATTGACCCAGACAAGTACAATTAAGTAATGACCTGGATATAGGACATGCTCCAAAGAAAACTAATAGCACTAACCACCAGCATATGCATAGAAAACACAAAAAATAGGGCTTGCAGGACTACCCTAAAATATATCAAAAACATTATCAAGATCTGAAGAATATGTGATTATTACAACACCTAAACACTATTCAAGAAATGGTTCCATGTTACAAATAACACACCAAAGTAAATACAAAATATATGAAGAAAATATGATCAAGACTTATGCATAATATTTTATATAGTTGTTTCTAGCAGAAAGTATAGCCTTTAGGAATGTTGATAAGCTTTAATATGTGGGCATACCAAGATCATGGACCAAACATGGAAGAGAATATAAACCTTTATGGATTTAAGTCAGCATTGTAGAATATTAAAAAGATCTATCCATATACCATGTTCTGATGAATCAATAGCATAGTCATTAACATCTTGTGATAACTATTAATCAGTTAATGAATTTAAGATTCTATTAGCATGGCCCAGAAATGATATGCAGAGATCAATGGGGCATCATAAAGAGGAGAGAATCACATGGAATTGAAACCTAACCACTAGACATGATGTATATAAAAGAGTTGGTAACATTCTAGAATACAATGTGTACCCAAAGAAAGTTAGAGAAAAATGAATATACTTGTAAACAGGTTTTAACCATTCACAAATAGTTTTATGACAAATCTTGTGAAGCATTTTTTTTTTACAGATTTTGATAAGTATAGAAATCTTTCTGATGTAAAAGAAAGCAATTTATGCATAAAACTTATCTTTTTTAAATAAATAACATGAATGAGTTCCTGATAAGAATTCTCTTGTATTGTTATAAACATTGATACAATTGTTTTTATAAAAGTTAAATGCAGAAAGCCAATTCTCCACTTTTTATAAATAAGCACATGTACTGATTGATAACAAAAATAAGAGTTTTTATTAATATCCTCATGTACCTAGTTAGGGATATTTTTTTTACCATAGAACATTGAAAACAAAATGGTTATAATGTCAAAGAATTATTAAGCAACACAAAGCATAAAAACACTAAAATTTGATATGCAGTAGTTGCAGCATTCAAACAGCCTTAATCATCTTGACAATATATCTTATCAGCATAGAATAGCTAAAAAACAAAAAGAAAAACAACAAACTCCTAAATAACCTACACAATTAAAACAAATAAGGGTACAGATTTTATAGTGATATATTTATTGAGAAATATTATCCAAATCAGAATATTGATAAGGTGACAAATTTAATATATATTCATTAATGACAAAAATTATAATTTGATTTTGAATGATAAAATTTTTTTTAAAACACTATCATTGTGGTGCAGTGGATATTGACTGAATGAGAGATCGGGGTACTGAGTTCAAATTCCAGTTGAATTCCTCGCATTCACTTACGCACAAATACCCTTTGGAAAGGTATTAATCCATCTCTTCCCTCCAGTTATGAGTTAAATAATAGGAAAGACAGCCTTGCTTGGCAACCAGTCTACCACAGAAAGCAATGGCAACCTACTGCAGGATAATCTTTTGCCCAGTCAGTCATGTCTCTTTCAAGACATGATCACCCAAAGCATGTATCACATATGGCACTTAACTGACTGACTGATGTCCCTTCAAGATATGGGTGACCATAATCCTATATAGATTTCTTTATTATTTGTGAATCCTCATGGCTGCTTGTCAAAAATAATGAAGTGGTTTCCTATTGCCTTCTCCATTTGAATTCAGAATTCAAAATTCAAGTACTCTTATACCAACTACAGCTCATGAAACCAGTCTACTTTACTATTTTAGTGTAGAATGAAGAGGAAATTTATTCTTCAGGTTAGGACTTCAGTACAAAGTGAACACAAACCACCTTAGAAGAATTGATGAGAAGACTTGAACTTTTCTCATCAATTCTACTTTCTGCACTGAAAAGCATTATATTACCTGCATGTTAAACAAGTAAGGTAATATTTATATTTAAAAGGCATAAATGATTGTTAAATTTAACTAAATTCAAGGACATGTTAGTTATAGAAGTTAGCTTTAATACAAAAATTACTGGCATCATACTTTTCAAATATGGAATTCACTTTCTACAACTCAAGAATCAACAATTTGAGTGCATCAATTTAATAAAAATTACAACCAGAATCATTGTAAATAAATTAAGTTATAAAATATACATATTTTGTCAATTATATAAAAATTCATGGTAGCAGTTAATTTAATGTAAGTATAATTTTCAATATTGAAGTTGATGGTTTATGAAAATGTCATCTCACATCACAGAGCATTTTGCATACAGTTTATTTAATATGCTAGATAAAAAGGAGGCTTATGTTTAGCATATGTATGTGTCCATACTGAAATTTGTTTATTAAACTGAATTTTAATCTTTACACAAAAGATAAATTATAAATCTAAGATTATATTCTTTTAACCAAAGAAAGTTTCATCTTAGAAATATATCAAATAAAAGTGATTGTAAACAAATTAAAGTAGGGTTTATAAATTTTATTCACAAGCATAGTCTTTATAACCTCAGTCAGTTAAGTGCCATACGTGATACACACTATGGGCAATCATGTCTTGAAAGCAACATGACTGACTGGCAGAAGATTATCCCACAGTAGGTACCATTGCTTTCTACAGTAAACTGGTTGCCAACCAAGGCTATAGAGCCCACTCTGTCCCATTATTTAACCCATAACTGGAAGGAAGAGATGGATTAATACCTTTCCCAAGAGTATTTGTGTGCAAGTGAATGCAAGGAATGACCATGCTGAAAAGATAAACTGTCATTGAGCATAAGAAAAATGACTTAGAAAAGTGCAAACACACACACATCTTAGGAATGTGACAATTTTATTCTTGGAACAACTGCCGCATGTCAATGGGCTAATGATTCAAATAAACTTTTCCACTGAGCACATCCAAACATGTAATACATGTCCTATGTTCAGAAACTAGTTTAAAAATTAACTGTTAAATTTCTTTATATGAAACAGACTAGAGCATAATTCTGGAAATATTGCATACAAAGTTAATTGTTTTTGGTAAATTGCTGCCTGTTAATACTAACCTCTCCTTTCAAAAGGCTTTGCAAGTTTTCTATTTAGTTACAGTCAAGCAATCAAGGCACCTCAAATGAGTGCCTTTGAAACCCATTTAGTATGATATATTAGTTTGTTTTTGTTTTTTTGCTAAATGTTATGGAGAAGAATTGCACATAAAAAATTTTCTGAAACTGGTTTCTTCTATAATAGCTTCACATGTACCTTTAAAAATTAATGTATATTTGTTGTCCTCTTACCATCTGAGACAAACAATGGGACCATCACTTATAATCCCACCCTCTGCACCCACCTTGTTAACATCTCAGCCTGTGAAAGTGATTTTCACTAGTAGATCAGTCAGTCAAGTACCATACTTGATACACACTTAGGCAATCATGTCTAGAAAAAGACATGACTGATTAGACAGAAGATTTTCCCCTCAGTCAGTTAGTTAGGTGCCATATGTGATACACACTTTGGGTGATCACATCTTGAAAGAGACATGACTGACTGGGCAGAACATTATCTTAGTAGGTTGCCATTGCTTTCTGCAGTAGACTGGTTGCCAGCCAAGGCTATAAAACCCAATCTGTCCTATTATTTAACCCATAATTGGTGGGATGAGATGGATTAATACCTTAGCCAAGGGTATTTGTGCGCAAGTGAATGCAAGGAATTCAACTGGAATTCGAACACTGATCCGATTTGTTCCAAGTTGATATTCACTGCACCACAACGCAGTAAGTTACCATTATTTTCTGTGGTAGAATGGTTGCCTACCAAGGCTATAGAACCAAACCTGTCCTGTTATTTAACCCATAGCTGGTGGGAGAAGTAACAGATCCATCCATTCCCAAGGGTATTTGCATATATATGAATGCAACAAATTCAACTGGAATTCAAACTTCACTCTCAGATTTCTCCTCTTCCAAGCTGATATCCACTGCACCACAACACATGTCCTTCTAGTAGATACCCAGCCCTTTCTCTCACTGATTTCTCTAGGATAGCACTGTATATATATATATATATATATATATATATATATATATATTGGTGAAAACAGTTGAAATATTAATCATGTTGTCTACTTAATTTTCCTTATGGACATCTTTTAAAACAACTGTAGTGATCAGTCAAACATTTTGCTCCTTGCTTTAGGAGCAGCTACCACAATATTATAAATTGACAAGTACATTTTTATAACTTCTTGATATAGGACTCAGATCCACAAGTAAGTCTTCAATTTGTACAAAGTTCTTAACAGCTCAATAGTGCATACCAATCATTTTGCAATTTCAAGTGTTGTTTTATCTTTTACAAACTCTAAAGTTGACCATCTTTTTATCTGTTAAATCAGTCTTACAACCTTCAAACTCTCAATGTGGTTATTAATTTGAATCTTTGAAATTCAGAACATTTCATACAAATAATCTGTTTAAATTTGCATGGAATGAACCAGTTTGCATAACATCAGAATTCAGCAAATTAATCTTTAGATTCTAATAGGAATATTAGCTACTAATTTACAAGAAAACATTTGGCATTCATTGACCAAGTGACCAGTGTCACAGTCAGTTGGAATTTATAAAATCTCTCAAAAAAATTTTTTTCAGAAAAATAAGCATTTTATATATCAATAACACTTAGCTAACAATGACAGCGTAAATTTCAAAATCTATTCAAACATTACTGAAATTATAAAAATGATTCATGTAGCCTTACTGTTAGAAAAAAAAATCTTGTTATATACTTGTCATTACTTAGTAATATTACTGCGAGGTTGTAAAAATACCAGGTTGGGAAACTGGCATGGGTTATCTTCTTAATGAGGGTGAATGGGCCCCTCTTAAGGCTTGGTAGGCAACCCATCTAGTGATGGTGTCACGATAAAAAAAACACCCTTGGTAGCTCTAGTGAAACATCAAGTATTCAGCTACTGACAAGATTTTGAGTCTCAGCCATGGTTGCACAATGATGATGTATATTACTTTAGTTTTTAGATTAAAAGTGAATAAGTTTACAACTGATGACAAAGTGCGCTTAAAAATTAAGTGTAATCAAGTATTTTATTGAATTTAAACCAGAACTAATGTTTCAAACATTTTTAACATAAGTAAAAAATATCTATTTTAGTAGACATTTAATTTTCTATTTTGTTGTTATTTATTTTTAATACTTACAGTTCGCTTACATTCATTTATGATACACTAGATTTCATTAAGAAAGTATAGGATTAACGGATCCATTATATTTTTTCCTGTAAATAGAACACTATGGCAGCTTAAGGATTAAAAAACTTATAGCCTTTTAACAAATGAAGGCAAGAGACATGCATTTCCTAGTATTGAACTATTACAGCAATAAATTAATAACAAAATTAGTTTGACTATAAGTCTTCCAAAAACATGCTCAACAACTTGGGCATTCATTACCAATAAAAATAAGAGTAGAAAAATATTTGGATAAATGTTTCAACAATTGTACATAAATATTTAATAGAAGTCTTGCACTGTTTCCCAACACACACAATTATAGGCTAAAGTTTTGGGGCAACACTCTGAATTTAATAATTAATAAGTTTTGTATCTTCTTTGGGTTAACCAACTCCTAAGTTTTTTTTTTAATACTAAACTATTTAATCCATTTGTGCCCACCATCCAGTTTTTTTGTTTTTTTTTTAGTGAGAAGTTTACATATAATTTGCTAATGCTAAAACTAGCCAGCAAAAACAGGCAGAAAGAGCTACAATTTTGAAGAAACTTTGTGCAGTTAATTTCATCATTATTACTGAACATAAGATAAAACCCTTCAAGAAGAGAGAGTGGTCTGAATTGAGCTAGTAAAAGACAGATTTAAAAAAAAAAAAAAAAAAAAATACACACACACAATCTTCAACTTTTGGATAATCATGGTACAGTACCAAAACTATTCTATAACTATATTGCTTAAAGAACTTTAAGCCATCAAATAGACTTAAAACCATTTTTTTAAACTACTTTGATAGTATATATATTTTTCTATTATCAACTATAATTATGTTTCAATTTAACTCCTGTTGATTATATTGTTGCCATTTGAATTTACCTTTTATGGTTATTTGATGAAAAATTAAAAAATAAAAGCAATAATGATTAACAAAGACTAAGGTAAGCAACAATAATTAAGATTTAATATTTCGGGGGTATAAAATCTTGAGTTTGCAGTTGAGTTTTCAAAAGAAATTACAATCCAACAATGAAAACATTCAAACAGGAGTTTCTTTATTAATTAGTACAATAGCAACACTCAAATGAACATTAAGAGTTTTATGCTTTGTACATTTACAAACAACATGGGATATATATTTTTGTCCAGAACTATATTTAATTTTTTTTTTATAATCATTTCACCCCAAGTGAGGCAGGTCTGCAAGGGATTACAATAAGAGAAAAACCAAAGTACAGGGGATGTCAAAAATAGATTAGAGATTGATGGGATTCAAGTAAATAATATATGGCAATTGACGTATATAAAGCAGTATGTAGGAATAGTTCATAATAAAATTACGGAGTAGTTAAAGTCAATGTTAAAGTTCATTTTTCAATGAATCACAAAGCATTTATCTTGTCCAAGTTTTAATTAAAACCACATTAGAGACTACAACTTCCAGTTTACTGAGACTGATTTATAGGCAAGTATCTAGTTTACCTTATCTCTGTCCATATACTAGTTACTACATAATACTGTTGAAAGAGGATTAGGAAAGAAAATAACTTTTTTAATACCTTTCATTATTGTTGGGTTTCATCACAAGTCATAAGACTTAATAAAACAAGACTAATCTTAAAATTATCCACTAAATTGCATTTTGCCCAAAATGCTAAAAAATTTCTTGTTCCAAAACTTGACATCAAAATGTTAAATTTTCATGACCACTTATTTGACAATTTCAAACCCTAAGATTATTAAACCTTTGAAATTAGTGTCAATACATCAGTGATAAAACATTCAGTTTTCAAAATAGTCACATGTCCATTATCTTTTTAGTTTAAAGCCTATTCATTATAATAAATATTTGATACATTTAAAAATCTGAAACTCATTACAATGTTTAAAAGTTTTGCTACATCAAATTAATTTTTCATTTCTCAAATGCAAAAGCTATCAAAATTGGTTTGTTTCAGAGATTGTAAATAACGTTCTGAAGCAAAAAAAAAATGCATAAGAATTTACTACATAATTTATGAAGTTATTTTTTTCTAATTAGTTACTTTAATGAGAAGTACAAGAATTACATGCTATGTGCTTGGTATTAAAATTTAAGATAAATATATAGACAAGCAAAGAAGACCCAAGAAGCTTCCAAGTAACTATAATTGTATTTCTGAGATAAAACAAAAGCTATAGACCAACTATATAACTACATGAAAAACCATATGCAAAGACAATAGCTGAACATAGCTAAAGAATTTGTATACATTACAAAATCAATTTAGTTTTTAATAGTATAATCATTCACAATATAGTTAGAATTGGGCCATCACAAGATAGTTGATGAAAGACTGAATAATAAAATACAAGCAAATGAAAAATATAATTGAGAAAGATCTACTGTAAGTTAAAAGGGCAAGATTATATCTGAAAAGAGAAGGGTTTATACTAATTTCCCTAGGATTGCAACCTAATAATGGGTTGGGAACATTGCTGAATAGTGAGAAAATTGCATTGGCCATTGATTAGATTGGCAAGTGTAAAAAACAGGTTTATGTAGACTTGTTTAACAGAGAAAGTGAAATTTTCATGTGTAATAAAATAAAACCTGGAATCATCTGTATGACGTATTACTGAACCAAGCCAGATTTGGTTCATGTATCAGTATTACAAATTCTTTTGTTTTATATTTTCTGTAAAAAAAAAAAAAAAAAAAGCTTCTGAATGTTTGAAAGAAATGTTCTCTAGTTACAACAAAAGCAAAAAGAAGTTTAAGTTCAATAATTTGAAAAAACTTTTGGAATTGATTCTAATCTGCAAAATATTTAATTAGCTACACAATTCTAAGGAATGAACTCTTTCTGAATAAGATTTCCAAATCAAAGATAACATCACAACTTTAAAAATGATGGTGGCATTTAGGTGTATCTATTGCAACTTCAAAGCAAGGTGAGTATTTCTAGATGTACATTTTAACTAAAAAGAAAAAATATCCTCTTGGATGAAGAATTATTTTACACACGGACTATGGCCCTTATTGTTTTTATCACAAATGTTTTGAATCAGCAAACATCTGACGAGAGATGAAACTTCATTAACAACAATGAAGACAATAGTCACTTATAGTCCAAGTGTAAAAAACAAAAGAATTTTATTTCATTCATGTAATGAGAATGAAAGTCGAAAACTGAAAGAAAGTATATTGTAATGTAAAAATATCAGTTTGTTGAGTTAACTCAAAACTCAAACTGTCCCCATAATCTTCCTCACAAGTGTTTCTTTCATTCAATGTCACTACGTGAACTTTAGACTATTAAATTTAATATTTAATCCATTCTATTCTTCATTTTCTTTTCTTTTTTTTTTTTTTTTTTACATAATTGTTGAAAAAGTAAAAAAAAAAAAAAAATTTATTGCATAATTTAATTCTGTTTAAGTTAATTTAAGTAAGCTGATCAAAATCATTGAGGCAGTTTACTCAGTAGTACTTACTTATCATTCCAATATTTGAACACCAAAATTAGAAAGATTGTCTATTTGAAAAAAAAAAAAATCATTGACAATTGCAAAGAAACCTCAAACTGCTGTTTATCGTTTTTTTTTTTGGGGGGGGGGGGGGTCATAATAAATTATGCTGATAGTCAAGCAAGATTTTTAAATGCAGCATTAATAAAAGATTTTTTTAAAATAGACTCCTTTTAAAATACCTAGATAATTGATAAGCACATTTAAAATTGAGCGCGACACAATCATCAAGGGAAAGAAGTGTACAGAAAAACGGTTTCACT
Source organism: Ascarosepion bandense (assembly GCA_037127315.1). Lineage (NCBI taxonomy): Eukaryota > Metazoa > Mollusca > Cephalopoda > Sepiida > Sepiidae > Ascarosepion > Ascarosepion bandense. Next base: position 2,467,457 of record JBBBDQ010001228.1, on the reverse strand, counting down.
ATTGAAAATACGTGTATAGGTTTTAGCGTTTCAAACAATCTTACGTACGAAATGACAAATACTGAAAACTGACTGAACGAAATTTACTTTCGTTATGAAAAAATCAAACTCAAAAAAGGTCATCATTTGAAAAAAAAAAAAAAAAAAATATAGTCTTCTTAGTTTTTATTCCAAATTCAAGTATATAAACTTGAAAGTAGTAAACCAATAAATTTCAGTGGAAATATAAAAGAAAAAATTGTATTTGATAAAAAACAATAACATCGTTTGTGAACTGCTAAAAAACAAATACCGAAAGCTTTCAAGTCAACTATTTCTGCTAGGTCTCATTAGCTTACTAATTTTATCCTGTTAGAATCGAACTCACAACGCAAACAAATTTTTGTATCTATCGCTCTACGGGAGGCGTCAGAAAAGCTCAGTACATAATGTGAAAAAAACAAACTTTAATTTTTTTTTTAAATCATTCTACCGCTACAGAAGGTACCGATAAAAAAAGGTTAAATTTTAACTTTTTTTCATAAAATTATGACGAACATCTTACTTTCAAATAATGATTTTGTTTAAAGGTAATAGTTGTCAAAGAAAAAAAATCGATTTTTAAAAATATGCATAAAAAAAACAACAAAGAAGTATTTAAAATGACTGGTTAAGGAAAAATAATAATAATAATAACTGAAGTTAGATTCTAAAGAAAAAAAAATGTTTTCACTCACTAAAACCTTTCTTCCAGATGTCATCGACTCACCAACTCCATCCATAGCATTTCAAATTAAAAGCGGGAACATGACAGTAGTAGATGACAATAGCTTAGTTTGACAAATATAGAGATAAAAATAAATTAGAAAATGTTTCTATCGTAAAAAGTTGAACGGTCTCTACATTGATATTTTTCTTGTTTGGATCTGAAAATCATTGGCACGAAAATGGAACTTAATTACTTAAACATTTTAGATAATTTGCAATAATTGGCCAATATTTTTTAATCAAGGATACAAATGATGAAGAAATAAATCCTAACGACTCCAAATTTGCTAAGTTATCAAACAAAGAATTTCTTAAAACAATCCATGCAAATTTAAAAAAAAAAAAAAAAAAAGTACATAAATTCGGCTTCCGTTGTAAAAAAAAAAAAAAGTTAATTTAGGGGTAAATACTAACTAAAAAAATAAATAAAATGTTTAACATTATTTATATTTTTTAAATAAGTTATTACCGTGTGACGGCAAATTGTTTCATTCGATAAAACGTTTTTAAGAATAAGAGAAAAACAAACGATTAGTAGACCAAAACCAAATTACTTTTAAAAACGCAAAGTTATTCATTAACAAAAAAAAAAACATTAAATTAAAATTATATATTTTAATTTTATTTGTTTTCAAAGTTATGAAAAGTTTCTTAGCACAGCTTATATATTTCCTATAACAATTTTTTAATTTAAATTTAAACTTTTACAATAGTTTGTTTTTAGGCTACGAAGTAGTAGAGAAAACAATAATTCTACTTACACAATAATAATTAAAAAAAAACTATCATTCAAAAAATTTTTTTTTTAAGTCAAAAAAGTATTTAAAAATGAAAAACTATTTTGTTGAATTATAAAATTTGTTTTGGAATACAAGTATTTTTTCAATTGCGAACTTTAAAAAGCACATTACTGGAAAATAAAACAATTTTGGGATGAAAATAAATAAGAAAAAGCAACAATATTAATGAAAATGCTTTCTTTTGTATCTTTTTAATGATTTGAACGATTTTTCTTTTCTTTTTCTTGTCTGTGTTGCCAATGACCCAGTTTTCAGACATGTCCTTTAGTTTTCTTTAATAAAGAAAAAAGTACGTAGCCATCAAACCTTATCCAAAACAACTAATCCTGAAAGCTGGATTAGCCTGCTTGAACTTAGAGTGCAGTCAATGTCGGGTGGCGAAATACACACGTACACACTAATAATTAAAGAACAAAAAAGAATATTAAAAAAAAAAGAAAAAAAAAAGAAGATTTAGGGGGCGTAGCCTAGTACCTCTCTCTCTCTCTTTCTCACACACAACTAACTTTGATGCTTGTAAACAATGAAATGATAAATTGAAAACACGAAGAGATTTCTTCAATAATGACAACTAACCTTAGTGAATTATTTGGCATTTATACAGGAAGCAATATGCCAAAGAGATGAATATAAAAAGGTTGACTAATTATTCTTAAAGCAGGAGCTGTTACCAATAACCATTAGTTTTTCTTTTTCAAATGTTATTGCATTGGCAATGGAAACTAAGCTTAACACAAGAAAGAGTAAAACAAATGAACGGATAGAGGCTCTTCATCTTCTCAGTAATCAAAGTATTTTTTTAAGTAGAGTGCACGCGCACGCACGCACGCACCTTATAATTGTGTACAACAGAACACCCACGCCAATACATTCTGGTCCAAAGACTATCTCCACATGCAGTTTTATTGCATTTTCTAGCACTGTTAGTAGTGTTTTTAATATAAGAACAAAAATTAAAATACAACAATTATTTGAATTTCAAATTTAACAATAGCATTTTGACTTCTTGACGTTTTCATTTTTGTCATGGTAATAAAAAATACTTAGTTATGCACTATTAATCTACAAAAAAGATGTATTAAACTTGCTTTCATCAGTCATTAAAAGAAATTAGTTCAAACAAACAATATCCAATGATTCAAAAAATCAAAATTTAATACTAGCTTACGATGGTTAAGAAGAAACTCTTTGTTAAAAGCCTAGTTTTTTGGTGTGTGCGTTTTTTTTTTGTTGTTTTTTTTAAATAATTTTGTTTAGTAACAAATATGATACTGACAGGTTGTAAAAGATGACAACTAACATATCAAAATCAAATATTTAACAAAAGTAAAACTATAGTGTTAATTACAGCTTAACAGAACACTAACATTGACGGAGAGTAGTATTTAAAAAAATTCGTCCTAGAAAAATGCTCTAATATAGATTACATTATGATTACAAATGCATGTTTGCAAATACTACTCAAGTATCCTCAATCCACATTATACCGAAACTCAATGACAAGAGACTGTCTTTTAAAACTAATCCTGGTTATTGATCATTTTCAATAACTAGTTCATTATTCAAATTTGAAACATGTCAAGAGAAAATTAGCACATTTAAAGTTTTTCCTTTTTTAGCTGATTAAAAAAAAATAGACAAGAAAAGTTTATTTCAAAAGGAAAAAAGATGCAAGTTCAACGGCTATTTTTATTTAGGCAACAATTTTCTTCCCTTTCTAAATAAATAAAAGGATCTCTCACAAAGAAAGAAGGGATTTTTTGAGGTTCATGTTAAAAAAGAAATGACACACAAGGCGGGTGGGGGGAGTTTTTTCACACTAGAAACTGATATGATCTGTATTTTTAAGACAGTGAAAATTAAACGAAAAATAGTCAAATTTTTTGTTTTTTAAGAAATGATAATAAATGACAATTATAAAAAATACATTTAAGAAGACTTATGTTAAACACTAACAGCAAGGTTAACTGGCTTACTTTCAAGATGTAAGTAAGTAAAAAAGTAATTAATAGATGACAGAAAAAAGGTAAATAAAGAAAAAAGTTTAAAAAAAATCATTTTCACACACGCACACAAATACACAAAAAACAGTGACGAGAGCAAAGTAAACACAAACAAAACACAATTCGTTCAAAATTTGATAATTATTTCTTATAATATGGCAAGTATTACTAATGTTAAAGAAGATAAGACGAACAGGTCTGTTAGGTTGTTTTATACCCCCTCCACTATACAATGAATACAATAAAGAGGTAGGGTGTTTCCTTTCCCCAAACTAAGCAACAACAACACCATGTGGATTAAACATATAATGGAAGTATGGAAAGACATTCGATCATGTCGATCAATGAAAACAAGTACTATGAATTTAATACAGCCGGATAGAAAACATTTGTTTCTAGGTGTCGCTTAAAAATTTTAAGGGGGCACAGGCACGGTAGGGTCGATTGAATCAGTGGAAAAGTCGCGACCGTGTGAAGCCTGTGTTGACAAAAATGGCTGCTTGGTCTGTACGGACGATAGCTTACCGAGTCATTTACAAAGATCGTTTTATTTTATATTCATCTTCATGTTTATCAATTTTTCAGAAAGCTTAAAGGAAATTTTTATAAAAAAAAAAACCTACCAATCTACGGCCAGAATCCGATTCGTCTGTCATCGTCATTGACGTGTAAAAAAATCCAAGAACCTTTTTTGCGTTTTTTGTTTCCTTTTTTTTTCTCTCTCACTCTCCCCCTTTTTTTCCGAACCCTGTACTTAGTAATAAGCCTCCTTGGATAGTGTTATTTCTTCCAAGAAAAAAGGAAAACAAATAAAAAAAAGAAGAGAGTGGTACTCCAGAATGAATGTATGTGTGTGTGTGTACTTATACATATATGGTTAAACACTAAACAGGCTGAGGCTTTTATGCGTGTATGCGTTGTAGTATAGATGTACGTACACGTACTATTATTGTGCCATGTGTAGGTGTGTTTATGTGTGCTCTTAGGTATATAAAATGCGTATGCTTAGTTAAATGATATTTTAACACAATGTATTATTTGTGTGTGTAAAAAGTATAGTAGAACAGTTGTAGCTGTAGATTTAAACTAGCAGCAGCCTTGTAAAACAGTCGTGTGCCTGCTTTACTTTCTTTTTTATATGATCTCCGCTGCTGAACTCAGATCCGTATTAATATCAGTGTGTGTGTGTGTATATACCTATCGATTGCCTTTGTATATGTGTGCACGTTTAACTGGACTCTTTAAGAGAAAGCGGGAGGTAAAAAGAAATAAAACAAGGAAGTAGCGGAGTATTCATGCAAATAGTTATGTGCGTGTGTACTTGTATATGTAAGTATGACGTGATGAAAAACGTGCGTTCATGTGACTAACACAAATCCGTGACGTTCTTCGCGTTTTTGATGACGTAGTACAAATTAAAATCATTTTGGGGGGAAAAAAAGGCGAATCTGTTGCCGATGAAAAAAGATATATTTTTAAAAAAAATGTCTGAGAATAATATTTTTTTTTTATTATTGTACAGCGAATTATGATTTTCAGCATAAATAGCTTCCGACCCATTTTTCGTGATGATTTCTCTTCTTGTTGATTATTGTAAAAACATCTTACTTTTTTAACGTTAAAACTAAAAAAAAGTAATACTTTTTCACACTTTTTTACAGCACACACGCAAAAGTGATCCATTGTTTATATATGCAAATGCGTCGTAGTATGAATGCGTAGTTTTTATCTTGTCTAAATTGAGGAGTTTTGAAATTTTGTGTCGTATTTAATGATTTTTACATCGTTTTCTAATGAAAATCAACGTATTTGATATTAAAAGGTTTGAAAATGTTTTATTTCTTTCAAACTAAACACTGTTAAAAGGCGTTTTATTATTTTAAATTGTTTATTTTTACGTATGCATTTTTAATACTGTTTTAACATCAGGTTGGAGATGTGGATATTTGTTACTGTAAGAAATAATTTCGTTAAACACCGGTTCATAAATCTACTTAAAGAAGGAATAAAAACTTTGCACCGTTGTTGGAGTGTCACAGATTTTAAAAGAGCTGTTAATTCAATGTACAGTAAACTAGTACAACAACGTGTGTGTAGGAAATACTTGTCAAGCAAGCAGGTATTTTCAAAGCGTAAAAATTTCTATATAATAACATATAATCAAGCAAAAGTAAATTATTATTGCTATTAGTCCCCAGTTACTGCGTAACGAGTTTTCCCGATTGGGAAAACTTAAAACTGCTTTTAGTTGGTAGGTAGTTCGCAGGTGTTCGCGTGATATATTTATTTATTTAGTACTCGTACGACAGATGAAATGAGTCAGTCACATCTCCACATTCCTCAGCACCATCAGAAGATACAGGCGCCTTTGATGTCAAATGACACGGCAAGTATTTTATCATGGAGAAAACTTTACCTTGGCCGAGCGAAATTGAAGGCTTCCAGCCGGACCTCGGCCCTTCTATCCGGATTTGCTATGGTAGGACATTTTTAATTTTAAAATATTTTTCAATTACTAATCAAACTCTTTCTAATTCATTCTTAATCTTAATCTACTCTTTTTTTTAAATTAGTAATTTATTCAAGATAAGTGATTAATTCGCTAAAAACGAAAAAGCCCTTTAGCTTTTGAAAATACCTTCATTTTTCTTTTTAAGAAAGTATTCTAAATTTATTTTCATAATACTACGAAAAATATTTCTTTTCTGGGGACAAAGTGTTTATAAAATTATAAAGAAAGCTTTTGACAATATACCATTAACTTTTACTTGTTTTAAAAAATAAAAATACTTTTTGTGTTAATTTTTTTAAAACATACACTCTTTGATAACTGGCAATAATACCTAGTAAAAATATTTTTCGATCAAATCAAACTTTTGAAAACTTCAATTGTATTCATTTCTCAATAAAAGTACATTTGAAATATTTGGAGAATTAGGCTTTCTAAAATAAATTTGAATTTAATATTTTTCTTTTATCTACCAATTAAGAGAAGAATTATCTAAAAAAATGAGACAGGGTAAAAAACTGTGATTACCAGAATGACAATTCTTTATAGCGCAACTGAAAGTGACAGCTCTCGTGGCTCTATGCACCATCATATTTTTTTGACAATGCAAGTCATTGTTGAATGTTGATTATTTATCAAACAATAGGATAGGTTTTCAAAATGTTACATTATCATACTTAACTTCTGTATTGAACTACAGTACACAGTACACTACACAGTGTGAAACTGAAATGAAATTGTCTATTACTATTAATTTGAAAAAGCACATGGTGGCATAGTTTTTATTGTTACTTTATTTAATATTTTCTTATACTTCTGAGATGAGTAGTATTTTTACATTAAAATTTACATTTACATTATTCGGACAGTTGTCCTCATCTTTATTGCCATTCATATTCACGACGTTTCAACCGTTACACATTATTCCGGCCTTAAGTTACTTGATTGGAATTTCGAACCAAACCCTTCATTTCGATCATTGAGGTATTGTTCTCGATCCATGAGCCATGTAACTTCCTGATGTAGAAACGTCGTGAGTATATGGCATCATGGCAATAACGATGACGATAACAGTCCGAACAAAGTTTCTTTTACTAATTTTTACATTTCACATACTTACAGTACACTTATTTATCGCCATTACATCCCAGGTAACTTCTTTTTTTTTGTTTTTTTAACTAGCGACACATGAATCACCACCACCAAAACGCACGTACCTATTGCCAAAACTTATGCATAAAAAGTAAAATTTAAAAAATTAAATTTAATTAAAAAAAAAAATCAAAGAATTTGAAAAACAAAGTTGTAGCATATTGATTTCTAAATTCTAAAGTTTTTCATCTGTTCATAATTTGGTTTTACAAACTAGAGTTCAACTTCAACTCTATATGAGTGATTCAGTAACTGCTTAAACAGTAAAATTTAGATGCCAAAATGTTTGCAAAGATTCTTTTTCAAAGTTAAAATCATTTTATTTTTATACAGGATTCTTTTTGTTTTTTCTTTGTTTCCTAACAAACTCACCATGCACGGTTCCATTTGAGTTTCGTGCTGAGAGAAAAATTTTATATCAAAAAAAGGAATTTTTTGCTATGAGTTTTACAATGTAATAAACGTCCGAAATTTTAAAATTATTCATTATTTTGGTTGTCATCGAGTGTTTTTAACAGATGTTATCATTGTTATGTTACCGTCTTGTTAAATATTTTTCTGAATTCTTATGAAAACTAAATTGACTTTAGCTTTGATGATTCTCTGGAAGGGAAAGGAAAATTATTGAATTATTTTTTTTTTTTTAAGGTATTTACCGGATAAGTACTGCATTCTTGTCATAGAAACACTAACAGAAGACACACTGAATAATTAGAAAAAATGTCATTCATTCTAAAATATCACCTTGATAATCCAAGTGATTCACAGTTTAGGCTGCAAGCCTGACATGTAAGACAAAGATAATTTTGTTTTGTTTGACTTTTGATGGTCAGATTTTGTCAATATATGTGCATTTTTTGTGCTGCATTTTCAATAATTATTCTATAAAACCACACTTCTGTTGCTTCAAGTCTCTTTTTCATCTGTGAGTAGATTATATACAGCATTCACTTCTAACAACTGTAAAATGATGGGACCTTGCTGTTAATTTAGTAGTATGCTTAAATCCATAAAGTAAGGAAAGCTCATTAGAACAATTTCTATAAAAATATTTATAGAAAACTAAAAGACACAAGGAAGCTACATTACTGCAGTGAGAAAGTGACTGAATTCAAGATGTCAGGGCCAATAACCTTGCAGATTCTTTGTATTTGAACAAATATATCTAAATATATATCAAAAGCATCAGCCCAAATGTGGCAGCAATATACTATAGGAGTAGATAGGTTTGCCTGTCATCTGGTTCACACTCCTTTCTAGTCTTTTGAACAGAAGTAAAGGTTTACCCTTTGTTTCTTGTTTAAGATTGGATTTTCAGTTATTTCTAAAATCAACTCTTTACTCCCAGTTACCTTTTTGGTCTTAGTGGCATTATTGACTTGCTTAGGATGAATTGATTTAAAAAAATTAGTGCATGGATAAATGGTAGACTTATATATGTAAGATAGATTCTTGTAAGAAAAATTGTCTAGCATGACACAGTGAACCAGCTTTCCAAGTAGAAGGTGTAGCAATTGATTCAATAATAACCTTTCCATGTCAGGTCAACTGAAAATGTTAGCCTGAGAAGTTTACAAGAAACTTTATTAATTTGTATTTACTAAAACAAGTATCATGTTTCATTTTAGATTAAGATTGCCAATATTTTTAATAACCAGTATTTTAAATTAACAAATCACTCAATAAGTCCTGGGTCTGACATATAGATGGTACCACTAATAAAAATCAATATGATTTTTTATAAAGTACTAACCTTCAAATCAATTGTGATAGAAATATTCAAAAACAAATTTAAAGCAGATGGTAATGAAATTTAAAATATCTACATAAAAAGTAGTTTATTTTTCTGTTGATAGCTGTGCATATTAAGAATTTGATTAATCATAAAGAATTTCAAGACTGTTAGTATTTGTTTTAATTTAATTATTATAAAATTTAAGGAACTATACACATAGTGAAGTATAAGTGTATAATTTCTTTTTCAAATTTTCTGCTTCCAAGACAATAGCTATTTAACTTTTGTCATTTTGAAAATGTTTGTTTTTCTACTGATTTCAACTGTCTATATTATAATTGACAGGTCATATAGAAAAAAATTAAAATCAATATGAACTCAATATCATACTGTCCAATCTAAAATAGATTTAGTAGCAGTATAAATTATGATTGATTTTAATTTTCAATATTCATTATAATGATAAATTCATTATATTGGTTTGTGTTTAATCACCATAGATAATCTTTTTTGCCTTCATCAACATAACTGATGCTAACCTTCAGGAGAGCCTTCTTAGTCTCATATTTTTCACTAACATAAAGTGGAGTGATTATTTCTGCTGCTAGGGAAATTGATTCACTGTGTCATATCAGATAATTTTTTTTTATCAGAATCCATTTTGAACATTTATAAATCTTCCATTCATCTGGGCATTAAATATTGCTGCCAGATCTGGTCCAACTATATATATATTGAAAAAGGTCTGGGATGTAATGTAATCGACCCTGACCTGGAATCATTTTTCTACCATTGTGATGTGGCTTTCTATAAATATTTTCATGGCAATTGTTCTTATGAGTTTTCCCCTTTGGTACCCCAACTCCATGAATTTATGTGTACTACTAGATTGGCCACTAGGTTTCACCATTTTACTGTTGAAATAGCTAGATGTAACTTCAGGTTCTATTCTGATAGTTTCTTTTCTTTTACTTCTTGCCTCTGGAACTCACTTTTGTTTCTTTGCTTTTCTGACACTAAGAATTTTCAGATTTAAATTGGAGTAGATAGATCCATCTATCACCCGGTTCACACTCTACCCACGTTTATTGAACAGGTTAAGAGGCTCATCCCTTGTTCCCTGTTTAGGATGTGGTTTCCGCCTTTCTCTTTTCCAATCTTTTCACTATTACGTAGCCCCCTGCACACCAGTGGCGTTACTGCCTTGCTCGGGGTGATACGATTAAAAAAAAAAAAGATTAAACCATCTTGTGTTTTCCTGAAATGCTCTTTTATTGTCCTATTTTTATTTTATTTCCCTCTCACACTAAGTAAGCTCTTATGTCTTAATGGTATTATCACTTTGCTTGTGGTGAAATAGTTATAAAAAACATATGCATCAATCTAGTTGTGTTAAATAAAGCCTCTTTCAACTCTTGACTCATGGCTTGGTCTTTGATTTCTGTAAGCAATGTTTTCAATTGCAGTACTATCTTATTTCTGTACATGAAATAAACAATATGTTATATATGCTTCTTTACTAACATCCTAGATGAATAGGGAGGGAATATCCTTTATACACTAATTTTCATATAATACATTATCACTGTTAAATGGAACTAGTGATAGCCAGTATCTTAGGTGTTCTATTGTAACAAAGCATGTATTAACTTTATATTTACTCAGCACAGGTGCTGTATGTTCTCTATTTCTAATCTTAAACAAATGTCTCTTGGGAAGATATTTTAGAATAGGACGCTTACTACATACCAGACAAATTTTCTTCTACTTCTGATACTGAACTAGAATATATGCAGAGCAAATAAGTCCCTAAAAATAATTATCCAATTATTTTCTCATTGGATAGTTTTAGGTTATGAAAAATGTCTTAATTAGCTCATTTATTGTTTATATTTGTTTAATTACTTGTCTGTGTATATATATATATATATATATACACACACACACAAACACTCAGGCCTGACATCTATACATTTGGGGTCCAAGACTGGGGGCAGACATATGTAGACCTAAATTACGATTAAATAAATTCAGAAAGTATTTTTAGCAAGGAACTTTTTAGTAATGTCCAGTAATTAATTATCAACTATACATAATATTAGAAAACAGCTAACAATTATTGCCTTCTTTCCATAAATGCATATGTACAAGGAAAAAACAAGTCGTCTACCATAAAATAACTAAATGTGCAAAAATCACTTTATTTACCATAAATTAGATATTTTTACATGATATTGCAAGTATGAGTTTATACCAATTGATTACAGAAAATATAAAATTGTACAATACAATCAGAAAGCAATTTCAACATTTTATAAAATTGTCTCAACAAAGTTTGAGAATACCTTTAAAAAATGTGAATTTCAGAGAAACATTAATTTTTGAACTTTACAAACTTTATTGTAATTTCTGTTGCATGTTTAATTCATTTCACAGAAGATGAACAAAAATATTTATTTCATTATGATACAATAATAGATATTAGCAATATACATAGTGTTAGTAATTAAAATCAATTTAGATTAACAAGAACACAAAATTAACAGGGTAATTTGGGGAGTTAACCAATTATATATATATATATATATATATATATATATATATATATAAGTCATTAGTCAGTTAAGTGCCATACGTGATACACGCTTTGGGTGATCATGTCTCGAAAGACATGACTGACTGGGCAGAAGATTATCCTGCAGTAGGTTGCCATTGCTTTCTACGGTAGACTGGTTGCCAACCAAGGCTATAGAACCCAATCTGTTCTGTTATTTAACCCATAACCGGAAGGAAGAAACGGATTAATACCTTTCCCAAGGTATTAAAAGAGGAGAAACTGAAAAGGAAAAATATCTGGTAAATATCTTTCTGAATAAGTTTGTACATATTTTTACTACTTGAAAAAATAAATTTTCAATACTGGAAAATACTTAGAGAATTGTATAAACATTATCTTTATAAATAAAATTTTAAAATAATTTCAAAGATTTTTGTGCCCAATCTTGGGTTAACTTAGGTAAATTAAATAAATAACAATTTTTGAAAAATATACTTGAATATAATTCCATGGACCCTTTTTCATACTGAAATGATACATATCAGGAACCAAGGAAGATTTTTGTCAAAGAATTAACAACAACAATCATTATAAAACAAAAGAATGTCCACTGAACTGTTATATCCAGTGGAAATTTTAAATTACCATAATCTATTTCTTTCAAAAATGTTCATATTCTCAAAAATAAAAACTAGTATTATTAAATATATCTTCTTCAGTAGGACAATCTCTTGTAACATAGCCTGTTGCATACAAAAAATAACATATGAATATTTTAGGGATCCTAGTTTTAAGGACTGGTAAGTTTGACATTTCATTCAGCAAATTTTGGCCTGGATCTATGAAATTTTTCAATAACATTTTGAAGTGTTATAAAATATGCACCTCCAGAACTTTGTTTTAATTTTCCAAATTCATTTTTTAGTTTAATTCACCAAGAATAATAAAGTTAAACTGTTTAGTAAATATCTGCAAACATCATTTAAGCCATTGCATGTATGTTCAGTGGCTAAACTTGTATCTCTTGTTAATGATTTCATTCTTTTTCCTTGCTTTCCTTCTCTTTTGTAATTTTCCCAAAATTGGAAAGAAATAATAATGTTCATCTAAATTTGATATCACTTTTTTCTTTTTTCAGTGGATTATTTTTTTACATAGACAGTTTTCTAAAATTTTTCAATTAAATTAACTGTTTTTGCAGTATCCTTCACATTTAATAATGGGTGTGTTTTAATGGAAGCTACAGATTTATCACAAAAACTTTTAAACAATGGAAAACATTTTATCATTCAATAAGTTTTGAATAAACTGCTACAATAGTTAGTTTCAACAACAAATTTTAGTTTTTTTCATACTCAAAAAGACGTTTTACAATTTACCATTTTGCTATCATTTTTTACCTTCAGGATAAAATTAATTCAAAAGTAGGTTCAGTAATCTAATTATTCTGAATATTTTTAAAATAGTGGACGTAATCAAAAAGTAAGTACAAGCTTTTTTTTAGTTATCCAAGGCCTAGCAAAAATGGTGTCAAATTTTTAGAAAAAAGATTGATGGGTCTTGTTGTTGTATACAATTAATTACTTGACCATTTAATTGTTTGATTGCATAAACAATATATAAATTTTTTTCATATAAAAAGTTATATCTAATTTTGCAACTAGCATAATTTTAAGTAAAAGTTTTGGTCCCTCATTTAAAAATTTTACCTTGACACCCAATACTATTTTTGCTAATCTCTTAGAATTTTCAGCCAAATCAAATACATTTCCACCGTAGAACAACTTTGACATACACTTCAACTAAAAGAGTGCCCTTTTTCTGATTTTAAGAAATTTTACTAAAAATATTAAGAAAATTAAAGTCATCTAAATTTGAGACTTTTGATGCCAAAGCTGATAGTTCTTAAACCCAGTAACTTAAAATTATCCTAAAGTCTGTTATATTATGACCAAGATGTAAACTATTCAAATGCTCTTATAAAAATATCAGAATTATAATGCTTTGTTCCAATCCTTTGTGGTGACATAACATTAATTTTTTTTTTTTTTAAATTTCCTGTCAATTTTTAAGTTACTAAGATAATAAATTTCTTCGTTGTAACTAGTGCTGAAATATTGATATTCAACTATTTGAAAGAGAAAAAAAAATTACACACACACCAGCATAGTAACATTTGAATCTCAAGTTTTTTAAAAATTTTAATTAATAACATTGGAATATCTTCTGTGGAAAAAATCAGTGGATTGGATGAACAACTGATTGTTTGATTTATAGCATGTAACTGCTGAAACAAAATCCTGTTGATGAATATTCTGATACAAATTTTTAAAAGTGAAGATTTGATCCTTTTCTAGAAACTGTCAACTCCGTATTTCGTGCCAAAGCAGAGGTTTTATTTGTTCTTAGTATTGGTTGAGGATTAAGTAATATACTTGATGGCAAATGATCAACCACTATTTCATAATGAAATGGAAAATGCCTTTCACAAACAGCAGTGGTTTGTCAAGGGTGTTTAACCACTGTTCTCGCTCATTCATAACTTGTGAAAGACAAAAATACACAAACCATATTTTGGTCATCATAGTTACCACAACTTGTTACACAGTACTTTTTTACCATTTCATGAAAGGTTTTGGTGTACTGAAATTAAAAATATATTAACTAAACTATTTTTTTTAATTTTTTTTTTTTTTTTTTTTTTTTTTTTTTTTTTTAAAGATTACATGGTGCTTCTAAAAAAGTGTATGAACCTTATATTCAAAGGTCTGCTAGTTTGAATTTCAGAATTTGGGTTTCAGAATTTAAAGTTTATATGAATGTGGGAATCTTTTAGAGACTAACATGGATTAAGAAATTCCAGGACAAGAAATAAAATATAATTATCTAAATAAAATTAACTAGTTTAATATTTTTACAGTATTTTTTATTTTAATTTATTGTAAAAATATTAAACTGGTTAATTTTGTTTTGCATTTTTAACATAATGTTAGTAAAATTCAACATACATTTTTTAAATACCCATAAATAATTATTTAAATTTTTAAGTTAATATATTTATGAAGAATAATATCATAAATAAAATGTTAAATTAAATTTTTATTAGTTTTTCTTTTTTTTTTTTTTCAAAAAGGCAAAATTCTGTATAGTAACATAAAAAAATTAGCAGTGCAAAAAGTTATATAAATTTTTTGTTTTTTTACAAGACAGTATCAACATACTCAATGTGTACTAAAGAAAACAAATTATTCATTAAAAATATATTTTATGATCAAAATATTCATTATGAGAAATAATAGTATAAAGAAAAAATTCGAAGTAACTTTTTGACTAAATTCTTAATGGCATTTTTTGTGAATTTTGCTGTTTAAAATCACAAAAAGTAAAAAAAAAAAAACTATTGACAAGACAGTACTGTTGTCTATTATCATTTTTGTGGCATATTTTTAAGAATAATTATAAAATATTAAATTTATTATTGAATTTAAATTTAATTGATAAATTTTTTAATAAGTGTCCTTTTTCATTTACTTTTAGTGAAAATCATTACATTCTTATTTTTTAATATCTTCTATTTATTTATAAAGAACATAAAAATTAAATATACTACAAAAAATTATCTGTTAAAAAAACAAATTATTCATAAAAATTTAATTTTATAGTTAATATGATCATTGTTGAACAATAGAGAAAAATATTAAATTTAAATTAACTTTGTGATAAAATTCTTAACACTCATGAATTTTTCACCAAAAAAGTTTGTTTAGAAATAAAATATGCAAAATTCAAATAAAATAGACATTATAATAGGTATCAAAACAATCTTTTTTTCGTTATCTAAAAACTTTTCAGATAGGCATAGATTTTTTGGCAAAAGTAAAACATAAACAATGGTACCAAATTTATTTTGGTAGCTCAATTAACCAGTGTTATGACCATTCAAATTTCGTTGGAAATTATAAAATTTGCTGTCTTATGTGCTATTGGTCTAGAAGTCAATTTTAAGTGTAGAACGTCCTAAAATGCAGGCTTCACACAAGTGAAAAATCCTTACACAATTCGATAAGAGGGGGAAAAAGTTTTAAAAAATGTCAAAAGTATCCGTCACTAAACTTGCTATCAAAAAAGTACCAATTGAAGGTACACACTTGAAACTTTGCAACTTTACCAATTTTTGGATGAAGGATTCAAAAAAGTGAAAATAATTTGAGATAGTTCTTCATCACAACTGCTGGAGTTATTTGAATGCTCGGTAGATTCACTGAGTAACCTTGTTGCTTTAGAAGCGGAGATGAATCTTGTCAACTGTCAAGTAATCACAGCGAGCAGCTTCCAGCTGAACTTAAATTATTTCCACTGGTGTTGATCTTGACATCTTGAGATATCTCAGTTGGTTTTTCAATGCTCCTAAGCCAAGTCCTGAAACCAGTTTTATCTCTTTAACGGAATTCACAGGACCACCATGCTTGATAGTACAGTTGGTGATACAATTGACGATTCTCTGTTTCTCAGCAACAGGTTGACACTTTTTCCTTTTTTTCTTCTTTGCCTTTCATTTTCTGTAATTCTTTCTTGGATACAGAGTTTCAGAAAGATTTAGTGCCTTCACTTATGAAGCAGATTGGGTATTCAGTGGTGGCTGATTCGTCGGGGGTTGGTGGGGAGGTAGGCTAACTCGCTCTTGGAAGGGTGAAGTCAAAAACAGTGAGAGTAATGAAAAGAAAGGGTAAATCAAGTAATAAAGGTTTATGCTAATTAATTTAATACGTGTAAGATTTACACTGTAATTTTTTTTAAAAGCCAAGATATAGGGTTCTCGATTTCATTGTTAAATTCTTAAGGTGTTAAAAGTTACAGTTTAAAAAAAGTGCTATAAAGTAAAATATTTTGGATAAAAAAAGTAAACAAAACTTACAAAAAAAAAAACTAAACGTATTTTTTTTGTGTGTGTGTATTTCAATTTTTTTATTGACGCACAAAAGTTCAACTAAAGAATATATTCTCCAGTTGATTTTTTTTATTTTTTATAAAATTTACCCAGTCTAATTTAAAAAAAACCCCAAAAACTAAACTAGGTACCTCCATTACGTCACAAAAATCCATCATAAAAAAAAGTTTAAAAACCTAATAAAGGACATTTTTCTATCCAAAACGTTTATAATATTATGAAGAGGAAAGATCAAAGTAAATTTTAATTATTTTTTAAAATTTTTTAATCCCTTTTAACATTTTCGAAATTTCGTTCAAGTTAATAATAATAATAATATTAATAATAATAATAAAATCTGCGAGAACCCATAGGTCTTAAGTTTTTCTTTAAGAAAAAAAATGATACATACACATTATTTACAATTAATTTAAATATTTTATTTTTTATCTGTGCCCACGTCAATGGTCACAACTAAAAATGTATTCTCTCTGTAGTTTATTTTTTCATAAATGTACCCAGCCCAGTCTAATTAAAAAGAATAATTAAACTAAACTTTCAAGTTAATAATCTCTGTAGATCTCCAATAGGTCCTGAAAATTTAAACAAAAATTGAAAAACATGATTTGTTTGAATTTTTCATTTTCATTTTTTAATTAATTGACTAACAAAAATTCAATTAAAAATTTTAATTTAAAATTTTTAGTAAAAAGATATAGGATTCTACAATTTATTTTAAATAAAATATTTTATACAACTTTTAAATAAACAAAAAAAATATAAAAAGAATTTTTTTAAAATCACCTAAAAACTGCGATATCCATTCCATAGTGAAACAAGAAGTTGTTGAAGTTTTCGTTCGCTTATTTTGTCGCGCCGGCAGTTGAGTTTGTTTATTTCGTCAGTGTGGCCGGAGTTGTAAATCTCGATAAAAACTGGGGGTATTCCCATTTTTATTCGCAGTGCTTCTTGGTTTAGGAGCGTAATAATATGACACCAACAGATTATTAAAGATGAGATATTTATCTACAAAATGGTGTAAATTTCGGAATTTTTGAAGTCGTATTTCATTCCCCAAAAAGTTTTCAACTTTTTTTTTTTTTTGTGAAAGACAACTTAAAACACTGTTAAGCACACCACATTGATGAGTGACCCCTTTTCTTTAAAAGGAGACCATTTTTGTGTGTAACAGACAAACAATATCGCGCACATGAAATTTGAAAAACACCGCCTTTTTTTTTTTTTTTTTTTTTTTTTTGTCACGTTAAAAAAAAAAAAAGCGGCCGTCACTGAAAATAGTGACCTAACTTGAAGTGGCCTGCAATAAAATAAAATAGCCAAACTATTAAATCACACAAAAGAAAGAATTTTATCTTTTATAAAAAAAAGATTAAATTTGTTTACATCAAAATTTTATGAAAATAACCCAGATATCGCAAATTGAAAATTCAAGAGAATTTCTTTAACACTTCAGTTTTCACACCCTAAATCAGTCGGTTTGTGATATCTGATTTAATTATACTTCAAGATTAATAATAAACTTGAGCCTTTTTTTTTTTTTAAAATCGTATTATCCCAAGCAAAGCGGTAACGCCACTGATGTGCAGGGGGCTACATAAGAGTAAAAAGATTATATAGGAGAGTGAAGAGAAAGACAAACCAGTTAGAAAGGAGCAAGAGAAGGATGAGAATACAGGTGTGATGATTATTGCAAAGGTGAGGGGAAAGGAAAGGATATACAGGGTGGTGTAGAAAGAACTAGAGTCAAGTGGTTAAGAGATGAATACTGACATTGCATTTAAATTCCTGGATGTTGTAGCTGTCAGGAAAGCAAGAATATGGAAACTAGTTCCACAGGTGGGAAGTGTGAGAAAAGAAGCTGCAGGAGTAGAATTGTCATCTGCATTTGGTTGATCTAACTGTGAATGGGTGAGACCCAGTTGACTGGTTGCACGAGTAAACACCTATTGCAGGGGCACCAGAAGCCATGAAAGTATTTATAGAACAGAGGGAAGCCACATCCCATCGGTATGGAAGTGGCTGGAGTCGAGCAGCCAAGTCGGTACCTATCACATTACTGATTCTCTTTTAGAGCCTGTCAAGAACACTGAGATGAACAGCAGGGGCGCCTGATCATATATTGCAGCAGTACTCCATGCATGGACGAATGGTTGATTTGTATATGTGCAGGAGGGATTCAGGTGGAAAAAACATCCTG
The DNA here is from genome assembly GCA_037127315.1 of Ascarosepion bandense. Taxonomy (NCBI): domain Eukaryota; kingdom Metazoa; phylum Mollusca; class Cephalopoda; order Sepiida; family Sepiidae; genus Ascarosepion; species Ascarosepion bandense. The sequence continues at coordinate 2,448,809 of JBBBDQ010001228.1, read as the reverse complement.
GTCCAACACAGTGACCCAACCTTCCTAGCAGTGGATTTAGCTATTGACTTAATGTAATGGTTCCACTTGAGATCGGAAGAGAAGGTAAGGCCAGGGAGGCACAATATATTGTTCTCAGGGAGACTCACTTGGTCGATGCTTATGGGAGGCAGGAGAGGTTGCCTGTGATGATTGACAGACAGCATCTTGGTCTTAGACTCATTGAAATTTACAAGCCACTTCTTACCCCAATCCACCACAGAATGTAGATCCCTTTCAAGATTAGCAGCGAGATTGTTTGTCTGCCACACCGAATTTTCTACTGATGCAGGAGTAAATTGTGTCATCTGCGTAGATGTCTACTTAGCACTTGATCTCATCTGGGAGATCATTTGTGAAAATAAGGAAGAACACTGGGCCTAGGATAGAGCCCTGAGGGACACCAGTGTTTCTACAGTAGGATGTGGAGGCATGCCTATTCAAGAGGACCTTCATTATGTGGTTATTTAGAAAACATTGGATCAGATCAAGCAAGTGTCCAGTGATACCATAAGCCTGTAGCTTGCATAGAAGGCCAGAAAAATGTCTTTAAAAAAGAATTTAGTTTTTTAATCCAATTCCAGCAACAAACCTTTGCATATTGATTGTTTACCCAGTTGCTCACTGGCCTTAAAGGCTTGAGTTGAAAATTGCCTTTTTATTTATACACACATATATATATATATATATATATATATATATATAATGTTACGGAAATTAACGAAACTTGGTTATAAACAACCGACAATTTGAAATGAATTGTTTGAACATTATTTTTTATCAATACTCGTATTTAAGTAGATATTCTGTTTTTTAATTAAACAATATTATATATTTATATCTACCGGCCTGATTATTTACGATAAATTGTTATTATGAAAATGTGATATTTGGCAGGATTCAAACCTGCAACCCCTATTTACATAGAGGAAGCTACCATTTGATCTGGCAACGTCTTAGACCTCTCGACCACGAATAGCCTGCAGTCTAAACGAGGTTTTAATCAAGCCTAAATAACACAATTTTCAATTCATCGCAAACAACCATATCTGCTCTGAAATGTATTGTAATGTAAACAAATGTAAACATGTTACGGAAATTAACAAATTTTAACGAAACTTGGTTATAAACAACTGACAATTTGAAATTAATTGTTTGAAAATATTTATGGCTCTTCTTCTATGTGCCCTGTCCCTTCAGGACGTAGGCGATCATGGTTCTCCATGTCTCCCTATCCCTTGTGGCTCTTAGTATGTTTGAGCCTGTTGCTCCTGGCAACCCCCGTTCCGTCATCCACCTGATCAGACCCTGCAAATATGTTATCCGCTGCCTTCCTCTGTCTCTCCTTCCTTCTATCTGGCCAGTCAGTATCAGGTTCTCAAGCTCTCCGTCCTCATTGCGTGTCCCAGGAACTTCAGTTGTCTCTTCCTGATGCTCAGCATCAATTTCCTTTTTGTTGCCATTCTTTCCAGCACCTCCTCGTTGCTTGCATGCTCAGTCCACGATATCCGTAGCATCCTTCTGTAGAACCACATTTCGGCCACCTCCAGTTTTGTCCTCATTTTTGATATTGTCCAGCATTCACTGCCGTATTGAAAAACTGACATCACATAGCAGTCTAGCACTCTTTTCTTCGTTTCTATTGAGATTTTCCTGTGTGTTAGTATTTTGCTCATCTTCTGGAACGCGTCCTTTACCATGCCAATTTGCCTTCGGATCTCCGTGTCACACTTTCCATCTTCTGTTAGAACACTTCCTAGGTACTTAAATTTTTGTACTTGCTTGATTCTGTTATCCCCCACCTGTATTTGGCATTTTGGGTTGTATCTTTTGCTGATGACCATGCACTCAGTTTTCTTAAAGTTTATTTGTAGTCCCTTCTTGTCACTCTCCACTGCTGCTTTCTGTATGAGGTCTTGTAGTTTCCTTTCCGTGTCTGCAATCAGCACTGTATTGTCCGCATACCTTATGTTGTTCAGGTTGTGGCCTCCAATAACAAATCCTGGCGTGTCATCTAGGGTCCTCAAAATATTCTCGCTGTATAGGTTGAACAAATCCGGTGAAAAGACACATCCTTGTCTTTTGCCTTTTTCTATCTTTGTGTATCTACTGAGGTCGTTACCTGTCCGTATGCAGGCTGTTTGCTACCAGTAGAGATTCTTGATTATTCTTGTCTTTCCCGAAAATGTCAAGGCTGCCTAGCATCTCCATCAATTCTTTGTGTCATATTTTGTTGAATGCTTTCGTGTAGTCAATGAAGCATAGGTACAAGTCTTTCTTCATTTGTAATGCCTTTTCAGAGAGCATCCTAATCATGAATATGGCGTTTCTTGTTCCAGTGTCTTTGACGAACCCGCACTGTTCCTGCCCTATCTCTGGCCTGATTCTGCTTCTTGCTCTATTCATCAGGATTCTGACAATCAGTTTTGTAATGTGACTCATTAACCTAATAGTTCTGTGTAGTTCACACTCGTTTGCACCAGGTTTCTTCAGCAGCGCTATAAATATCGACTTGCATAGGTCGTCTGGTATTATTCCACTGCTATAAATTTCGTTTATTATGTCAGTAATCTTTTCTATGCCATATTCTTCTAAGGCTGTCAGCAGCTCTATCACTATGCCATCTGGACCAGGTGCTTTGTTTCTATTCATTTTAGCCATTGCAGCTTCAACTTCGGATTTCAGTATTTCCGGTCCATCAATCTCCTTGTGTATTCTCGATTGTTCTCTCTTGTCGCAAAAGAGATCCTTTATATATTCTTCCCATCACGCACTGTTTAATTAAAAAACAATATATCTACTTAAATACGAGTATCGAAAAAAAAAATAATGTTCAAACAATTCATTTCAAATTGTCAGTTGTTTATAACCAAGTTTCGTTAAAATTTGTTAATTTCCATAACATGTTTACATTTGTTTACATTACAATACATTTCAGAGCAGATATGGTTGTTTGCGATGAATCGAAAATTGTGTTATTTAGGCTTGATTAAAACCTCGTTTAGACTGCAGACTATTCATGGTCGAGAGGTCTAAGACGTTGCCAGATCAAATGGTAGCTTCCTCTATGTAAATAGGGGTCACAGGTTCGAATCCTGCCGACTGGCACATTCGTAATAACAATTTATCATAAATAATCAGGCCGGTAGATATAAATATATAATATTGTTTAATTAAAAACCAGAATATCTACTTAAATACGAGTATCGATAAAAAATAATGTTCAAACAATTCATTTCACATATATACACACACTATAGTCATATTTCATATACATACACACACTATAGTCATCCGCAGACAGATCTGTTTCACTGTATCACAGCTCATCAGTACAGTTAAACATCTGATTGCTTTTAACCCAGGATTGAAACCCAACCAAATCGGTGTCAGTTGGCAATTCTACCTCTGAGCTATAGGCGCTTGGTAGAAGGAGGCGACTTTTAGCGTATGATGTATCATATGCCAGTGGTCAGAGTGCTCTAAGATGCTAGAGTAGCTACTGTTTTTCAAAGTCCACCATTCTTCCAGAGTGCTCAATCAGGGAGTGAGACTGTAAATAGTCATCCTCAGACAGATCTGTTTCGCTGTATCACAGCTCATCAGTACAGCTAGACATCCAATTGCATTTAACCCAGGATTGAAACCCGACCGAATTGGCGTCAGTCGGCAATTCTACCTCTGAGCTATATATATATATATATATATATATATATATATATAGTATTGTTAACCAGTTTTTGGTTAAAATTAAAATTAAACCTGTATACAGTTGTATTAAGGTGCTCAATATATAATGTAGAGCTTTAGAATTTTTTTATTTGGAAACCAGTTATTTACACAATCAACCTCTCAGTATCTTCAGTCAATTTATAACTGATTTTCCAATGTTTTTATTATTTTAAAACATACAACAGGGATTTCTATGAATGCACGAATGGAAGTTTAAAATAACTGTAATTTCAAAATTAGAGAGGAGTTTTTAAGGACCTTAAATACTTTCATGTGGGTTTGTATGATCCTAAAATGTATTTCCTGGTGTGTTTATATCCAGACATCTCTATTCTTACATTTAGTAATTTCTTTTGTTCTGCACACAACCTCACCATTATAACATATATTACAAAAAATTGTCACATAGCTGATTGATTTATAATGAATTAGAGCACTCTGGCTATTGGGCGTGTATAATGATAATATACACGCTAAAAAAAGTCTGCCTCCTTCTACCGAGCTCCCAATAGCTGTGAGGTAGAATCGCCGACTGACGCCAATTCAGTCAGGTTTCAGTCCTGGGTAAAAAGCAATCGGATGTCTAACCGTACTGATGAGCTGTAATACAGCAAAACAGATCTGTCTGTGGATGACTATATATAGGGTACGTATGGATGGAATAATATTCTGTATCCAAAGAAACACTATTCTTAAAAACGTGCTCAATACAAAGTAGTTAGTAATATTTGTTCAGAAATTATAATATGAATGTTATAATATCACTACAAAAGAAGCTATTTTGTTTCAACACTTTTTGTGTCTTATCAAGTGATGAGGTTTATTTTAAGTTGAAGGATTTTAAAAGGTTAAAAACAAGCAAAACCCCTTTAATCAGGGAGGCATTGTTGTATAGATAGTGTGGACCAATCAGAATAAAGTAACTTCTAATTAGGAGAATATGTGAGCTGACTCAAAAATAATTTTGGGGAGCATTAGTATTAATATTTGATTAAATTGAGATCAGCATTATTGATTGACTGTTAGATTCACTTTATTATTATTGTGAATTTTTAAAAAATTTCTAAGTTTAACAATTTGTTAGATTTAGAAAGTTATTCATTTATTAAACAAGGTAAAGAAAGAACACACACATAAATAAACCCACAAACATCCACACATAGACAAATAGGTGAGTATACACACATACACTGGCAAACACATATACAGATTAATATATGCACACATATATACATACACAAAGCCCCAGTGGTTAAGCGCATGTGTGTGTGTCTGCACATGTCAATGGGTGTACAAAGGTGTATCTATGTGTGTGTGTTTCTATAAAAGATGTCATGACAACAAATTTTCCTCCCTCTTCCACAAAAATACATGAATATACGCATCCTTACATATATCTAATATTTTTTAAGAAATTTAATCAGTTTGTCTGATGATCACAAAAGCGTGAAACCCAAGATCACAAACTTACACCCATCTAACTATATATGTATAAAAAGCATAAATGCATACATATACATACACATCAGCAAGTAAAGGAAATACCAATATGTCTACTAGTACAAAAGAACAGATCTACACTTATATACATGCACTAATACTTAGACATTAATTTGCCTTTATTTGATGGGTAACTTCATCTGACTCAGATGCTCCAACGAATTCCTCCTAGGTACATTATTCAGCGCATATCAACACACTAACACTAAGCAAGCACCTAACTCAACACCGACCGCCAACCTATACAGCCATGAGGCATCCAATCCAACACTGATTATCATGCCAATACTCAACAGATCCCAGATCAGCACATACCATTCGCCCAAAGCCCAACATGTTTCCCCATAGCACTGGCTGTCAAACCAACACCTAATAACCATGATTCTCAAGGCCCAAGTCCCACACAGTTTCCAAACTTTTTACAAGTCTCAGGGAGGGAGGGAGGGGTACGAAAATCAATGTCCGGTAGAACACCCCACAACCATACAACCCGCCAACCAATGTCGGGTCCCCGGGTCGAATGCCTGGCAAATATCAGTATGATAACACATGAACAACTTAGAATATGAATAAAAAAAAAACTCTAATTGAAAAAACATGCATATAACCAATAAGTGCTTAAGGAAAATAATTACTGATGAACTATCAAAATAAAGTAAATTAGAACATAAATTATTTAAGAAATTTTCTTTTTGCAAAAAGGTTTTATAATAAATAAATAAATAAATAAATTAGAAAGATGGGGATAAGAATAAAAGGAAGTAAATAAGGAAAAAACAAAAATATTATTTATAAATCAAAGGTTTTGAGGCTATTAGAACTAGAAAAGCACTGATAAGAAGAATAGTTCTTCTCTTTCTTCAACCCTCTCCTGTTCTTTAGGAGGGGAGACCAAAATGATAAGAAAGCAAAATGGACAGTCTTGGTACTAAATAGGCACATCATATCAAAGACAATGGAACTAAGTGAGAAACAATAAAAATAAAAATGGAAAAAAGGAAAAAGATAAAATTAGGTTAAAAGAAGGTTCACATCTTGACCATTAGAGAGGAAAAAGGAGAAAAGGATGGAAAGAGAAAAAGGAGAAAAAGTTAGTATGTATTCTTTGGGGCCAAATTCCAAAATGAATCTTCGCTCTGATTAGTTAAAAGGAACACACACACACATATATATATATATATATATCCAGGTGAAAAGGACTCAAGGTTTTACTATTTTGAGTACCCTGGTATTTATTTTATTATAAACAGTGCTCAATATAACAAATATTAAAGAGCTTAATGTAGGGAGGAAAAAGAAGAAAGGAGGAAAGGAAGGAAAGGGAAAAGGAGGAAATAAAAGAGAAAAAGTTAGTCTGTATTCTTTGGGGCCAAATTCCAAAATGAATCTTCGCTCTGATTAGTTAAAAGGAACACACATGTAAATTTTATATCTCCCCACATACATAAACAGCAAACCAAAGGTTTTTTGTATTTAAATGTAAATCATTTGTACAACCAACATCAAACATTGCCTGATGAAGAGAATCTATCTCAAAACAGAGAAATTTCTGTGTCGCAATGTACAATTAATTCATAACTATATAATTATCATATTGAGCATTGTTCATAATAAAATAAATGCCAGGGCACTCAAAATAGTAAAACCTTGAGTCCTCACCTGAAGAGATATATATATATATATATATATATATATATGTTTGTGTGTCTCTCCATTCAAACAAATCCTACTCTTTCAAAACCCTTGATCCAATTTCAACCAAAATTGGGTCACTTGTCAGTCATGATATGAAAGTTTGATGTACACAAAATTTTCAAATTGATTCACAGGTTACAACAGAAATCATTGAAATACTTAGAAATTACAAACTCTTTTTTTCTAAGATGCCTTATGCAAATTCAAGCAAAATCAGGTAACTTGTAGATTAAGGTCTGAACCTTTGATGTACACAATTTTTCAAATCAAAGTACAGTGTTCATTGAATATCAACGATAAACATACTTTCAGGTGGTATTTTGCACACTTTTATGCATTTCTCCAAGACGCTTCACTCAAACTCAACCAAAATTGAGTCAATGATAAATCAAGCTCTGATAACTTGATATGTGAACAAAAATTTCAATTGACACAGAGGGTGCAGCAAAAATTAATGAAGAATGTTGCTTTTTGTGATTGTTTTTATCTCTGAAACACTTAGTTGTATTCCAACAAAAAATGGGTATTTTTGTAACTTCTACCTTATCATATGCCATAACAATTTTATGTTTTCTACATCCCTCTGATGTTGCAGGGATAATGCATCCACTTCTTCTGTGTCACAATGTCATTGTATCACATTACAGGCTCCCGTAACACCCACACCCATTCTTTTAATTGTCCATGCATCATTCCCATTTATTGGCAAAATTGACCAAGCATGAATCTCATTTTACAAATACTACAAAAACCAATACTTACTTCGCATTTTAACTTCATGGTGACCTCATACTGGAGCTTTTTGAATACTCATTTGACCATACCATTTCAGCATAACCACTAAAAAAATCCCAAGCAATGCTGGGCTATACAGCTTGTGTGTGTGTGTGTGTGTGTGTGTGTGTGTGTGTGTAACCTTTGAGATTTCACTTGCCTGACCGACTCAGTCGATTAAAGATTACTTTACTCGCCTGTGGTCAATTAAAAATCTCACAATGAAATATGCCCCTTCAAATATAGAAAAAGGAAATCTGATTACTTTTACAACCCAAAAGTATACCATTGAAGATTCACAAGTTACTTAGAATGACCTACAATGACATTATTAAACTCTTTGGTCTTGCTTTTATTGTCCCAGTCAGTGTAAACATTCATTTAATTAATGCTTCCAGAGTAGAGCCAAAATGTCTCTTGCCCAGATTAAAGACTCTCACAGATTTTTAGAAACATTTTTAGAAAAATATTATCCTTGACTCAACATCCATATTTCACCCCCACTTACGAAAAGTAAAAACAAACATTTGAAAGAAAGAAAAAAAAGTATGCATACGTCTTTCAACCACACACTGAAAAACAAATTATACAAATAAGTAATTTTTTTATAGAAAATCGTTGAGAAAATCAGATTTATTTTTTTTTATCATCTATGAGATGGTGGTTGTAGTCAAGCAGAAGAAAGAAACTACAAATTTAGGTACCTCTACTCAATTGCCCCAAAAAAAACAAAAAAAACATCATATCATAATGTTAAAAAGGGTCAAACTTAATAAAGACAAGTTTTATCATCAAAATGTTTATGCTGTTATAAAGGGGAAGGATCAAATCTTTTTTTTTTTTTAAGTTTCTAAATCCTTGCACAAAAACTGAGTATCATCTACCATGTATTCAATTCTCAAAACAGAATGACATTTTTATTACTTCCCAAGAAAATGAAATTTTGGCATTCTATGACTCGTATGCCATTACACAGGTAATCTATTTCTACTATATTATCAGATGAATTAAATACCTCAAAATTAACAACTAGCTTTTTGTTGTCCACAGGTCTTTTACTAGTCAACACAGCGTTATATCAGCCTTATCTCTGATAATAGGCACAGTTTTTATATGTGTGTATTTGTGTTTTCTTTTAGTAGCTAATTGAACCTTATTTTATTATGGTAGTTACTTGTGGAAAAACTGATAACAACACACTTCAGCTATAGGGAAAAAAAAGGGATGCAGGTTTAATTTCTGTTGCAATAAACATTTTTCTTTAGTAAGGCTTCTCATTCTAGTATAGTTGATATTAATTTCACTGTTTAAGAAAATAAAACATGGTAAATGCCAACTGAGACACATGTACACATTAAAAATAACATTCATGATAATTTATGATATATATATATATATATATATATATAATATACATAATATACATACACTATAGCCATCCGCAGACAGATCTGTTTCACTGTATCACAGCTCATCAGTACGGTTAGACTCCGATCGCTTCCTAACCCAGGATTGAAACCCAACCGAATCGGTGTCAGTCGGTGATTCTACCTGTGGGCCATGAGCGTCCGGTAGAAGGCGGCAGACTTTTTAGCATATATCATTACACATGCCCAATAGCTAGAGTGCTCTAATTCATTATTGAATCATGTATTTTAATAGCAGCTTTTATTTAAAATATGTCTGAAAATTCTGCTTAAAGATACTATTTCTGAGTTTTTTAACAAATTTTCTTGAATCTTTTAATTGCACAACACTGACAGAATGCACTTTCAAAATTCTTAATCAGTTTTACTGATGTTTACTATTTTATACTTATATAAACTTACAAAATTTCACGCCAACTTTTTTTTTTTTCTAAACAATTTATCATTATATTATCAGTCAGTCATTTAAGTGCCGCATGTGATGCATGTTTGAGTGATCATGTCCTGAAAGAGACATCACTGGCTGTGCAGAAGATTCTCTCACAGTGGGTTGTTATTGCTTTCTGCAGTAGACTGGTTGCCAGACAAGGCTATAGAACCTAATTTGTCCTGGTTTTTAACCCATAGCTGGAGGGAGAAGTGGCAGATTCATATCTTTCCCTAGTGTATTTGTGCATATATGAATGTTACGAATTCAACTGGAATTCAAACTCCTCTTCAATTTCTCATTCTAAGCCTATATCCACTGTACCACCCACACACATTCGCATTAAAGTATATACTGAACTTAAAAAAAATCTTAGATTGACTACACACTGACATAATTCTCACATGATAGAAGTAGTGCTATAATAAATATCATAGCATATTTATTGGAGTAGATAGACTAAACTATCACCCGGTTCACACTCCACCCACGTCTATTGAACAGGTTAAGAGGCCCATCCCTTGTTCCCTGTTTAGGATGTGGTTTCCGGCTTTCTCTTTTCCAATCTTTTCACTATTATGTAGCCCCCTGCACATCAGTGGCGTTACCGTCTTGCTCAGGGGGATACGATTAAAAAAAAAAAAATTAAATTTCATTTGTTAATATAAGCTACTATGTATATGAGATGATCAAGAGCAAATGACTGCAAATAGAAAATATTTAACCAAGAAGTGTTTCTTTTTGTGGCATTTTTTTTTTTATCAGAAAGAGGCTGTATTTTTACATGAAAAAAATAAAGAAAGAAAAGACTATTTGCTGTTTCATAAGCAGAGACCATAAATTCTGTAACTTATAGAATTTCTTGGAAAAAAATTATTGCTAACTTTATAAAAATAATTTAGAATTATTTTGCTGCTGCTTCTTTGTGGTCTTCTATAAAATTGAAGTTTTACATGTCGTATTTTTTTTTTTTAATCATATCACCCCAAAGCAAGGCGGTAATGCCACTGATGTGTAGGGGGCTATGTAAGAGTGAAAAAATTGGAAAAGAGAAAAGCCAGAAACCACATCCTAAACAGGGAACAAAGGATGAGCCTCTACACCTGTTCAATAGACGTGGGTGGTGTGTGAACCGGGCGATAGTTCAGTGTATCTATTCCAATTGAAAAAAAAAAGTCAGCAATAATTGAACATATGTTAAACAATTTTTTTTTTTTTGTATAAGTTCTATGAAAGATGTCTTTACATTAAGTAGTCCTGGATTCAGTGAAGTACATCTGGTAGCAGCTCCTCTGATCAGGAGATTGGAAGTTGAAATTTTTGTTTCTTGATTCACCCTGACTTCACCTGTTGTTAGGGCCTCAGCCAAATAGTGAAACCCCAAACAAAATACTATGAAAGTATAAAAATACATTTTATATTAAAAATACAAGTAATACATCTTTATATAAAATAAATACCAACAATACATTTTATAGCAAAATGATCAATAATACATTTTCTTTAGAGCTGAGGGCATACAATTGCATTCAAAATAGATTTCAGCATTAAATAGGGATTGATATGCAATTAAATAAAATCAGCCAACCAATTGGAGTAGATAGACTTTAATTGGAGTAGATAGACTAAACTATCGCCCGGTTCACACTCCACCCACATCTATTGAACAGGTGAAGAGGCTCATCCCTTGTTTCCTGTTTAGGATGCGGTTTCCGGCTTTCTCTTTTCCATTCTTTTTACCCTTACGTAGCCCCCTGCGCATCAGTGGCATTATCGCCTTGCTTGGGGTGATATGATTAAAAAAAAAAAAAAAAAAAATCATACCATGTATTCAATTGTGAAAGCAGAATATAGTTTTATTACTTCAAAGCACCCAAGAAATTTAAATTTTGCATTAAGTAACCCATAAGGATTTAGTATGCCATTAAACATACAAATCAATCAATTAACCTTATGCTAAGAAAACTATTAACTAAATGAAAACTAGCAGAGATTTTTTTTTTTTTTTTTTAACTCGTTTCACTCCAAGCAAGGTAATAAAGCAACTACAATGCAAGTGGTTGCTGAGTGTAAGAAAATATGAGAAAAAAAAAAACATTGAGAGAAATTAAAAACAGGAATTAGGACAGAAGATAATGATTGGCATTGTCTGTAAATTTTTAAAGAACAAAGTTTACTGAAAAGCTAAAAGAGAATCCTGCAAGTGAGAAAAATCTACATCTGAAAAAGTATACGAATGCTGTTTCTTTTTTTTCTTTTTTAAGTCTTTCATTCGATCATCTGTGGCACATGCTTGTGTTGTAATCAAATTAGCTTGTTTACCATTATCAAGGTGCCATGATTTTCTGAATGTAGATTAGATGTGGCACAAAGCAAAAAGTGAGGAGTACCCAGTGAGGATCGAACTCCCTACTCAGTTGTAACTGTTTTAGTGAGGCAAGCTTGCTAACCATTGTGCCATGTTGAGGTATCCCTTCTCTTTCAATTTATTACTAACATGCAAAGTTTGCCATTTTTTTTCTTTGGGATAGACTGGTTACTAACCAAGTGTCTAAGATTCAGTCTGTCTTATTATTCAGCCCATAGTTGTGGAGAGTAGAGAAGGGTTCAAATCTTTCCCATGGGTATTTGTGTGTAGGTGAATGTAACGGACCCAACTGGAATTCACTCAGCTCTCCAATTCTTTATTTTGGGCTTGTCGTTATGGTACATTGGATATCGGCTCGGAATGAGAAACTGGGGAGCTGAGTTTGAATTCCAGTTGAATTCATTTTATTCACTTACGCGCAAATACCCTTGGGAAAGGTATTAATCCATCTCTTCCTTCTAGTTATGGGTTAAATAGCAGGACAGATTGGGTTCTATAGCCTTGGTCGGCAACCAGTCTACCGCAGAAAGCAATGGCAACCTACTGCGGGATAATCTTCTGCCCAGTCAGTCATGTCTCTTTCAAGACATGATCGCCCAAGCGTGTATCACATATGGCACTTAACTGACTGACTATCCACATTACAGATTTTAGTCTTTGCTTTTTTTCAAATTGTCTTCACTCAGTGGTGATATTTTCATTTATAAAAATGAATTGTGATGCTGACTCTCATAGCAACAGGGATTGTAGAGAAGTAGAATTTTTTTTACATGCTAACATGTGTTAAAATTTTCACAGTATTTAGTATTGTTGAAATTATTGCTGACATATTTGAGATTTACAAATTCTATATTTCAATTTCACAAACCAAATCAATGAAATTTGAACAAGCTGATTTGTTTGGGAAAATATTCTGACAAGACCCTATTTCATGGCTTAATTTATTTTAATTTTCTAGGACTTCATAGTAAACAATACTTTTTTTCCTTTTTAACAGCAAGGAATAAATTCTTAGTATTTCTTACTCTTGAGTATGGAACGTACAAATGGCTATACATAAATACTTCTTTCTGGAGCCAGACTACAACTTTTTTAACTGTTTGATCTGTTTATAGTTCTTGCAAATGCAGGGGGAACTGGAAACTAGGTTCTTGTTTTAAAAAAGAAAATGGTGTTTGCAAAGTTATAAAAAGACCTATGTACCCCTTTACCTGTTTACAATCAGTCAGTTAAGTACCATATGTGATACATGCTTTTGGGCAATCATGTCTCTAAAGAGACATGACTGACTGGACAGAAGATTATCCTGCAGTAGGTTGCCTTTGCTTTCTGTGGTAGACTGGTTGCCAACGGTGGCTATAGAACCCAATCTGTTCTATTATTAATCCATAACTGGAGGGAAGAGACGGATTAATAACTTGTGAATGAAAGGCATTCAACTGGAATTTGAACTCAGCTCTCCAATTTGTCGTTCTGAGTCAATATCCATTGCACCACAATGTACACTTCTGTCAAAAATTGATTGGTCAATGTAATAGCTATTTTAGAGAGTGTGACACAGGCATAATAATGGAAGGATTTTATATACACATAGATTAGCTATTCCTAGAAATACACATGAAAATTTCAGTTTTCCTATTTTAATATTCTGATGAATCTTAAGTTAATACTTGAGTAAGCTCATGTTGACTTCTGTGACAATAAAATGTATATAGAAATTCCCTTATCACATTGTTAAATATTTGGGCTTAACAATTTTAGCAAAATATGACTTTTCCATGTTAAACACCTTTTATTTTCTCTTCATTTTTTCACTGAACCCAAGTAGCATTTCTGGTATGCCTTTTGTTTATCAAAAACTGAATAGTCCTTTATTTATGCAGTATTGACAGGAGGCATTAAACACTTCTATCTTCTTTTCTTTCTTTCAATTTCTCACTGAAACCAAATAGTGTCTTTCCACTCTTTGCATGAGATCAAAACAAGAGTCCATTATTTATGGGGTATTGTCAGGGCATAATAGTTATGTGAACTAATGAAGGGAGAGACAACTTTAATTATAATAAGATAGGTGGGTGATGAATTTTATTTTATTTTATTTTTTTTCATCCTACAACTCCTTTCCCATGGATGCAATGCCACAACAGAGAAGGTCGATTTTATAAATGTGGTATTGCAATAAATTTGGAAGTTGTGGTTTCACTTGGTAAATAATGACACAATATATTTTTTCCTAATCATTGTTTTTTTCAAGGAAACTAGTTTAAATATTAAGTTTAGTTTCAAAATCATAGTGTTGGAAGGCTTTCACTGATCACTGGAATTTCATTCCAGTGATCAGTGAAAGCCTTATAAAATTTATAATTTCCTGAAGCTTACTGTATATGAACACAATGCATGGCACAAGAACATTATTACTAAATCACTGTACCATCAAATAAGAACTTCATTTATTTCAAAGGGAAATTATATTGAGCAGTTTAATTATATTATGATGTAACTTACACTGCAATAGTTTCAGTGCTATTTTCAATTCATAATACAAGTTTAAAACATTTTGTCTTATAATTTGCACCCAGCAGTATCATGCTGTTAAATATACTTATCTATTTTTTTTTTTTTTTTTTTGACTAATTATGACCTAACTAATGCTGTAAGATCTTATTTATTGAGTAGTCATTTTCGTTATGTTAGAATTTTTACACACATTTTACTTATGCAATTTTTTACTGTATTTGATATTTCATTTGTAATTCATAATCAGAATACTGGTTTGAATATATTTTCCATTCAAGTATCTAATATAAAAACTACAAAATTTATTTGGATTTATTCTTGAATTAGTAAAATTTAGAAGTTGATTTGTAAGCAAAAACTTGTAAAAGTTATGATTCCAATTTTTGGTATCATTACTTATATTAAAACCACAGCTTTAGCACCAAGTGCAATGTTGATATTCTAAAGAAAGTGAAAAATCGACCTGCCTTAATGCCACAAACCTCTCACTACTCTATTGCTATTTCCATAAGAAATGTTCTGATGAGCTATACTTGTTAGTCTCAATGCTCTTAATACTGATTTAAATCTGATTTTAAACACAACTCTTCTGAAATATGTGTAAACAATACAAATCTTTAAAATTGTAAAGGATGAAAGTAATTACAATTTTTCAAGTAAAAAAAACAAAAAAAACTTGGTAATATTTTTATGCTTTGTAAATGTTTAGATGTGTGTGGGTGGTGCAGTGGATATCGGCTCAGAACAACAAATTGGGGAGCTGAGTTTGAATTCCAGTTGAATTCCTTACATTTACTTACACACAAATACCCTTGGGGAAAGGTATTAATTCGTCTCTTCCCTCCCGTCATGGGTTAAATAACAGGACAGATTGGGTTCTATAGCCTTGGCTGGCAACCAGTCTACTGCAGAAAGCAATGGCAACCTACTGTGGGATAATTTTCTGCCCAGTCAGTTAGGTCTCTTTCGAGACATGATTGCCTAAGTGTGTATCACGTATGGCATTTAACTGACTGAAATGTTTAGATGGTATATTTAGGTTTTAAAATATGCTTTTAGAAAATATTAGAGCTTGAAATAGTATATTAAATGTTTTGGAGGTTCTGTCCCTTCTAAAGATGGACAATCATTGCTCTCCACAATTTTCTATCTATCATGGTCCTAAGCAACATTTCTATCTCTATCTGTGCCTAACCCCCACCCACTGTTCCAGTATCCATTCACATACACTCATCAGGTAGGTAACCCACAGCCTTCTCTTACCTCTGTTGCCCTTGATAGTTTAAATGTTTAAGAAATTTCAACTGTCTTTTTCTGATTCTTAGCATCTGTTATTTTTGTTACCATTTTCTTTAAGACTTTTTTTGTTGCTTGCTTGCTCTATCCTTCTGCTTCTACCTCTTTTGCACTTAACCCTGGAAAAAGCTGTGTGGTGCCAACATGCTGAGCCAATCACCATTCTCCTAGTCTGTCACAGTTGTATGTCAGAGCCTGAGTCTCTGTGAATGGTTTCTTGGTGTGTTCATCATATTGCATCTTTGGACCTTTTAACCTGGCATTGCCAATCCCTTTTTAGTTGTTCCACTTAAGGAATTCTCTGTATACTTGTCTAGACCCACATTTTTGTTACTTCCAGTTTCCCTTTCATCTGTGATGAGATTGTAGTATTTGCTACTCTACAACAGTAATTTTTATATTATATAGCAATCCAGCACACTTTTCTGTGATTCTAATTAAATTTTTCTGTTTCTTAATACTTGCTTTAGCTTTGGATTAGTGAAAAAATGTAATCCAATGTATCCTCAGATTACAGTGTCACTTTTTTCATACTGCATTAACATAGTTGTATTGCATAAGTTAACCAAATTAATTGTTCACATAAATTTTTACTGCTGAAAATAAAAACAAACCAAATAACCTGAGAGCAAATTTGAAACCTTCACCTTCAGTTTAGAACTTGCAACATTCAAAACCACTAATACTACATCTAAATTAGTGAAAAAAATCTCTCAGTACATGTTCACAAATTGAAGGCTTTTAGAAAAAGTGGAAAGTGTATAATTCCATTGCTATTTAAGTATAATAGATTCACTTGATGAAATATGTTGTAACAAAACAGATTGTTTTGAATACAAAGTAACTTTTTCTAATAATTCAAGTCCAATAAGTTTCCTGGGGAAAATGGAGCAACAGTTTTCTGGATGCTAAGTATTGCTACTATGTTTTCCACAGCAAGTAAAGTAATAAATATTTTTTTTACAAAATGGAGTTGTTAGCTACATGTTCAAACAATTTAGAAGAAACTAGAAATACAATCCTAAACAGTAACCACAAAGAACTTACTCAGACTTTAAATTAATAATTTGAATTAATTAAGAAATTAAAATAGAAAAACCATGAAACCTTTATATAGGGCAGTGATAGTAATTTTTTTTTTTTTTTTTTTTTTTAAGTAACGTAACAGCTTAGGTAAACTGTTTTTCATGTCATTCATACTTGCCTAGGAATGAAATATATTAGAAAATGATTACCAATAACTGGAAAAGAATAAAAATTTTATTCTCTCTCTCTCTCTCTCTCTCTCTCTCTCTCTCTCTCTCAAATATATCTAGTAATATTTTTTATTATAAATTTATAAAAACAGTTTAATGCAACACAGGAGCCATTGTGTTTTGGTACTATCTTATTGGCACCTCATCAGGCGGTGAAATATTTTTTTTCTGTTAGGAATCATTATATACAGTAACTTAAAAGCAACATCATTTTTACCAAATGCAGACAATAACGGTGAGGGGATTTTTGGAGGGTTTGTCTCAGTGAACCAGTAAAACTAAAGTCATGATGGATAAGAAAAATAAAAGATTGTAAGGGTAAAGAGGGATATAGACTTGAAGTAATTTCAGACACAGACGTTTTCTATGTCAGTGATGAAATAAATTGAATAAGTATGTAGCATTTAGCAAGTCTGAAAAGTTATATAATGCTCTACTAAGTATTGAGCACTTTTAATAAAGTAAGTTATTACAAACAGTGAACTGCCAACCCAACAATTTGTACTACTTCTTCTAAGATATATAATTTTTTATTTATTTATTTATTTTTTTTAACAATCAAGCAAGGCAGTCTTGCCAATGGTGTGCATGAGGTTACAGTGAGAGAAAACAAAAAACAAGGTAGAAAGGAGAAGAGATGGATTAGAATCAAGTAGATAGAAGATGACAATTGATGTTACATTTAAACTTTAGGAGATTGTAGCTATCAAGGAAGTAAGTAAACAGAAGCGAGTTCCACAAATGGGAAGTGCGAGAAAAGAAACTCTTAGAGTAGAAGAGGTGGTTACATATAACTATTTCAGCAATAGATTAAATCAAAATTTGAAATTTATCTCAGACCATTTATATTCACTTTCCACTAATGTCGTTTGGAAAATTGTCTTTTCTTTCTGCATTCTGTCTCATCACTAAGACCACAATAGCTGATAGTGAAAAGGATGAGTACTTTAGCTAACTTCTCTATCATAGCAGATGTTGCTACTATTCTACTACTGCTACTAATAATCATTATTATTACTAAGTTTGTTTTTTTTTGTTTTTTTTTTTATCATATCACCCCGAGCAAGGCGGTAACGCCACTGAAGCACAGGGGGCTATGTAAGAGTGAAATGATTGGAAAAGAGAAAGCCGGAAGCCACATCCTAAACAGGGAACAAGGGATGAGCCTCTTCCCCTGTTCAATAGACGTATTTTAACAGATTTGTTCTGCTGTTACTATAGTTACTACTAATTATTACTATGTATACCAATAGATTTGTTTTGATTTACATGTTTTCTGTGTATGTTTTTTCTTTATATTTCCAAGAGTGAATTGAGAGAAAACAGTCAAATCTTAGTAATAAAACAGGTTTACTGAAATAAGTAAAAGACTAATTTACTGTAACTACTATCGCCCGGTTCACACTCCACCCATGTCTATTGTACAGGTGTAGAGGCTCATCCCTTGTTCCCTGTTTAGGATGTGGCTTCCGGCTTTCTCTTTTCCAATCTTTTCACTATGATGTAGCCCCCTGCACATAAGTGGCATTACCTCCTTGCTCGGGGTGATATGATTAAAAAAAAAAAAAACTGGTAGAAACTTTTTTTATATTATAATTTTCTATTATAAATTAGAAAATAATTTTTTTAATCAAGCAAATTTAATAGAATCCACATGCAATTTTATGTAATGTTAGAATTTTTTTCCAAATGCTAGATATAGACTGCTTTGAAGCCATCACATCAGAATTTCCCATAAGTGATGCCATAATTTAAGATCAAAAGATAAAACCTAATTCTCATTAATATTCTAACAAGTTATTTTGGTTTGGAAGAATCTGATCATAATTTTTGACTTTTTTAAGTGGCTACCTTAATTAAACAAGTAATTCACTAAGGCAAAAACTTATAGAAAATGCACTGATTGTTAAATCATTCACAGTAAATTTATATCCAAGTTCTTGGAACATCTCACCTTTTTTGGCAGATCTTCTGTTGTCACAATATGGGATACTTAAAAAAAAAAAATCATCCTTAGAAACTGAAATTTTTTTAACTAAAAAAAAATTTTAGATTTAGTTTTTCCACATCTCAAGCACCTCATCTTTATACATATTTCTAACTAATACTCACTTTTATATGTATATCCCACATATACAAAATTCTATCAACAAAAACATTACTTTCAGCTGATGAAAATTTTCTAGAGAACAAAGCGCATTATGTTCTTTCAATTGCTTAATATTTTTCTAATATATAGAAATCTATATATCTTATTTTCCCACATTAATTTCTACATTGCAATATGTTTTTAAAAAAAATCAGTTGATCAAGATGGTTCTGAAAATTTTAGAATAGGTACTAATCAATGGGATGTGCATTGTGGTACAGTGGATATCGGCTTGGAATGAGAAATCGGGGAGCCGAGTTCGAATTCCAGTTGAATTCATTACATTCACTTACGAGCAAATACCCTTGGGAAAGGTATTAATCCGTCTCTTCCTTCCAGTTATGGGTTAAATAACAGGACAGATTGAGTTCTATAGCCTTGGCTGGCAACCAGTCTACCGGAGAAAGCAATGGCAACCTACTGCGGGATAATCTTCTGCCCAGTCAGTCATGCCTCTTTTGAGACATGATCGCCCAAGCGTATTTCATGTAAGGCACTTAACTGACTGACTAATCAATGACAGCAAGAGCTTTTTTTTTTTTTCTATAAGTTGAGTTTTAAATTTATTTTCATGTGATCCGTATGTATTATGGCTAATTACTGCATTTAATAGATCATTAGAAGTAACTAGGTCTGCCTATTGCTCAGTTTACGTTCCTCCCCAGATTTTCAAACAGGGGTAGAGATTTAACCCTTGTTTCTG
Source organism: Ascarosepion bandense (assembly GCA_037127315.1). NCBI lineage: Eukaryota > Metazoa > Mollusca > Cephalopoda > Sepiida > Sepiidae > Ascarosepion > Ascarosepion bandense. The sequence continues at coordinate 2,428,947 of JBBBDQ010001228.1, read as the reverse complement.
ATTAGGATTTGGTTTCTTCTAAATTCTGCTTCACTCAATACTTCTAACATCTAAAAGTCTGAACTTTTATTTATTATTGAATTACTTTTCTTTTATCTCAAAAGGAATGGATAAGTTCAATTATTATCTGGTTCACACTCTTCCTGTTTTTTGAACAGGTGTAGAAGTTTATCCTTTTATTCATATTTAGGGTTTGGTTTCTGGTTTTGGTTTTCTTTCTTTCACCTCCAGTGCTCCCACTGAATTTTGGTGGCCTTATTCCTTGCTTGTTATGGTGCACCTTACTCTGTAGCCCTCTACTTCAAGTGGCTCTTGAGCCTTGTACAGATTGAACATTACTATAAAAAATTTAAAACTGTCTGCAAAGCAGTGTTTAAAAACTGCTAACAAAATACTTATTTTACTCATAATATTAACTAACTCAAAGTGGGCCACACCAATGCATCACTAAAATTTTCCTTGCCAAGGAGTCTATTTGGGATTATGCCTTATTGGCTACATTTCTTTAAATCTGTCAGCAAAAAATGATGAGATACATTCTGAGAGTCTGGAAGTGTAGATACCCAATCTTGCTTTATGGCTGACTTCTGCCAATCAAGGAGAACCCATTTCCCAAGTTTAGGGAACTTTCTCAGTTGTTGCAGATAACAGAGACCTATTGAATAGCTTGAATTTAATTTCATTGTTCAAGTTTATATTTCCATAGAGTATAAACAAAACAAATTGTTAAATTTAATAGGACAACTTTTTCACAAGACATCTCTTAAGTTGAAGAATTTCTAAAGCTTTTAAGCCATCTTCAGCAATTTTTTTTTCATTTGAAGAATCAAATCCATTAACATCATAAATATTTTTATTGCTCTTCTAAGAGCATTACATGTCCATTTTTTTAGGAATATCAAGTAACTAAATAATACTTTGATAATGTTACTGTTAAAACTATAAGTACTTATTATTAGTATTGTAGCAATTTTATGAGATTGAAAATGTTTATCAATTGCTATCAAATTTCAGGCATTACTTATGATCTGACTTAATAAGTTTTTAAAAAGTCATGTTAGAACAAACACAAAACTGTTTAACATTTTAGCACAAGTTATCATTTCAAGCATACCTTCAGTTTTCAAGTAGGAAATTAGAATGTGTGTAGAGACTGCTTAACGATAAGTTACCAATGATTAAACGACTTCTATAATGCACTGAGAATATCAATTCAAAAATATCTTTATCTATTCTGAAGAGACTTTTTCCAGAATTCAATGATAGTTATTTAAACAAAAACAGTAACCTACTTATGAACTTCATTTCTTAATGTGACCAAAAATGTATTGACTCTCTTGAATAAATGAATTTACTGCCATGGACATCTGGATGAATTTTGATTGTTAAGTAAGAAAAATAGAAAAGATATGATTAAAGATGTCACTCATATTCTGAATGAAATACAAATGAAAATATACCTGAAAATTTAATATCTGTAAGTTAAAAAAAAACTTAATTTAAAATATTCTTGAATTACTGCTAAATAAATGTTTTTCTTTATGAATAAAGTTGTTTCATTTACTTAATTGTACTTCTATATACATGTATATCTGTATATGTTCTTGTGCATATGTTTATATTTTTAGTGTGGTCTAGGTTAGTAATTTTCTGTACCAGAATAATCACCTGATTAGATATTCTTGTAGAACTACAGTCAGTCAGTTAAGTGCCATATGTGATACATGCTTAGGTGATCATATCTCGAAAAAGACATGACTGACTAGGTAGAAGATTATCCCACAGTAGGTTGCTATTGCTTTCTGCAGTAGATTGGTTGCCAGCCAAGGCTATGGAACCTAATCTGTTCTATTATTTAACCTATAACTTGAAGGAAGAGACGGATTAATACCTTTCCCAAGGGCATTTGTTTGTAAGTGAATGGAAGGAGTTCAACTGGAATTTGAACTTGGCTCCCTGATTTGTTGTTCCGAGTCAATATCCACTACACCACAGCACACATCCCATATTAGAACTACAATAGACCAAAATGTTTGATTTTTGTTAAGAAAAACTGACATTAGTGAAACACTAGTAAACAGCATGTTTTTTTGTTCTATGTGCAGATTATGTTTACATTTCTAGTAAGTTAAAAGAGAACATTTCTGCTAAAATGATCTGAAAAGACAGATAAACATATTATAACATGGAAAAAGTTTCTTAGTGTCCATAAATGACCCATTGCTCTTAAAAACAAGACGAAACAAAAGAAGGTAGAAAAAGTATTAAAGAAAAGAGCACATCTCAGAGATGTTGAAAGAAAAGGAGAAGAAATACACTTTTCAAACAGATAAGTTGTTTGTTTGCCCTTTGATGTGTTTTTATATATATATATATATATATATATATATATATACTCTTGTAATTGCATACATGTTGATTTCTTTACCAAAACAATATTTATCTTCATAACAAAATAAACCCATTCCCAATGTCATTTTTTTCTGAAACACTTATTCTTTTTCTTTATTGCTTTGATTTGCCCTGACTTCCATATTTTAAAATCCCAAATCTGTTTTAAAACCATCTATATATTTTGTAAATAAAGCTTGTTAATTGTTATTACTGTATATTCACCTTCTATTGTCTGTCACTATTTGGATTTGTTCACTAAAACAATTCCATTTAGCTTGGCTGTGTTTGACCAATCGGAAAGACAGGCTTTGTTTTACGAAATCGTGATTTTGTTGTTTCATTTGTGTGTTGCATTCCCATCTTCTACTGCCACTATAACAGTGGTGTGGGTCGAGTCGTAACAATAGTAATTGCTGTATGTGAACATTATTTTGGTTATTAATAATTGGAGTAGATAGATCTATCTATCTCCCGGTTCACACTCCACCCACGTCTATTGAACAGGTTAAGAGGTTCATCCCTTGTTCCCTGTTTAGGATGTGGTTTCCAGCTTTCTCTTTTCCAATCTTTTCACTATGACGTAGCCCCCTGCACATCAGTGGCATTACCACCTTGCTCAGGGTGATACGATTAAAAAAAAAAAAAAAATAAGCAGAAGCTGTTGTGTGTCTGTGTGTGTCCCTCCTGTCACACCCATGTAGAGAGAGACAATAGCAAGGTAGCATTGATTCAGTTCATTCTCAGTTATGAAACTTCTTTAGCGTGTTTGCTCTTTAACAGTGCCTTATAACTTTATTTACTTTTTTGTTTTTTTTTTTTGTTTTTTTTTTCAATAATTATTTCGTTGAGTAATGAAGAATACATATATATAGTCATCCACATGTACAGCCTGTTTCTCTGTATCACACCTAATCAGTATGGCTAGACATCTGATTGCTTCCAGCTGGGATCAAAACTTGGTTGGTTGAAGTTCCTGATCTGGTATCAGTATTCTATTCAGTGTATTCTGACTCGTTTTAGTTTGCTGAATATGTATGAAAATTGAAACCCAACTCTGACATCGAGTATTTTCTGTTGTTCGATATAAGGAGCCCTAACTTTTGCGTAGCGTCAAGTTCAACAATTGCATAATACCGAGGTTCTTATAGTGCCATGTCTCGCATGGATAGGTGTCCCTGCAAGCACTTTCGGTGGGCAACCCCGAAGCCACACTATGATACAGCCCGAGTCAGTTTCCATCCCAGCACATATCGTTGATAATGACCGCTTGCATCTTCTACTCAAGGCCCCTCCCTACCAACAAACCTTAACATGAAAAACGGAATCAGAAAAAACCCTAAACCAGTCAAACTCAAATCACCAAAATCTCTTAACATTTCTTTTACTAACATCTGGGGCATTCGTACTAACTTTTGTAGTGTAGAAGCTTTCCTCCATAAAAAGTTCTGTGAGACTACCTCAACTCATCAATTCTCTTCCCTGACTTCTCAATCCCTGGTTATCTTCCCCTCTTAAGGAAGGATTCCACTGTCCACATGCATGGGCTGGGGGTCTATGTCAGTGAACACCTCCCTGTAGCTAGGGTGACATCACTCGAATACACTGCCCACTAATATGTATGTCTCTGTCTGTCACTTCTCTGTTCAGTTAGCTACCTTTTCTTCCTTTACCATTCCCCCTCTTCTCCCGACTGCTCCCTTCTAGACAGCATTTCTGAAAATATAGATAAGACTACTTCCTACCACTCATTCGCTCACATATTTCTGTTCAGAGATCTTAATGCCCATCATGCTGAGTGACTTAAAGACTCTGTTACTGATTCAGCAGGCATCCACACTATGAAACTTTGCCATTTCCCAATCCCTTACGCAAGTAGTGGACTTCTCCACACACTTTCCAAGCACTCCCTCTGGACACGCCTCTCTACTAGATATATGATTTACCTCTGCACATGGCTCCTGCCAGGTTTCACAGCTTTGTCCTCTCGGCAACTCCGACTATGCTGTTGTCTCTCTTAATATTTCTCTCCACTCTCACTCCCCCCAGGGGCCTCCTACTTATAGGACCTTCTACTGCTACACAAGAGCTGACTGGGACACCTTTTGCAACTTCTTATGTGACATCCCTTGGGAAAAAGTGTTTGATCTCCTAGTTGATGACTATGCCTCTGAGATATCGTCCTGGGTGAAAGCTGGCATGGATGCCTTCATAACCTACCAGGAAGTTTCGTCTCAAACCTAATTCCTTGCCTTGGTTCTCTCCTGCCTGTTTGGTTGCCATTGCCCACAGGAATCAGTACTTTCAACTATTTCGGAGACAGTCATCTGACCACAATAGGCGCCTATTCACAACTGCTCATAATGAGTACAAGAGAATCCTGAATGACGCCAAGTGGTTGTTTGCTGAGAGAATGAGACAGTGCATAGCTGACTGCAAGTTCAGCTCCAAGGACTATTGGCGGTTACACAAACAGGTGCTGAACAATAGCAAATCTTCTTTCCCTCCTTTAATCAATGAATTTGAGGTCCTCACATCATCAGCAGACAAGGCTGAGTGCTTTGCTTGCAGATTCTCATCCAACTCCACATTTGACTCATCTGGAATACCCTCACCCAACTTCCCTATTAGAACTAAGGCTAAACTGTATGATATATACATTACCCCAACAGTATTATTCCTTGTAATATCAAAACTTGACCCTCATAAGACGAGCAGTGGTGATGGCATCCCGGTGATTGTCCTTAAGAAATGTGCCCCAGACCTCTCCTCTGTCCTCTCTTAACTCTATAACTACTACCTCTCTGCTTTCTGTTTTCCTGCATGCTGGAAGTCCTCTTCTGTCGTTCTTGTATTCAAGAACTCTGGTGAATCCTCGGACCCATCCAATTACCACCCTATCAGCCTTCTACCAATTTTCGGGAATGTGTTCGAAGCTATTATCAATGCTCAGCATCTTACTGCCCATAAACTCTTCCCTGACAGGCAGTATGGTTTTCGCTTTGCCAGGTCCACAGCCAACATGCTAATGACCATTATGGAGTACATGTTTCAGGCCTTTGAGGAGTCTGGTGAGGCTCATGCTATTGCTCTGGATATCTCCAAGGCTTTTGACAGGCTTTGGCACGCTGGCCTTCTATGCAAGCTATGGGGTTACAGTATTACCAGACGATTGCATGATCTGATCCAATCTTTTCTAAATAACTGCATAATGAAGGTCATCTTGAATGGGCATGCCTCCACATCTTACTGTACAAACCCTGGTGTCCCTCAGAGCTCTATCCTAGGCCTGATGCTCTTCCTCATTTTCATAAATGACCTCCCAGACAAGATCAAGAGCCAAGTAGGCATCTATGCAGATAACACCACAATTTACTCCCGCATCAGTAAGAAACCCAGCCTCGTAGACAAACATAATCTCGCTACTGATCTTGAGAGGGATCTTCTACATTCTGTGGTGAATTGGGGTAAAAAGTGGCTTGTAAATTTCAATGCACCTAAGACCAAGATGCTGTCTGTCAATCATCACAGACAACCTCTCCTGCTTCCCATAAGCATGGACCAAGCGAGTCTCCCTGAGAGCAATACAGTGCGCCTCCTTGGCCTTACCCTCTCTTCTGATCTCAAGTGGAACCACTACATTGAGTCAATAGCTAAATCCACTGCTAAGAAGGTTGGGTCACTGTGTCGGGCCAGGATGTTTTTCCCGTCTGAAATCATCCTGCATATATACAAATCAACCATTCATCCATGCATGGAGTACTGCTGCCATATATGGTCAGGTGCCCCCGCTGTTCATCTCAGTGTTCTTGACAGGCTCTAAAGGAGAATCAGTAATATGATAGGTACCGACTTTGCGGCTTGACTACAGCCACTTTCCCACCAACAGGATGTGGCTTCCCTTTGTCTGTTCTATAAATACTTCCGTGGCTTCTACTCCAACGAACTTAATTCACTGGTGCCCCTGCAACAGGTGTTTACCTGTGCAACCAGACTGGCAACTGGGTCTCACCCATTCACAGTTAGATCAACCAAATGCAGACGACAATTCTACTCCTGCAGCTTCTTTTCTTGCACTTCCCGCCTGTGGAACTCGCTTCCTTATTCTTGCTTTCCTGACGGCTACAACCTCCAGGAATTTAAATGCAAGGTCAATACTCATCTATTAACCACTTAACCCTAGTTCTTTCTTCACCACCCTGTATATTCTTTCTCTCCACCTCTGCAACTGTCATCACACCTGTATTCCCTTCTTTCTCTTTGCTCCTTTCTAACTGGTTGGTCCTTCTCTTCGCCCTCTTCTATCTAATGCTTTTACTCTTATGTGACCCTCTGCACATCAGTGGCATTACCACCTTGCTCGGGGTGATATGATTAAAAAAAAAAAAAAAAAAAACACTATCAAGTCTGTTCACAAATTCCCAAATGACAAAACCATTGTCATTGACACCAACTTTTTGTATTGTGGCTCCCGTCTCCAGCCTTTCCTGAGAGTGTTTTTGTTGAGTTGATGGAGATGGAAGTTAAATATGTCTCCTTCAGCTTCAACTATTGCATGTATCGACAAATAGATGGAGTAGCTATGGAGTAGTCTACTGTCTCTTTTGATGGCCAACATTTTTGTTGGCTTTTATGAGAAACAGCTTTTCAATAAGATTGGTAAACTCTATTGTTACTTTCGCTACATTGATGACACAATTATGTTGTTTCCAATTGTAGTAAAGCAGAAGAGTTTGAATTTGAATAATCTCCATCCTGCATTAAAATATACTATAAAGATAGAAGAGAACAATTGGTTACTTTTCCTGGATGTTTTAGTAGAAAGCAGTTTCATACTTTCTTACTAGTGTTTATCATAAACCCATTTTCTCTGGGCTTTACTTTACTTAGGAAATTTTTGCTCCCAGAACCAAGAAAATTAATTTTATTAACAGTCTTACCCATTGGGCTCTGATGTTTTGTTCAGAGTGCAAACTCGATGCTAAGCTAATGAAAATTTAAGAACTATTTCTGATGAATGGCTATCCTGAATAGAATATGTTATTCAGTCAGTTAAGTGCCATATGTGATACACGCTTGGGCGATCATGTCTCGAAAGAGACATGACTGACTGGGTAGAAGATTATCCCGCAGTAGGTTGCCATTGCTTTCTGTGGTAGACTGGTTGCCGACCAAGGCTATAGAACCCAATCTGTCCTGTTATTTAACCCATAACTGGAAAGAATAGACAGATTAATACCTATTCCTTCCAGTTATGGATTAAATAACAGGACAGATTGGGTTCTTTACATTTGCTATCAAGTAAAAATTTCTAAGTTCAATGAGGCTAAGATCTATGGGCCATCTAAATGTCCTGTATATCTTGGACTACCATGGATTGGTCCCGTTAGTCAGATATACACTGATAAAAATTTCTATTACCATTAAGTGGTGTTTCGATGCCATTATGGTCTAAAGCATTTTTACAACTAGAATGGCTTTCCTTTCTTGCTGTAAGGATGTTTTACCTGTCTATCAAAGTAATTAGTTGTTTATCAATATAAGTGTCAATGTGAGGTCAACTATGTGGGCAAAACTATCCAGAGGTTGAAAGATAGAATTGCTTAACATGTCCTGGGCCTTGTGCATAGATGTGAGCTGGTGATATCCAGGTCTTTGCAGACTCATGCCTCTGCAATTTGTGAGCATTTATTAAATTCTGCTTGCTGAACAAGTTATTCTGAATTTTTCTCTGTATTGCACAGGGCACAGAACAGACTCCACTTGAATATGCTGGAGTTTGTTGTTTTTAACATGCAGAGACCTGCTCTGTGCATGCAATAAAACCATTACCTAGCAGAAGATATCCCCTCCCACTCCCTTTACATTTTAGCTTTGGTTGCTAACAAAGAAATTTCTTAGCTACTCAGTCTTATATTACCGATTTTTGTTCTGGTGAAGGGTCAATTGAAAAGCGCCTTAAATTTTAAATATTGTGATACTTCTGTATCTTGTTTTGTTAGTAAAATATGATAGACTTATTTTTAAATTGTATTATCTCTTGATGTGGTAATGGCAACTTATATATATATATATATATATATATATATATATAGTGTGTGTGTATTGCTGTCATTTTAGATGGCATATCAATATATTTTGTAGTCATTTCTTTTTGATGGCATGGGACCACTCATATCAAATAAGACAAACAAGCAAATTGAGGAATTCTCAAAGGAATATATAACAATCTGGAATTTTATCATTTTATAACCAGAATCTGTTAGAAATGATCAAGATTGGTGGGAAGGACAGATCACTAGACCCTCTAAAGAAACTTAGAGAAAAAAAATTAGAAAAATGACTGAACTGTTGTATTTTAAGGAATACACTTATGATCTACAGTATACTAATCTCTTTGCTTTAGGGGGAAACAAGAACTCTGATTCTAAAGTATTTTTTCCAAACTTCTCTCTCTCTTTTTTTTCTTTTTTTTTTTCTAGGTGATAAGAAGTTTGAAAGTAGAATCTCTTAGACAATAGCATAACTAGGGTCCATATTTTAAAGAAAAAAATCTAACCAAAATTGGTCACTTCTGATGGTAAATACTAACCAATGAATACATCACTGAAAAATTTTGAATTTCTGATTTCCAAGAATAGATAATCTGGGATGATACATAAGAAACAAGAACTTCAAGTAAGAGTGCTTTTAGAAAGTTTGCAAAGAATGCAGCAGTGCCTTGAATAATATGGGTTAAGTCATATTACTGTTTCTTCTTATAATGGTAATGTCCACATGAGAGCATTGTGGTTACGAACATGGAAAGTAAAACCACCAAACTAAATTGAAAACTATACATTAAATAGCAAGATGGGCAGTGTTGCTCTAAATTCAAAACCCTGAGGAAACCACTCAATAATGTTTCTTATGAAGTCACTGTAATTCATAGGGAATAATGAAAAAGATACAGTGGAGAGCCTTAATTACCAATATCTTAAAGAGATGGTATTAAAAAAAAAAAATAAAGACAAATATGGATATTCATGAATATTCTACACTTTATATGAAGAACAAAATACATATTGTGAATTTGTTAATGTTATTGTTATTATCAAGTTCAACAACTTACAAAGGTACCTCAATCTTCAAGTTTCTCATGTTTGATAGAAGTCAATCAAGTCAAGCAAAAGTAGTAATCTCACCATTTTTTTTTTTTTTTTAGTTGATTTGCGATTGGTAACAAGAATGGATATTTTTCAAGAATATAAAGTTATGTAGACAATGAATTAGGACTTAAGTAGCACTTAAAATCAACTCTCATGTTTTGGTAAGTATTTGATGACATTGTGTTAAAATTATATTACTATTACTCAATATTACAAAGCAAACATCTGTTGCCATCAGTATTCAGACATAGCTTTGATGTAAAAGAGGCCAAATTAATTAATGTTAATAGTGTCATCTTCTATTGTGATAATTTTGCCACTAAGCAAAATCAGATCAGATAAAACTGAAAACCTCAACTAAGAAAAAAATGGAAAAAGTAGGTAATTAAAACTTACCTGTACTGCTTGTAAGTATTTAAAGTTTGTATGGAGCTAGAATCAGGTGCTGATGATCTTCTTTATAGCCAAGAGGAAATATTAAGGAAGCTAATAAATTTTTTTTTCCAGTTCATCTGCCAACAAGTAGAGCATGATAAAAAAAAAAAAATTCTTTTAGTTTCTGACATTTAATGGAAATGCAGATTAGCAAAACATCTCACATTTACAATTAAAATAAATTTTGTTGCCCAAAGCCTTGATAGAATCACCTGACCAGTTCATGAAAACTTGTTGACATAATGTCAAGCTATTATTTTCTTGGTATATTATGTCTGGTCTCTGAACAAATGTTAAATTGTTGAATTTGGAATATGATAATCAAAAAAATATATTGATGTTTCCAGTTGATGTTTGGATTTCTAATGACTTTGGAATCAAAATATTTAAAAGTTTTAGGAAAAAATGACTTGTTGTAAAGTTCCAAAACTAGAAGCAGACAGTTTTATTTTAAGCCACTATATTGACATTGAACTGACAATTTAGTAAATCTGTTTAATTCTGACGGTCAATGTGGAAACATTTTATAACCATTAACTTGTCATTGGATTTGTGAGTAGCATAATTGATACTAATGTACAAAGTGGAATTGTCAAGTTTAAATTTCAGCCTAATTGGTTGCATTCATTTTCACACTTTTTGATAATACAAATCTCACTCTTTTTACATCCAAAGCTGTAGGTAGATGCGGTGCCCTAAAAAGCTGTGGGCAGTGGCGGTGCTCTAAAAAGCTGTGGGCAGATGCGGTGCCTTAAAAAGCTGTGGGCAGATGCGGTGCCTTAAAAAGCTGTGGGCAGATGCGGTGCCTTAAAAAGCTGTGGGCAAATGCGGTGCCTTAAAAAGCTGTGGGCAGATGCGGTGCCTTAAAAAGCTGTGGGCAGTTGCGGTGCCTTAAAAAGCTGTGGGCAGTTGCGGTGCCTTAAAAAGCTGTGGGCAGTTGCGGTGCCTTAAAAAGCTGTGGGCAGATGCGGTGCCTTAAAAAGCTGTAGGCAGATGCGGTGCTTCAAAATAGAAAAAGTCTCAAGTAAAATATATTGCAAACTATTCATTCCAAAGTGTACCTGTTTTAGGTACCTCCACTAAATTGCTGATAAAGCAGCATAGTATGAAGAAAAAAAGCTCCAAAATGAATAAAAACTAAATTTTTCCATCAAAATTTTCATGTTTTTATTATTAATTATTTTTAGAAAATTTTTAATCCTTTTTAAGACATTCGAAATTTCAGTTAAAAATCTTGTTTTGATTTTCATTTGCAAGTAACCAAATCATAACATGTTTTTATAATGGATAATGTAATATTACACAACTCAGATTTTCTGGTGAAAAACAGTTTCAATTGGAAATTCTTGCAAAAATTGAAAAATTGTCAGATCTTAATGAAACTTTCAGGACTTACTCACAAATGAATGAAATTATTTTTTTAAATTATTTAAAAAAAAAATCTTGGTAAAAATGTTTTGTTTACATCTTTTTTTGCCCTCTCCACATAGTCATGAAATTTTATGAAATTAAATTTTGTTGAGAAAATTGCTTTTATTAGTTAGATGCAAGACTCATTGGGGAATATAAATCATCTATTATTTTACTTTATTTTAAACATTTTGTCTTTATTTCCAAAAAAATGCAATAAAACTAAGATATTTATTTGATAAGCTTTAATTGCTTTAATAAATAATATATGTAAAGGACATTATAACTTGAAGAAAAAATACTTTCAATTAATAATGAAATTTTAAAAGAATTTTTTTTTTTAATTATAAAAATTTCAAAAATATTTTAAAATACTTCAAATATTTGTTGCCATTAGGTTATTAAGTGAAGACTATACTTATTAATCAAAAATTGTAAAGCTTAATACAAATTGTGCTTTCATATTTAAAAAAATGTTTTTGTTTGTATTTTTTTTTCTTTTTATGGTAATTTCTGTGGACATTAAAAGGTCATGTGTTTACAGGGAAAAAAAATTGAACAATTTTGTCAATTCTGGTTGCCATATACTTCTCTCACCTCTGTTTGGGTGTCATCACATGTTAAATATACAGGGAAAAGGTTAGAAAGATCAATACCATGTGTTTAAGAACTATTTTTATTCTAAATTTCATGCTATAAATGATACTTATGTAAATTAAATTAATTTCACTTTAAATTTGTTAATTGTTCAAAAATGTGTCAGATGTATATTTTATTTTTGCAACCATTTTAAAACAGAGAACTAACTTTTGTTTACAAATGTATTGATTGTTCAAAAATATCCAAAAAACTGAAGAAAAAAAATTTGAAATCTCAAAATTTTAGATTTCAATCAATATAATTTCTGTTTGAAATACAACAGTATTTTGCTTACTGGAAATAGTAAATTCAATCATTTGGTTTTCAATTAAAACTAAAATAGTTTTAAGAAAAGTTATTTTAAAAAATTCGATTTAAAAATTATTTATCAAAAATAAGTGAAGGTATATTAATATTTCATAAAGCTTCTTTTAACTTGAATAAATATGTCATAGTAAAACCATTGTTTAATGCATTTTTATAGTAAAAATCATTTGCAATACATATTCATAGTAAAATTATTGGCAATGCTTTTTCATAAAATAGTTTCTAGGCATTTCTGTGTAGTAGATGGTCATTAACTATTAATACCGAATAAGAAATTCCATATTTCTGGATGCTTCCATACAAAATTTGGTATTAAATAACTCAACATGGGTTGATAGGTCATAAAATCAAGCAATCTGATATAAAGTCATTTGCAATGCGTTTCATAAAGTCATTTTGTATGCGTTTATAAAGTCATTTGTAATGCTTTCACAAAATATTTGCAATTAAAAGTTATGAAGTCATTTGCAATGCGTTTACAGTCATTTCCAGTAACAAGGCCTTCATAAAGTCATTTGCAATGCGCTCTTTCATAAAGTCATTTGCAATGTTGCCCTTCATAAAGTCATTTCCAATACATCATAAAGTCATTTGCAATGCCGCCTTCATAAAGTCATTTGCAATGCGCCTTCATAAAGTCATTGCACGCGTTTCATAGTCATTTGCAACGCGCCATAAAGCCACGGTACGCGCTTCATAAAGTCATCGGTACCGCGCTTCCATAAGTCATTTGGTAATGCCGCCTTCATAAAGTCATTTGCAACGCGCCTACAAAGTTATTTGTACGCGCTTGCAGTTACCTGTAACGCGCTTTTGCGTCATTTGCAATGCGCCTTCATAAAGTCATTTGTATGTAAGGCCTTTCATAAAGTCATTTGCAATGCGTCATATAAAGTCATTTGCACGCGCTCATAAAGCTGACAACGCGCCTTCATAAATATTTGCACGCGCTCTTCATAAAGTCATTTGCAATGCGCCCTTTCATAGTCATTTGTAATGCGCTCAAGGTGTCATTTGTAATGCGCTTCATAAAGTCATTTAAAATGCCTTCATAAAGTCATTTGCAACGCGCTCTTCATAAAGTCATTTGCACGCGCCTTTCATAAAGTCATTTTCAGCAATGCTTTCATAAAGTCATTGCAGCGCCTTCATAAAGTCATTTGCAATGCCTTCATAAAGTCATTTGCAACGCGCCTTCATAAAGTCATTTGCAATGCCGCCTTCATAAAGTCATTTGCAATCGCGCTCTTCATAAAGTCATTTGCAATGCGCTCTTCACAAAGTCATTTGGAATGCTCTGATAAAGTCACTTCTGTACGCGCTCTACAAAAGTCATTTGTACGCGTCATGTCATCAACAAGCGCCTCGTCATTTGCAACGCGCCTTCATAAATGGTTTGCAATGCCTCACAAAGTCATTTCCAGCGCCTTTCATAAAGTCATTTGTAATGCTGCCTTCGCGGTTAAAATCATCATAAACAGTTCTTCATGGCAAAATCACCGCGCTCTGCCATGAAATCATCAAGTAAATGCAGTTTTCATGGCAAAATCACTGGCAATGCCATTTTCATAAGTAAAATCACTGGCACGCGCTTCTACGGCAAAATCACTGGCAACGCGCTCTTCGGCGGCAAAATCACTGGCAATGTGCGCCTTCATGGCAAAATCACTGGCAATGCCGCCTTCATGGCAAAATCATTTTTCAGCAATAGAATGATGGTCAGTGTGCTAGTCTGGTTGACTATTACTACTGAGTAGTGTTTCAATCTTTATTGGGTGGTCTTTGTAAAATTCAACATTTAAATAACCCACCATATGTTAACATTGTAACTAACCTAACCTATTAGAATATAGCACTTTACAAGTTTTATTGTTGAATACTCTTTGATTAATTTTAGTTTCTTATCTACTTAGTGCCTATTGACACAATATCATACAGAATGTAAAGTGAGTGGCAATAGTTAAATGTATGTAAATATCAGAACTGATTTGATAAAGTTTACAATAAACAATTACAAGAAAAATAAAAAAATAGGATAAAAATAATATAAAGCATGTAAATAATATATGCAACGCAAATTAACAGTAAAATGGCAAAAAGTTCACAAACTTATAATTGGGGTTGACACACAAGAGAAAATTCGGATAAATGAACATAGTGTTCTGACTTCAAGGCAAGACTGACTGGGAATGAGTCAAATGACACTTGTGATCCTGGGTATGACAGTAAATTGCATCTGGCAGCAAGGCTTCTGATTGTGAGGTTATGAGGAACATGGAACCACCTCTTAATGACTATTGTTCCCAGGTTCACTCTGACCCAGAGTTGTAGCACCTGTTAGGGTCCCAGCTATGGGTAAATAGTTAACTCTCTCAAACTGGGGTCAGAACACTATAAAAGTATAAAAATAGACTTTTATAAAAATATATACATAAAATAGACTTTTATAGAAAAATATACATTTTTGAAGGAAAAATATTACCAACAATACATTTTTAAGAAAAAAAATATTGCCATAATACATTTTTGAAGGAAAAAAAATTATTGCCAGCAATACATTTTTGATTACAAAACTAGAAGACGTCTTCAGTTTTCTAAAACAAAAATTAAAGATTAAAAAATTTTCATTAAAATCTCCTTCTTGCTATAACTGAATGTTAAAAAATACCTTAAAACCCCATCTTTTTGTCATTAAATAACCTACAGAGGTTGATATGCCATTAAACACAACTTAGATGACACTTGGCTTATCCTATTGTCTAGGAAGTAATCCCAGCATGCATTTGTGTACTTTTGCTTATAAATTAGAGAGAGGAAAGTGTTTTGCAATCATTCATAGTATGGTTGTAACTAACACAGTATATGTTTTTTTCTCTTAACTAATTCTGGGTGCTTCTGTTGTTGATTGCTATTTCCAGCTGGTCTAATTGAGAGTAATACTCATTCAAAATCAGTCAGTTGCTTGGAAGATCTCCCATCATTTCTATAAGTAAAATTATCTTATCAGGATGAAGCCCAGCCTCTGCTATGATTAGTAATAGTTCCTTCTTTTTGTCTAATATTTAATTGTAAAGTATTCAGTTTTTATCAACTGTTAGAATTCGTTTAAAAAAAAACATTAGAATGTATTTCACTTGTGGAAGTCACACATCAAAGTGACTAACACTAATCAAGTTGATGCAAATGATTTTCAACATTTTTAATTTTTCAGCCGGCTGTCTATTTCCTGCATCAGATAACATTAATTATTCTCAAATGTCTATCAACTTCAATTGTTCTATCCATGCATAGAACAACATTCAACAAGAAATCTCCAACATAAAACTTTACAAATCACTTTTAACATGTATGATTATTCACAATACCTTCTCCATAAATTACACAAAATATATTTTTCCATTTAGTCATATTTTACTTTTCTCAAAAAAAATTAAAGAACATTGAAAGTTTTTTTTTCTTCTGTCATCAATGTTAGAATTACTAAACAAAAAATAAACATTGATATAATTTGAAACAATTGTAATGAATTTAATTAAAATCCAACACCTTTATCTTTTGACAAACACAAAATCATGCATATTAGGAGAAAAATTAAATGATTAAGGAACTGAAAAATGCTTTGCATATTCATCTTTTTTTAATGCTATCTTCCTTTAGGATGTAGGCAATCATAGCTCTTCACAATTTTTAACAATCTGTGTGAATTGATATGACATCTTGATAATGATAGTAAAGTGTTTTCCCATTGACTTCTACAAGATTGTAATTCATTCTTCTACACTCAAAGCTATAGAACATGATCTATACTACTATTTAACCCATAGAAGTGAGATAACTTAATATTTTTCTAAGAGCATTAATATAAAAGCAAACTCAATAGAGTCTGTGGGAATTTGACTCTGCTTCAATTTTTTACAATAATAACTTATATGACACACATCTTACAAAAACCTAAGTTTCATTGGGTTATTTGTTATGGTTTATCAACTCTTTGTTGGTTATTTAAAGCCAGAAAATATTTTTTGGTTTGTAAGAATTTTGTGGATATAATTATAATTTACTGATACAATCCTACTAATTAACCTGTAGCTGGGGGAGAAGAGATGAATTATATACTTTTTCCTAGGGGTAATTTCATATAAGTGAACATAATGGACTTGACTGTAATTGGAACTCACTTCTCTGATTTCCAATTCCAATCAATTATCTATTACACTACCTGCATATCCATTCTTACAGTACCTGTTATTCCCAAGCAGTCACCAATCTAAGTACTATGCTCAGTGTTGCTTTACTTAGATAATCAGACAAGAACCTTAAGACTTCATTTCTCTTATATATTTACATTTACAAGGCAAAAATACATGACTTAAATAGTCAAAATAAAATATATTTGGGCTCAACCAAAGACACCTTTAAGACCACAATCACAAGTCTACATTAAAAAAAGAAAACTTAAAAAACTGTACAAAATTGGAAATTGAAATCAAAATATGGAAAAGTGACATTACATGGAGTATAGTGAAAACAGCCAAGCCTTACAACGGTAGCAAAATATGTAGACTGTGCCAGGAAGAAAAGTTAGAGATTATGCTATTCCCAAACAAAAGTCAACTATTGAATGAAAGAACAAGAATTGTGACTAGTGTAACCACACTAAAAATACCTATTAGGTTCATACAACCATAGATGAAAATGTTATAATTTCTTGTAATTTTAAAAATTGTGTGTTCTAAAATTTCCTGCCATGTGAGCATTAAAAGAAAAAACCACCGTTATGTGAACATTCTTTTACAAAAAAAAAAAAAATGATAAACGGTAAAATCAGTTATTGCAAATCACCTGAAGACATCACTCATGGTAGAAACCTAGGTCACATAAAAACTAATTTACAAATGGAAAATGTGTGTGAGTGAGAGAGAGATCAAAAGTTATTTGCTTAGGGAAAATCTGTAGTGCCTTCCTTCCAAAACATAAGCAGTTTACAAGGAATTATTTATATATACTTTCTAGAATAGACTGTCTACTCAAATACGAATATCCACTAAAATGATATTTGATATAGTTATATATATGCATGCATGTGTGTGTGAGGTGAGGTAAACATTGTAGACATAGGAATCAACTTTGTATAGGAATTGTCAATTTCATGTTTCTGATAGTGAACACTCATCACCTCTTCAAACATTAAATTTTAAAATATATAGACCTAAAATTTAGACTAATATATATTTGGTCCTCATGATTTGATGCAACTCAAGACTTTTATATACTTGGCAATCATCAGGTACAAGAAACTCAGTGGTATCAAATATATTAGTTAGATTAGTGTGGGTATACACACAGATGTTTCATGTTTATAGGTATTTCTATGTTAACTTTATTGGCTCAAGGCCACAAGTATACAATACCTGGTGAGAATTGAACTAATTAGTGAGTAATGTAAATATACAAGACTTGTATGTATACTATTATGTAGGTGAAGATGATCATTGAAGGTGATAATGTATTTGATTTGGTTAACTATATAGAAATTGACTGTCAGCTACTTTCATGGAAAACAGTGATCAGAAAGTCCAAAGAATGAGGATGTTGGTCCATGCGACATGATTGGGCAAACACCATAGAATCATGATTGTAGAGTTAACTATGCCCTGGGAATACAACTGAATATTGCTAAATGTTCTTTCTTGCTTTAGAGTGGTGGTAAAATTAATAATGCATGTTGCAAGCAAGATATCTGTTATAAATGCAATATTTTTATCGAAATAATTTATAAGCAAAAATACAAGTGCACATTAGTTTTTAATAGATCATTTGTGGAATTTGTGTAAACGTTTTTGATCTTAAAATAACTAAATGTTGATGAATTCAGTCATTTAAGTGCCATACATGATCCATGCTTAGGTGATCAGGTTTCGAAAGAGACATGACTGACTGGGCAGAAGATTATCCTGCAGTAGACTGATTGCCGGCCAAGGCTATAGAACCCAATCTGTCTTATTATTTGACTCATAGCTAGAGGGAGGAGTGATGCATTATATTATTAATTAGTAATTAGTGGGGGATCAGTTTATTATTTCATAACAATATAAAACTGACCCCCCACTTTATGACCAGTAGAAGCCTTAATCATGATTCCAACTATTATATTCAGTCAGTCATTTAAGTGCCATACGTGATACATGCTTAGGCGATCAGGTCTCAAGAGACATGACTGGCTGGGCAGAAGATTATCCTGCAGTAGGTTGCCATTGCTTTCTGCAGTAGACTGGTTGCCAGCCAAGGTTATAGAACCCAATCTGTCCTATTATTTAACCTACAACTGGAAGGAATAGATGGATTAATACCTTTCTCAAGGGTGTTTGCGTGTAAGTGAATGCAATGAATTCAGCTGGAATTCAAACTCGGCTCCCCAATTTCTCGTTCCAAGCCAATATCCAATGCACCACAACGCACATTACTAGTCTTATTTTACTATATTGTGGTTACACTACTGAAGTATTAGTACAGATCTCAATTACTATATCAATCTGTGAGATTAGTTTTCTTGTCCTTACTTGATAGCAAACACCCAGTCTTTTATGAAATGTGTTGATTCTTCATCATTATTTTTCTCCCGTTTCTAATATTTGCTTAACCAATTAATGCTCAAGGTTCAAAAACTGGTGGACATTAATTTTTTATGTTTTTCATTGTTTGTTTCTTAACTTTTCTTAAGTATAAATGTATAATTTTCATAAATATTTTTTTAACTCGTTGTTCCAATGAATTGGATTTATTTTAAAATTTTTTGAGAGAATTTGTCAATTTGTCAATTATCAGCATTATTTTAATTATAATTTTTATTGCTGTTGGAAATTTTTCTTCCCTTTTTTTTATTTTGTTTTCTTTTTTTTTTAAATCATTATTTGTACATTTTTATAATTACTCAGTATTTTTCTTCTAATATTTAACAATGTCATAATGTTTACAATTTCCCACTTTCAGATCAGTGTTATTTTCATGTTTCTGTGTTTTATTTCTCCAATGCTTGTTCCCTTTTC
This sequence comes from Ascarosepion bandense, assembly GCA_037127315.1. Lineage (NCBI taxonomy): Eukaryota > Metazoa > Mollusca > Cephalopoda > Sepiida > Sepiidae > Ascarosepion > Ascarosepion bandense. The sequence goes on along the minus strand of JBBBDQ010001228.1, from coordinate 2,409,551 downwards.
TTTCTTCTTTTTTTCTTTTTCTTTCTTTTCTACCTCTGCCTCCTTGCATTTTCTTTTTTCTTCTTCTCTCCTACTTCTGCTTCTACTACATTTTTTTTTATATTTTGAATTACAATTTAAATATTTATGATATATATGTTTTAATTTTTTTTTTTTTTTTTTTTTTTTTTTTTTTTTATATAGGTTGCCATGGTGGAAATTCAACTTGAGGAGACAATTCCAAACCCTTTATTAATTGCATTTAGTATTTGTACAACATTACTTGTTGCAGTCCATCTCCTGGCCCTGATGATAAGTACTTGTATTCTCCCAAATATTGAAGCAGTCAGTAATATGCATTCTTTTTCTGCTGTCAAAGAATCTCCTCATGAGAAAATGAGATGGTACATAGAGCTGGCTTGGGTGTTCTCTACTGGTGTTGGAACATTACTTTTCCTTGCAGAAATTGCTTTGCTATGTTGGGTGAAGTTTTATAAACACAGCAAACCAGCAGCTATTGCTTCTACGGCACTAGTCATTCCAGTTTTGATTCTTTTTATCATTTTTGGAATTCACTTTTATAAAAGATTAGTTGCACATAAATATGAACATACTGAGCGAGAACTGCAGGAACTAAGAGAATTAGTCATCAAGATTGACCAAGATACAGCTCTACCAACCACTCCTGGAAGAGTAACTCCATAAAACGAGCATATGTGATTAATAAAATAAAATCATAATTTTTTTTTTTTTTTTTTTCAGCAAAACCAAAATAAAACATTTCAATTTTTAAGAAAATTGTATTTCCCGAAAATTTTAATTTTTTTTTTTTTTTTTTTTTTTTTTTAATTTTGACAATTATTTTAAGATCTATGAATAAAAAATGTTGAAACATAATTGCAAGCATCCACTTTCTTAATGCTGTGAAACTTACCTATAAATTGCTAGCATTATGTTATTTTGATGTTATTTTAATGTTAGCCATCTTTGATACAGTCTGTGTTCAATTTTCTTTTAAACACAGATTTGCCTATTTGGATATTTTTCCTTTTTTTATTTTATTAAATGAAACAATCCAAAATATTTACTTAATAATAAACAATGTTCTTAACTTTTATATAATGAAGTAAAAAAAAATGTATAATTTTCATAAATATTTTTTTAACTCATTGTTCCAATGAATTGAATTTATTTTAAAAATTTTTGGGAGAATTTGTCAATTATCATTATTATTTTGATTATAATTTTTATTGCTGTTGGAAATTTTTCCTCCCTTTTTTTCTTTTTTTTAAATCATTATTTGTACATTTTTATAATTAATCAGTATTTTTCTTCTAATACTCAATTTTTTTTTTTTTCATATATATAAACCTTTTCAACAAAATGCATTTGTATTTACCTTACATTTTTTATTAACATGTGCATTCTTTAAGTTAAACCTGAATTTCTTATATCAGTACTGTTCATGTTATAAATTTAAGCTGAATTATTTATAAAAATCTTACACACAATATATACATATACACACAGTAATCATAAAAATTGATGGGATTGTTTACATATATCTTAGTATTTCAGCCCAGCATCAGATTCTCCCTGCACACTAAGATCAAAATATAATTTCTTGGCCTTTTCCTAAGTTAACATATTCAGCTGTCTATTGTGCCTGTCAATGATGCTAAAGGCCAGCACAAGAGCTGGGATTAAGGTCCTCATTCTTACCTTCTTCATGACATCAGAAGGATCACAATGGCCTTCATCTGGCATGAACTGCAGGAAACTACCAGAGGTCTAGTTTGTTTTGTACTACATCTGTACCCATTCCTAACTACATATTTGTGTACCTGTATGGCACCTCTAGGAATCACTGCAGCTCCAAAATACTCTATAATAAACGATCCCAGTTACCATGGGTTTATATATATATATATATATATATATATATATATATATATATCCATGGTAACTGACAAATTGATCATAGTAAGATTCAAACTTGGATTTCATGGTTGGAAACCAAATATATATATTTGGTTTCCAGGATGGTGCCTTCTTGATATTATCAGTCTGAGGAGGTGATCCCAGCATACAGCACCTTTTGGAAAGTTCCTAAAAAAAATCACACCACAGATTGACCCAAGAATTGTGAGTGAAACTTGGTCAGCAGAACTGTTTGGGGGTTGTTGATGGTTGTGCTAGCACAGTCCCAAGTCATCGTAGATGAGGGGTTGAGCATACTGACATTTTTTTAAACTGTTGATCATGCCTATCCCAGTTGAATTCCTTGCATTCACTTACAAGGTATTAATCCATCTCTTCCCTCCAGTTATGGACAGATTTAGTTTTATAGCCTTGTCTGGCAACCAGTCTACTGCAGGAAGCAATGGCAACCTACTGTGGGATAATCTTTCTACCCAGTCAGTCATGTCTCTTTCAAGACGCGATTGTCCAAAACGCGTATCACATATGGCACCTAACTGACGGATCATGCCAAATTATGTGCTATCCCTCCCAAACTAGCTAAGTTCTACTCAGTATAGTTGTAGAGTAAATCACAGGTGAGTTCTGTAAGTTTTGAACAAACACAAATGTATCTGAGTGGGTATCTGTAAGAAGGATTAACTAGACACACTAGCAGATGGGTATACTCAGAAAACAAACATACCTGGACATTATATGCAAATGTTACTAAAACACTGTATGGTACATAGCTGCTAAGCTCATATCACATGTGCGCACTTACACATGTGGAAGCAGTATTTTATATCATTTCTTATAAATATTTTTGAAAAAATTTGACTTTGTTCACCTTTCAACTCCCCAATAAATTATAAACACTGATATAAATATCTTGAGAAACTTGGATCATTTTTTTTTAACTAAGGCCAAAACTTGATCATTTCTTTAACTAAAATATTACTAAAGATGAAAAGGATTATACTTTTTAAATCCCATAAAAATTTATTTCTTAAAATTTCAACTTTATTCAGTTACTGAATACATATCAATTAATGTTACATATACAGAAGGTGGACAAAATAATGAATACGCCTTGAAATTTCAAGCAAATTTATTTTCAATATGGGATAGGACTGCCTTTGGCAATAATTACAGCTTGAATTCTGCATGGAATCAACTCTTACAAAGTTTTGTTTCTAGAGGAATTTATTTTATCCATTCTTCAGCTAAAAAAGTCTCTAATTCTTTCAATGATAATGGTGGAGTATATTGACTCTTCACCTTTTTTCTTAAATGAGCTATAAATGTTCAATGATGCTGGGGTATAGAGACTGGTGACCAGATAAGATATTCTATTTCACTAGAATGTTCCTCATGCATTATAAACCACAGGTATGTCCTGTGAAAAGAGCAGGCATCTGTAACAGGAGTTGACTAGTTACCCTGGCTGGTGGAGGTGATTGCTTGGAAAACCCATACTAGCCAACCATATATAAGGCTTATCAGATTTTATATAAATTATTAAAGTAAATTCTTCCATCTATTTTCCCTCCTATGGGTTAAATAGCAAGACAAAATGGGTTCTCTAGCCTGGGTTGGCTACCAATCTACTTCAGAAAGAGATGGCAACCTACTGCTGGGAAAAATCTTCTGTCTACTCATAGATCAAAGGAGACATGATCACCCAAGTGTGTATAAAGTATGGTACTAAACTGACTGACTTCCTATTTTTGTTTTATACACTCAGTCTTGCTTAATAAGTAATGGATAATTTATCAATTACTGATATCAGACAGTTTCATTTATTTATTAATTTTTTTTTCTTAGCTAAAAAAGAAAGTTCTCTTTATTGAAATAAATCAATAAATTCAAATCAATAACTGAAACAAGCTCAGTCTCATCCAATCAAATCTATAGACTAATATTTATATTAGTGAATTAGATTTACAGTGAATTGTATCAGTTCTTATATTCCAGTGCATAAATTTTACTTTTTCATGAGTTTTCTATTTTCAAATTTTTATTCAGTGCAGTCATAAAGAAATTACTTCCTTATAAGTTTATCTATGAATCTAAATATATAACATTTTAACATGCTAAATTTGTTAAATCATATTGATTTTAATTTTTGCAATAGAACAACTATAGTAATTGCTCAAATCATTTCCCTAATAGTTTAATAGCTAAAGGTTTCAATTTTTTAAAAATGTTTTCTTTAAATTAGACAAGATGCATTTAAGAATTTGAAAATTAAGTTTCTTAATTTTATTTAAGTCTTGCTCACAAATTTTAAACAATTTTATAATTTTGTATTTAAAAAAAAAATATAAAAAAAACTTTAATTATATCCCCCAGAACAAGTAAATGTTATTTTCCCACTGACAAAAATGAATAAACAAACCTCTTAAAGAATGTTTCAATAAAAATAATGATTGTATTTGCATTCACTTACACACAACTACCCTTGGGAAAGGTATTAATCCATCTCTTCCTTCCAGCTATGGATCAAATAACAGGACAGATTGGGTTCTATAGCCTTGGTTGGCAACCAATCTACCGCAGAAAGTAATAACAACCTACTGCGGAAAAATCTTCAGCCTACTCAGTCATATCTCTTTCAAGACATGATCGCCCAAGCATGTATCACATATGGCCCTTAAATGACTGATTTTAGATTGTCAGTTTTGAGATTATGCTTAACAAATATCTATATACTCATGGTGACAGTCACAATATAATTATCCTGAAATAGTTATGTTTGGAAAGTAACTAGTTTGTTTTTTGTTTTTTTTCCCCCTCATTAACTTTGGTATTTCTTTGTCAATTACAAGTTTCTCAAAGTATTTTATTTTATTTTATTTAAAATCCTGGCTTGTTCTAAACATTGTGTAAATTTTCATTTTCTACTAATTAGTATTTTTTTCTGCTGATTTCATTTTTTAAATCTGTTTAAATCTCAAAAATGGACTTTCCAACATTTTATTTAAATCATTTTTTTTATAAATTGTCTGTTTGTATTAAATTATGATTTTTAACTTTTATCAAATGTGCAATAATTTCTTTGAAAAATAAGATCCCAGTCCGAAACAGTTTAAAAAGAAAATGTCTTCATGTTTCAGCTTTATGATATTATTATAAAAAGATTTTAAGTAAATTTCAAAGATATGAAATCTTTAACTGTTTAGTAATTATCTAATTTAAATAAAAACAATAATACTTAATGTAAATATATTATAATCAATGCTACTTTTAAGTGGTTGTGTATATTTCTGTTTTATGAAGACCAAAAACTACTAAACAGATATTGTATTGGAAGCGGTTTAATATTTTGAGTTTTATAATTTTTTTCCTTGTAGTGTCAGTTACTGAAGCATTCACAAAATTAAGAACTTTTTGTGCTTTATTCAATATATAAAAATTCACAATCTGCTGTAAATATAAAATATGTCCCTTTTTACTTATAATGTTTGTCTTTTATTTTTATTTTTCACTTAATATACAAAAATTGTTGAATCATTCTTGCAATTGTTTTATTTTTAAATATTAATTATTGATTGAAAGTTTATTATTAAAGATTTTCTTCTTTCTTGTATTATATGAGACTGTTTATTTTATGTCCAAATATGTGAATAAATGTATGAAATGTTCATGCTTTGCCATAATCATAATCGAATTTTTATCAGATTTTTTTTTTGTGTGTCTTACAGCTTTACATATATTTATAAAACTACATTTTTATAACTTTCAAGTTATTAAATGCACATTTTTATGTTTTAATTTAACTTCATATTTGCATATATGATTATGAATGCCAGATTTTTTTTCTTTCATTTGAGGATAAATTTTTAACATTATCATTTTAATAAACATTACTAAAACATTTTAATTTTTCAACTGACTTGTTATGATCCAGTCTCAAGGAAATTTATGTTGTTTTTACATTTTTATGGATATTTTTCTGTCATTCATAACCACTGTTTTATTTTTTAATCTTTAAAAAATAAGTTCAAAATTATTTTTTTTTATTATTATTTAATGTTTTTGTTATGGCCAGTGATAAATATATGAAAGTATGTGTTATAAGTGTAATAAAAACATAATTATTACTTTGTTTAGTGTGTTTTACTACATGTATTCAGATGATTAGTGAATATAATCACACATTTTTTTATATTAAAAAGTTAAGATAATTTTTTTTTTCAAATTATTATAAAAACTGAGAATTATGTTTTTTGTAGCAGTTAAAAGAACCTATGTATTTCAAATATATTAAATGGTCTTAATTATGGTAATAGGTGTTAAATAATAATAAATTATTTCTAAAACTCATGTAACAAATTCTTGTTTTGGCTTTCAACTTCAGATAGCCTTATAAACAAGTTTGCATAAGTCTCAAAAATGTTCAGTATTTGTGTTTGAGTAAATATTTAAAATGTAGAAAAGCCTAATAATGACATCATTCAGATCTAAGTTGATTTTGGTTAGTTTTTGTTTTTTGTAAGTCTCTTTTAAAATTTTAGCTTCTGAATTTGAATCAAACTTTATAAGAATAATAAAGTTTCAGAAAAAAATAGTTATCCTATTTCTTTCTGAAGAATTTTACTTTCTACACCAAGCATTTTTTTTTTACTATCTAGCTTCCTAACAAGTGAAAAATAAGTTTGAACATTTAATTTTATTTGTTGATATATATTATATATATAAGTTTGTTTTTTTTTTGTTTTTTTTTTAGCTGAATATGTGGGTCTTTTATGTATGTGTGAAATTATAGGAATGTTTTATTTTCTATACACAATCATCACATTGTGGCTATGTTAGTTAATGTTACTGAGTGTTGACTTTTCCCTTTTTATTATTAGGGCTTTGATTATTTTTAGTCTTTTTTACATGTGGCTGGTGCTATTATATTTGTATTTTCTATGAGTTTCAGATGGAAATTGGTAGGTTTTTATGTGTGTTTAAATGAGTTCTAATTGAGCTATGATCAGGTAGTTGTAACCTAAGTTGTCTAGATAGACATATAGTAGTATGACCAATGTAATTATTTATGAGTTTGGTTTGATCAGAAACATCATTCCTTAAGGGGCATTTGATCTCGTAAATTATGTTGATTCTTTGTAGTTTTGATTTTGTAGGTGTTTTATTTCTGAGAATTTTAACTGTTTTAAATTTTTTTTTTGTAGTAGATAATTTTCTTGTTCATGTCAATTGTGGTTGTGTATTTCTTTATGATATTTCTAAGAGAATTTGTTTTGCTTATAGTTGGCATGTATTTGGCTTTTGTAGAAGATGTTAATGTTTTTTTTTTGTTTTTTGTATATTCAGTATCACTTAGACTATTTCTTTCTAAAATAACTAATCTGATGGTCAAAGAGGTAGTTAGAAAAACCATTGTTAATTAGCGTCTGTTTTACATTATTGAATTAAGGAAAATGCAACAAGATGAATTATCATCTGCTATCTTTAGGAAATTTTTTATAACTACTATTTTATATTTAAGTAGGTATTCACTCTTAAAAATAAGGTGGCAAGAGATTCTGCTAGCGAGTTTTTTGGATACTTCATAAGTGGTGAATGTTATTACTGAATTCAACAAGAACATCTAAGAAGGGGTTTGTTTGTTTTTTTATAAGTTCATAAGTAAAGTCAAGGACTGTTTTATTTTTTTGTTTTTGTTTTCTGAGTGTGATTGTGAGATTAATAAGAATATTGTGTACATAGTAGATGTACATTTTAGGCTTAGTAACTTGTTTAAATATTGTGTTTTCTTAGTGGGACATGTAATAGTTGGAGAAGCAAGGGCTGAGAGGATTTTCCATATTAACACCATTAGTTTAGCGGTGGGGGGTATATAAAACCTTATTTTTAATGGATATCCATATTTGAGTAGTTTTTACTAATATATTTAACAGTATATTTACTAATTTCCATCTACTGACCCGAAATATGTAAAAAATCTTTAAAAAAATAGGTGGTAAATTGAATATTGTTGTTCTAGTTAGCTATTGATGACATTTTTTGGCAAAGGTCTTCTGACCTGGAAAGTTCACTTCTATTATTATATATAAATTGAACCTTTTTATCAATTGCTGAAAACAAGCTAGCATACTATTCAGGGTTATATAATTCATCTATTCGCCCAGTGGGTTCCGTAACCTTGGTTGTCAGTCAGTCTGCTGCAGAAAGTAATTGCAACCTACGGAGGGAAAATCTTCTGTCCGGTCAGTCGTGTCTCTTTTGAGACGTGATCGCCCAGGCGTGCGTCACGTATGGCACTTAACTGACTGACTGAAATGTATTGCTAATGGATTTACTATGAAAATGCATTCAAACTTTGCATATTGTCTGTCGATTTCACTTAGCTTGTCTTGATGTAAACATACATTCTCTCTCTCTCTCTCTAACTAATGAACTTATTATTTTTAATCCGACATTTTTATTACTTCAAACGTTTTTTATTTTGTGGACACTCGTATTTGAAATAGAAGCGCCATTTTTATTTTAAACAGTGTATATTATGCGTGTTAAGCAAAAACTCCGTGTAACGCGTTTCGTCTTCTAGATGGACTAAGTTGGATTAATGTATACCTAAAAACACCAAATGTAACACACGTTGGCGAAACGTGTTGTCACTCAAAAAAGATTTTCAACTTTGTGCCATTGTCTCCACTTTCTTCTGAATAATATTCGATATCCTACTCTCACACACACACACACACACACACACACGCACACACACAGAGGGTGTTCCTAAAGTCTGTGTGCATTAAAAAAAAATTATAACTTATCTGTAAAAAATCTTATAAAGTTTAATGTACCTAGTTTTAAGTATAGTTGTTGATACTAATGTGATTTCAGGCATTATTGTAAATCAGTTGGCAAATGTTTTCCATGAACTGCAAAATCGTTTTACCCTTTGTATTCCTAATGATGGAGGACATGTGGAAACTTAAATAAAATTTCAATAAAACATTAAAAAATATAGATTTGCTTCTTTCTAATCCTTTTTACAGATTATTTCTATTGCAAAAAAAAAATAAAGTTATATATATATTGAAAAATGTCTAGTTGCTGATGATATGTGAAATCTCTCTTAGGGATTTCATGTTGAAATGATCATTCAACAGTTTTGAACTTTGGAAAAGAGAAAGCCGGAAATTTTCAGTCTTTTCACTTTTTTTCTTTTCACTTTTTTCTTTTTCTTTTTTTTTTCTTTTTCTTTTTTTTTCTTTTTCTTTTTTTTTCTTTTTTCTTTTTTTTCTTTTTCTTTTTTTTTCTTTTTCTTTTTTTTTTCTTTTTCTTTTTTTTTCTTTTTTTTTTTTTTTCAATTGGAGTAGATAGACTGAACTATCACCTGGTTCACACTCCACCCACGTCTATTGAACAGGTGTAGAGGCTCATCCCTTGTTCCCTGTTTAGGATGTGGTTTCCAGCTTCTCTTTTCCAAGCTTTTCACTCTTACGTAGCCCCCTGCACACCAGTGGCCTTACTGCCTTGCGCGGGGTGATATGATTAAAAAAAAAAAAATTCAGGCCAGTAGATAGAAAATAGTAAATATACTGTTTAGTATATAACTAAAATGAAAGCATCTACTCAAATATGAGTATCCATTGGAAATCCCATTCAAGCAATATATTAAAATGTGTTGTATTAATATATGAAAAATTCATTCCTACTAAAATTATATGTGTGTGTGTGTGTGTGTTTTTAATGGGCATATGTAGTTAACATTTGTTATTTTTAGTTTTAGTTTTTGACTTTATAAATAAAAAAAAAACAAAAAAAAAACAAAAAAAATAACAGGGATGTCAATTTAAAGATCTGTACCCATTAAAAATATTTATGGTAATAAGAAATATCTGATAAAAATTCCATTGAGATATTTTGTCTGTGTATAATATATATATATATATATAATTCTTTATAGACCTTTATTTCATATTTTCTTTTATCTATGAAGTTATTCACTACAGCCATTTAATATTTATATTCTTACTGGAGTTTTATCACCTAACCTGCTTTAATGGGTTTTGTTAATTTTATAAATATTTTTTCAGTCATTCCTTTTTTTTTTTTTTTTTTAAAAACTCATTCACTTCAAATTGTCCTAAATCCTGGACCAATTATTTTTGTTGCAACTGGATCCTAGTATTTTTCAGAATGTGTAAAACTGCTGTATATGTTAAAAATAAATCTTTTAACAAATAATACCTCTCTCTTTTTTTTTTTTTTTTTTGTTAACCCTGAAAAATAAAATATACTGTCTGATTTTGTCTTCCTCTTTTTTTCTTTTTTATTTTTTTATATACAATAAAAAAAAATATGAATGATCTTGCTTATGGTAAAATGCTGAATACAATGCATTGCAAAGTTTTAGATAAAAATAGGCAAACTTATTTTCTAATAATATTAACATGAATAGCTATACTATTTAATAAAAATGTGTTCTCATATATTTGCTGATAATTTTACACTTTTATTATTTTCTTATTTATATATATATATATATATATATATATATATATAGGACTCTAGCTAGAGGTAGTACTTTTGATGTCTGGCATCACTGGTCCCCAGCCATCACCTAAAATCTCTCACATGATAGCTCCTCAGCTGAAACAATTTACTGAGGCATGGCAACTTGGAGCTAACTCACATGAGGGTATGGTGTTAACACAGTACTACCAGCCAAAGAACCTCCTCAACACATTATCAGGAATGGAAGGGTTCCTCAAATAAGCTACAATGGCCTCATGTTTGCAACAAAGGTGGCAGACATCAGTTGGGTCCTGACTGAGAGAGGGATGATTTCTACTAGATTAAAATGCCTAAGATACACTACATGATCACACCAAAAACCATTTGTGGGGACACAGGCTTTGGCACAATCACAACAGATGGAGAAGCACAGGAGACATCTCAACACATTAGGGCCCTAACAACTTCCAATGTTAAGGGGTAAAGAAGCTACATTAGTTTGATTAGTGCCTCATCAATTGGCAAAAAACAATGTTAAATTGGTTTATCATCTCTCATCACAAGGTCTTTTCTAAGACATGCAATATGGCTATCATTTCTCTAACTCAACTGCTGATGTGCTGACAATAATTGTTAAGAGATTACCATGCTCTAGATAAAAACAGTGAAGCTCAGGTTGTTGCATTAGACATCTCAAAAGCCTTTGACAATGTCTGGAATACAGGTATTCTCCGAAAGTACGAACATGGCTGTCTACAAGGGCTCCATCCTTGGTCTGATGCTGTTTTTAATTTTTATCGACTACCTTCTGAATGACATCAGCTCTCAATGCAACCATTTACTCCCACCTCACTAGTAAGACTGGTCAGTCTCACAAGGTCAAAATGGCAGCTGGTGTCCAAAATGACCTTAAGACCATCATTAACTGGAGCAAAAGATGGCTTGTCAATTTTAACACCTCTAAAATCTTTTCATTAATCATCTGCCTTCTATCCAGGAAAATGACTTGTTTTGCCTTCTCAAGTAACGTTTTCAGCTGACATGAAATGAGAGACTATATTGAATCCATTGCTAAGAAAGTTGGTTCACTCTCATGCAAGACAATTTTTCTCTTTGGAATTGATCTTGCATATCTATAATTCTACCAATCTGTCCATGTTTAGAATATTGTTGCTATATATGGTCCGGGGTCCAGGGCCTCTACTATTAACCTTGAACAATGTTATTGGCCCTCATCTGGCAGTTCAGCTTCACTCACCGACCACTATAAGGTTACCTCTCTGTGCCCTTTTTTTATGAATACTTTCATGGTAATTGCTCAGATGAGCTCTTTCCTATGGTACATAGAATTTAAGCAGTACTAGACTGATGCCGAGGTCTCGTCAATTTACAGGTACTGGATAGATGTAGCTGTAACTTCTATGCTAACAGTTTATTTTCTTGCTTGTGGAAATCCGTCTGTGGTATATACTTACACGCAAATACCCTTAAGAAAGGTATTAATTCGTCACTTCCCTTCAGCTATGGGTTAAATAACAGGATAGATTGGATTCTATAACCTTGGTTTACTGTAGTCTATCGTAGAAAGTAATGGTAACCTACTGTGAGAAAATCTTCAGCTCAGTCAGTCATGTCTCTTTCGAGACATGATTGCCCAAAGCGTGTATCACGTAATGCACTTAACTGAATGAATGAAGATAATAGTTGGGAACATAAGTAAAGCTTCTACTTGGCATAAAATGGGGGATCGGTTTTATATTGTTATGAAGTAATAAACCCCACTAATTATTAATACAATCCATCTCTTCTCCCTTCAACTATAGATTAAATTGCTGGATAGAAAATCTTCTGCCGCCCAGTCAGTCATGTCTCTTTCGAGACATGATCGTCCAAAGCGTGTATCACGTATGGCACTTATGTGAATGACTAACTGACTGATAAAAGTGAAATAAGAACATTATTTCAAACCTATCAATATTTCTTCTTTAAATGTCATTGAACTGAATAGATGCGAATGAAATTTTGTCAGCCGACAAACTGAGCAAAATTTAAAAATAGATTGTTGCAAGATTTTTATTTACATGAACTGACATCTTCTATACGAATATTTTTTCATGAACTGAAATTAATGTATTTGAAAATAAAAAGAAGGAAACTAACATCTGATAAAAGAAACATGGACTCAAATAAATTGGATTGGTGGATCTTTGGTATAAAGATGGTATTCTATAAATTTCAAATAAACATGTCAATAATTTTCTCTTCTTTTTTTTTCGTTTTTTTTTTAATCAGAATCACATTCTTTAAGTCAAAGTTATAATCTGATGTGTAAATATTCTCAGATAATCTGTAACCGTTTTCTTTTGATCCGATGTTTTTTGGGGGGAGTGGCTGTGATTAGGCCTTGGACGTATCCTTTGGTAAAATCAAGAGTCGTTGTGGTGATGGTTTTTAATTAATGACATCACAGATTTCATAATTAAAAACCAACACCACCACCACCACCCACATTTACACTGATTTTACCAAAGGATACATCCAAGGTTTAACTACAGTCACATATAAAAAAACAAACAAACAAAAAACGAACGAACGACAAATCAAAAGAAAACAGTTACAGATTATAATCTGCTTTATTATTATAGATGACAAATGCATTGAGTACGTTTGTCATTTTCTTCTAATTTTTGTAAGACTCTTATTTTCATGTTTTTTAAATTCTTCATTGTTTCACCTGTATATGAGGACAATTTTAAAACCTGTTTTCTATGTTTTCATCTTATGATTTAATGTTATTCATACTTGTATTAATTAAATCTTGTTTATTTGTTATTTTCTGTTTTTTCTTTGTGGATCTTTGTAAGCTTTCTTCATGTATAAAATAATTAGGATATTGAAAGAGTTTAAAAGTATTCCCAATGTATTTCTCCTCATCATATAAATATTTAAGGTTACACATTCTAAAGATTCTTAAATAGAAGCTGGTAATCATGCCGGGTTTTACTTTGTTGTTATAGCATGAGTGGAATGCAGTTCTGATTAAGAGAGTAATTTATTAATGCATTGAAAGTGCACTCATTTCTTTAGTATCTAAGGTAAACTTACATCCAGGATCATACAATATTTTTTCACAAAGATACTAATAAAATGTGGGATAATTAAAAACAATAATAATTCAACTAAAAATAAATACAATAAAGACCAGGATGTTATATAGACTAAGTTTATCATCTAGATACATCTAGTATTACAATTTAAATTTAAAGAATTATTGTTTTTCTAAATTTCAATTTAAACTGTAAACAGTATTTGTTATATATTTCTCGCATCACCTTTCTCCCTGTCTTATATAAAAGATTGATTCCAGTAATAAAAACGGTGTCCGTTGGAAGTTCTTTCTCAGGACAAAATGTACTGCTAAAAAGTTGTAATTAATCTGCCTTCTGAAATAGATATAAAATTCAGATGTTTTATTCTTTGTTAGATTCTAGAAATTGGTTAAGTTTTATGCCACAGACACAACTAAGAAAATAACTTTCTTTTACCCATTAATGCCCACTAGGCCGTTTTTTTTTGGGGGGGGGGACAGTAGATATAAATGATAACGTGTCATAGAAATCTATAATTAGTTCTTGATTTTTATTTTTGTAATTAATATCGGATTTCTTGATTTTTATAATTTAAATATCAGATTTTGTTGTAGGCATTAATTGGAAATTGAGGAGGAATCTTTATTATTAACTATTTATATTTCATATGACATAACTAATATTTTCTTTGAATAATGAAACAGTCAGTCAGTTAAGTGTCATACGTGATACACGCTTGGGCGATCATGTTTCGAAAGAGACATGACTGACTGGGCAGAAGATTATCCCGCAGTAGGTTGCCATTGCTTTCAGCGGTAGACTGGTTGCCGACCAAGGCTATAGAACCCAATCTGTCCTGTCATTTAGCCCATAAATGGAAGGAAGAGACGGATTAATACCTTTCCCAAGGGTATTTGCGCGTAAGTGAATACAATGGATTCAACTGGAATTCGAACTCGGCTCCCCGTTCCGAGCCGATATCCACTGTACCACAACGCACAACAGTACTTAGTGGATAAGCAAGTAGATTTTTTTTTATCCATTTTTGTAACGTTAATGTTTCAGTAACCACAGGATTAAACATGTTTCTTAGGAAATGTCCTTGTGACTGTTTCTATTGTAACATTCTATTGTGTATTTTTCTCACTTTAAATTACATGTAAATGTAGGTCATTAGGTTAGTTTGAGTTTTGGCTGCTCAGAAGATGGAAGATGAAGACCATGAATATAAGAACAAGGTAATGTGACAATTTTTATGCTCAACTAGCAAAGTATATATACCTCACAAGGATATGCGATATCTAAGGATTAATATTCATTTTAAAAATGAAAAATCTTTCTTGAAGTTTTTATTTTACTCTTACCTCCAAGCTAATAAAATAAATGTCATATTTTCAATAAGCAAGATAATTAGCTATATCTCAAATCGATTGATTGAAAGCATTCTATTTTTTTATTCTCATTAGTAGTAAAATCATCGATATTGACAAATCTGTAAACCCACATATTTTTCAATATTAAAAATAAAAAATAAAATATAATTTTCTAAAAAAAATGTTTTTTTTCAGAAAAAATAATTAGTTTTACATTTTAATTAATCAGAATTGAAATAAATATTATTTACTTTTAGTTCAAAATATCATGGAAAAGCAGTTTTTAACGTGGTGGTTGGTGTTTTTATGAGTTGATACATTTATCAACAGCCTGAAATTTGAATAATTTATCTAGGGAAAGATATGAATCTATCTTTTCTCTCACTAGATATGGCTTGAATAGCAGGTATATATATATATATATATATATATATATATATATATATATATATATATGAAAGGTTTTTTTCTGAAAGGTTTTTTTCTGTTGCTGAGGTGATGTGTCGCTCCCCGTGGGGATCGTCATATCGAAATGGCCATTCAACATCTTTGAATTAATCCTTTTTTAATATATATATATATATATATATATATATAATTACTATTATTATATTACTTAATTTTGTTTTAGTCATAATTAAATTAGACTTGTACACAGTTGTATTAAAGTGTTCCATACAATTGTAGAACTTTTGAATATTTTTCATTTGTAAACGAGTTATATTACGCAACCCAGGTGTCTACTATCTGGTGTCTTCAAGCGATTTACAATAACTATAAATAAATTGCAATCATTACGTTTGCTTATTTTTAATAAAATCTGTTCATACTCACGGATAATCTTTCATTAAAAGATGTCAGAAATGAGCTGTAACGTTAACAGTTATATTTGAAGCAGAAAAAAAATGTACACTAATTTTTAGCAACACAGTTTTTCGGTTACATTTGTTACCATAACTCACACCCCTGAAGATGATCTCGGAAAGAGATTGAACGTACTTGGGTACCTTGAGAAATGAATGAAAATAACATGAATGAAAATAACGTCTGTCAACGTTGACATGTTATTTTCATTCATTTCTCAAGGTTCCCAAGTACTTTCAACCTCTGTCCGAGATCATCTTCAGGGGTATAAGTTATGGTAACAAATGTAACAAGGCATTACTGAGAGTGAGAGAAAATGAGAAAAGGAAAACATTATTGAAGAGAAAGAACAATAAAAGAACAGGAATTAAGAAAACAGAACATAACAATTGAAATTACATTTAAATTTTTGAAGATCATACTTACATTGAAAAACCGGAAGAGAGTTCTACAAGTGAGAGGTGCGAGAGAAGAAACTGTTAGCATAGAACTTAAAGGTTTACTAGCCATTTCAACAGTAAAATGATGAGACATTGCCACCAATCAAGTACTACGCTTAAATCCATAATCTAGCTAACAAAAAGCAAAGCTCATCAGAATAATTATTATGAAAATATTTATAGAAAAAACACAAGGAATCTACGTTACGGCGGAATGTGTTGTGGTGCAGTGGTTATCAACTTGGAATGAGAAAGCGGGGAGCCAAATTCGAATTCCAGTTGAATTCCTTGCATTCACTTACGCACAAATACCCTTGGGAAAGGTATTAATCCGTCTATTCCCTCCTGTTATGGGTTAAATAATAGGACAGATTGGGTTCTATAGCCTTGGTCGGCAACCAGTCTACCGCAGAAAGCAATGGCAACCTACTGTGGGATAATCTTCTTCCCAGTCAGTCATGTCTCTTTCGAGACATGATCGCCCAAGCGTGTATCACGTATGGCACTTAACTGACTGGGATGTAAAATAGATAAAAGGCCTTAAACTTAATAAAAACAACTTTTCTGATAAAATGTCTGTTATTATTAAAAGGAAAGATCAAAGTAATTTTTCATTATTTTTCTAATTTTTTAAATTCTTTCTAACACGTTAAATTTTCATGAAAAATTTTGTTTTTCTTCGTCAGCGATAAACCATGTTGTTACTAGAGTTTACTATGGACAAGTATTACGAAACTCATTTTTTTCTGTGAAATTTGAAAATTATTGCAAAACTCAAATAATTGTCAGATTTTAATGAAACGTTTAGAACTTCTATACAAATGAATTAAATTATTCTGGAAATCATTATTTTTAACAGGATCTTGGTAAAATATTTATATTTTTTTACATCTATTATACTCCTGCACGTAAATTCATGAAATTTCAAGAAATTTTGTTTAATTAGTTAAACGCAGAACTCATTAGGGAATGTAAATCTGCTCCGAATAGTAAAATAAAAATTCCAATAAAACTATGACATTATTTAATTAGATAAGCTTTTAATTGCTTTATATATATATATATGTGTGTGTGTGTGTGTGTGTGCGCGCGCACGCGCAAAAGAACCAACAGTTTTAAATCCGTGTTCTCCGGTATTTACTTTTTTTTTGTTTTGTTTTTATAGAAGTGCAATAAATATTGTAGAGTATAATATAATCATACAATTAAATTTGTTTTTTTAATTAAAAATACATTGCAACATGGAAATTTCTATGTTTCGAAATTTCTACCTTGTCATCAGGCAATGTTGCATTGTTGTGAAAATGATTTTCATTTAAATATAAGAAACAATACGTTTGTTATTCATAGATACGGGAACACAAAAATTTATGTGTGTGTTCAATTTAACTAATCAGAATAGAGATTCACTTTAAATTTGAAAAAAGAAAGTTTATATTTTTGGAACATACATGATCTCTTTCAATCTTAACGCCCAAAGTGTCAACTTAACTTTTAAAATCCCTGTCTAGACCCTATTTCCGTTAATGTGTCCACTATTGTTACACATTTTTTCTTTCAGCTTTCTCCATATCACAACATTTTCTAAAACAAAAAAAAAAAAAAAAAGAGATGAAGGAATAAAGAAGACATTTTATTTTTTATCTACCTTAAAGGGATCTTTGCGTATAGTATACTACTTTTATTTCGATTCAGAATGCATTTTATTCTAAATTTTCATAACTTTTAAATTACAAATAACATTTTTTAATAACCATTTATTTTTCAAATAATTTTTAAAAATTCATTTTATTCTTTTATATAAAATCTATTTTATTATTATATTCTAATACAATTCTTAATATAATACAATCAATCTTTTAAATATCTATTTATTTCAAAAAGTTTAAATATCAATTTAAATTAAAATGAATTTTTAAAAAATTATTTAATAAATAAATGGATATTAAAAAATGTTATTTATAAACTGAATCGAATCGAAATAAAAGTAGTATATTATACTCAAAGGTCCCTTTAAGTTTGATCAAAAATATGTTTTCTTTCTTTCTTCATCTCTTTTCTTTTTTCTTTTAGAAAATGTTGGGATATGGAGAAAGCTGAAATAAAAAATTGTAACAATAATGAATACATCAACGGAAATAGGGTCTAGACAGGGGTTTTAGAAGTAAAGATTTTCACTTTGGTCGTTAAGATTGAAAGAAGAAATCATGTATTCCTCAACAATAGAAACTTTTTTTTTTCAAATTTAAAGTGAATCTCTATTCTCATTAGTTAAATTGAACACACACTTAATTTTTTTGTCTTTATTTATCTATAATTAACAAACGTGTTGTTTCTTATATTTAAATGAAAATCATATTCACAACAATGATGTAACATAGCCTGATGACGAGGTAGAAATCTCGAAACTCGAAACATAGAAATTTCCGTGTCGCAATGTATTTTTAATTAAAAAACAAATTTAACTAATATATATATATATATATATATATATATATATATATATATATATATATATAAGGATATTATAGCCTGAAGAAAACAATTTTTTCAATCAATAATGAATTGTTGCAAGAATTGTTTTCATTTTGTCTTTTTTAATTGTAATAATTTATGAAGTTTCAAAAATATTTTTAAAGTTCTTGAAAGCCTTGTCGCGGTTAGGTTATTAAGCTATTAAGTGAAGACTGTATTTAGTGTATTTACTTGTCAAAAATTGAAAAATTTAATACAAATCTTTGTTCCAAAAGATTTTAAAAATGATGTTGAATTTTTCTTTGAGTGTGTATGAATGTTCTATTTTTTAATACATTTCTTATGACATTATAAGGTCACGTGTTTCACGGTTTCTTCCTCTTACACAAAAAAATAGTTATGTCAGTTATGTCAGTTCTAGTCAACCATACTTATTTTATAATCTCAATCTGGCTCTCATCACTCACACATCACTCACTTACTTCAGAGGTCAGAAAGATTAGAGATTCGTTATTATGAAATACTTTTATCCTAAATATCATGCTCTAAACAAGTAACACTTGTGCAAATAAGATTAATTTGACTTTAAATTTGCTAATTTTTCCAAAATTAGCGTGTCCCAGATATATATTTTATTTTTGCAACATTTTTAAAACCAAGAATTAATTTTTGTTTCACAAACTTGTCAAGCTGTCAAAATGGGCGCAAAAAATGATGAATTTTGAAAATTTGAAAATGTTGAGATTCCAATCAATATAATTTTTATTTGAAATAAGCCAGAATATTTTGCTTACTGAAAATAGTAAATTTAATAATTTAGCTTTCAATTAAAGCTAAAATGAAAGCTTGAAGAAACTTATTTACTTTTAGAAATTCAGTCTAAAACTTAGGTATTAAAAATGAGTGGAGTGGAGGTATCAATGCATTGTACAAGGTTTTCTGTTATGCGGAAATATCTTTTTTTCATAATAGATATCATTTGTATCGTTCCGTGTATGAGTACAAATTTTCTTTTAAGTATCACCAATGCGTACGCATTTTCGATAATGAAAGCAAAACAAAAAACGATAACCCCAGTTTTTAAAAAAATTACTAAAAATCTGGGAACTAGCAATTAAACAAAAATTCTGTATTTATTTCTCAATTTTATGCTGCGAAGGTTAATATTTTGAGAAGGTCAACTTCATCCTTTCCATTTAGACATATCGTGAGTATTTAAAATTTGGTGGTGGTACTCGATATATTTTTCTGTCATAAAGAAGTCCCTGAAGATGTTATTTTATTAAAAACAATAAAAATATTATACAACCATGAACATATGGAAAATTCGTTTCAAACCTTACCAAAAATAATTCAATCAAACTCAAAAATATATTTTTGTTGACAGTTGATGTTTGCATAATTTAATAAAACATTATTATTTTATTTCATATTTGTTGACAAAAAAAAAAAACGAAAAAACTATATTCGTTGTGTAAAAAAAAATACTCATTTTCAGCGCAATTTTTTAATTCATTCAATTACTGTTCGCGCCAAGAGATTTTTTATTAAATAAAAAAGACATGTTTGAATAACAGAAAAATGTTACATGCGCAGCAATGGCGATTATTTAAAAAAAAAATTAAAAACAATTTTGTAACTATTAGATTTTTTTTTTTTTTTGTACGGAAGTTCAAAAAAGAAATAATTCAGTTTCAGTAATTTTGTAACTGCAATCATTCAATTTTTGTGTTTAATTTTTGCAGTACTAACATCCATTAACATTGTCATTATTCAATTGGACGCAGTTAACATCACATAGAAAAGAATAAAAAGAAATCTAATGAGCAAAAATCAAAAGTATCTTTCAACAACTTTTTATTCATTTTACATTTAACGTGGTAAAAAATAATAATCCCATATAGTATATTTTTAAAAAGCCTACATAGAATAAATATATTTATAATCTAATATTGATTCATCATGAACGGTTAAAGACTACAAAGATAATTAATATTTAAACATAAACAATAACAATTTCTAAATTTGACTCTAGTTTTGTTCTCCGTACTTAATTCAGATTTACGCTCAATTTTTTAAAAGTAGAAAATTACTGTTGTTGACTTATCACAACATTGATGATGACAGCTCATTAGCTACCGTAAGTAAAAAAAAAAAAAAAAAAAGAAAAGACAATCGTTATTATCGCTGCTTTAAGCAAGACGTTACATTACAAAATCTACTTAATTAATCTTTCTATTTAAGAATTGAAACAAATTTCTAAAACAAATATTAGATTTGGAAGAGATTTCAAAATTTGTTTTCATTTTTCGTCAATAATGGAGGTCATTTATCAAATGACGAGTGCAAATGTTCAAAAAATGCTGTCCAAAAGAAAAAAATGTATTTCAATGCGGAAAGCGTTTTTTTTTTTTTTTTCAAATAGGACAAAAACTCAACTTCAAAGTAGTTATTTAAATTATTTAAAATGTGTTTTAAGACTTTTTTTTACAAAATAAGTCCGTGATGATATCTAACCATACTCTGGGTGTGGGCCAAAATGTTCATAGGTTGACTATGAAAGAGTGACGCCACAGTTGTAAAATCTTGCATGCAATCATTTCAGCTCTTATTAATAAATGACTTGTTTATTTCAAGATAACTGACTGTTCAAAGATAAACTGTTCATCCTGTTGATTAAAAAAGGGAACAACAGATATGACGTCATCACCACTGCAATGCTGGTTCTCATCCAAGTGTTGAGTAACAAATAACAGTAAAATAAGGAGAATAGGGATGACGATCAACTTGTTCAAAGCCACTGTCACACATAACAGCTATTGAAACAAAGGACTTGTGTGCTGAAGTATTGTAGTTCATGTTAACCCAAGTACTTTCGATCTTCTCCGGGATCATCCTCATTAAGTGAACTGCGAGGACAAACTAAATTTAACTATAATCCTTGTGATGAGGATTTTTGTAAACACGCGTTTTTGTAAACGCGTTGTGTAATAATTATAAAATTAATTTTTGTAGTTACGAAGTTTTGTAAACAAACGTTCCCAACGCAAGATAGGTAACCAGATTTTTTAAGAATTTTTCATCTTGTTTATAGTTAGAATGCATTTGATTATAATAAAGTAGATTATGTTTAGGGGTATTTGAGGAAGTATTATGATCTTTTTTATTTATGTTACTGTTTCTAATGGCTCGTCTAATTTGTTCATCAACGATGTAATTAGAAAAGTTATTATTAATGAGAGTTTGTTTAATGTTTTTTGATTAAGTGTAGAAAATTTGGCGCGATTTATTAAATTTTTACAATAGCTATTTTGTAATAATCAGGAAATTTACATTTATAGTTTTGTACGGAAAGTGCGACACTGAGATCCGAAGGCGAATTGGCATGGCGAAAGAAGCATTCCAGAAGTTGAGTAAAGTATTAAGAAACAGGACAATTTCACTAGAAACAAAGAGGAGAGTACTGGATTGCTATGTGATGTCAGTTCTTCAATATGGTAGTGAATGTTGGACAATGTTTTCGAAGATGAAGGAAAAAATTGAAGCAACTGAAATGTGGTTTTACAGAAGGATGCTGCGGATATCATGGACCGAGCATGTGAGTAATGATGAGGTTTTGGAAAGGATGGAGACGAAAAGGAAATTAATACTGAGCATCAGAAAGAGACAGTTAAAGTTCCTGGGATATGCAATGAGGAAGGAGGGTTTGGAGAACCTATTACTAACAGATCAGATAGAGGGGAAAAGAGACAGGGGAAAGCAGCGGATAACATATTTGAAGGACCTGATAGGTAGATGACGGAACGAGGGTTACATGGTGCAACAGGAGAAAGCGTGCTAAGAGCCACCGGGGAGAGGGAGATGTGGAAAGCCATGATCGCCTACGTCCTGAAAGAACATAGCACATAAAAGAAGAAGTTGATGTGTAGTTATCTATGTGATCAAATAATTGCTATTCACTTATTACAGCTTATTAGCGTGTTCAGAATACAATCCACAAACATTTATAATTTGTAAAATGATGAAACGAAAGAAATCAACAAAATTCTGTAAGGCAACAAATGATATAATATTTAATACACAATAATTGTAGTGATGATAAGCATACGAAAAGAAATTGCAAAATTGTAGGTTTACGAAAATTAAGGTTGAATGTCTGTTACAATGAATCTCCCACTTAGTGTGTTTTGTTTTAGGAACAGTTCGAATGATGCAGAAATTATTTAATCCGTTAATAAAATGTTCCTTTGATATTATTATGTGGTGAATGTCAATTTAAATGGGTGTGTGAGTGAGAATTGAACATCTAATATAGGTTAAAAGAGTGAGTGAGTTAGTCGAAAGAATAATATATGTTAAGTACATTACTTAACTTAATAAGCGTTTCATTATTGAGTGACAAATCTTCTGCTGCGAGTTGTTCAAAAGGAGATTTCTCACTGAATGGTTCTTGTTAGTTACTTCCTTTTATGTAGATAGGGTAGGCTCCGGAACCTCATCAGAACATATTCCCAGACGTGTTCTCACGTGCTTACGATTAATAGACAAATCAGCGACGGCTATTCTTAAAATTAGCCGTCTGATCCTTTTGGCGTTTAGTTTGCACAAATCTTTTAATATCATTACGTGCGATTAAACAATTGTCGCTGGAACTTTTTTTCTTCATTCATGCGAGGAGTAAACTGTCGCCAGTGGCGCAATGTTTTAAAATTGAAATTTCTTATTTCACAGCCAGTGTTAATATATTTTTGATAGAAAATATTTTCAATCATTGGCATGCAGAGTTAACCTTACAGTTTACAGTGCACGCGTTTATGCTTGTTGATTTTTTTATATGGAGAAGTAATAAATGTATTACTATTAGTGTCTATCAATGTATCAATAAAAGGTATTTTATTGTTATTGTTAAGTTCATATGTGAACTTAAGAACGGAGTTATTTGAAAATTTTCTTGTAGTTCGTGTATTTGATCTATATTTTTAACTAAGATGAGAATATCATTTACATATCTTAAGTAGATGGTGGGTGTTTTTAGTGGTGTTAAATATCTTATTTTCGAGGTTAGCGATTTAGAAGTTACTAAATATTGGTCCAAGAACTCAACCCATGGAAACACCATCACGTAGATGTTATTTTAATGATCATAGAAAGGAACCTCAGTCCAAAGTAGTTTTCATAATATATTAGGTTTGATTTTAAGTGGAAAAGAGAAATGAATTGTAGTAAATATTCTTTATAATATCAATCCCTTCTTTAACTAGGACATTAGTAAATAAACTTTCGACATCAAGTGAGACAACGGTTTCGTTATTAAATTTTTGTGTTTTTAAGACTTGGATTAGTTCATGAGTTTAGGAATGTATCGTGTGTCGCTGAACCTATTATGGTTACCTACTCCCCGGACTTTTAAGAAATTATCAAGTGATACCAGAAAGGCAAGAACGACGAACACAAGGTATAAAGTGAGAAAGCTGCTTTAGTCTTTTATTTGTGTAGTTTTACAGTTCAAAACGATCCCTTGGATTGAGGCAGAACTGTTGTTGATTGAGCGGTACCCACCGCTCGTAGACATGAGTCGTCGATGTGGTTAACAATACGTAAGTCAGGAAATGGGGCCTGAGTTGCTTGTTGTTGCTGCACCAAATAGATAGAGTTGGTCTGTCGTGTGTTTGCTCTAGTCGGGTGGCGTAGACTGCGCTAACTGTTGAAGTAGGTTCAGTCCGTTTGACCGGCGTGTAGACTAGGCTAGAAGTTGGCGGTTAATCTAGTAAAATTGCTATGCTGAAGGTCACTGTTGCGTCGATTTGGACGCTAAAAGTCACTGCATCGAGTTAGTGCATATATCGTGAAAATAGACTTCCGTGCCCTGAAAAGGCAGTTATAGTGACTAAGGGAAAAGGCTGTAGGTTGTTCCGAAAAGGACAGTTGCGGTA
The DNA here is from genome assembly GCA_037127315.1 of Ascarosepion bandense. Classification (NCBI taxonomy): domain Eukaryota; kingdom Metazoa; phylum Mollusca; class Cephalopoda; order Sepiida; family Sepiidae; genus Ascarosepion; species Ascarosepion bandense. The sequence goes on along the minus strand of JBBBDQ010001228.1, from coordinate 2,384,961 downwards.
GAAGTAGTAGCAGGCCAGAGACGTCACGCAGCGTGGTAGCAGTGGTCGTCAGGTGGCATGTTAACAGTGGTAGTGATTGTTAGGCACCGTCAGGTTCCTAGGACGTTATGGCATCCGTCCTTTGCCTTGGCTACTGACTTGTTTGCCTAAGGCTGCTCCTTATATACGCCCCTGTGTATGTCACAGCCGTTGTGAGCCTCGTTTTCGTTTTGCTGAGTCATGATTACGTAATGTGAAAACCAGAGCTTTTTAAGCAAGTAGTCTGGGGCTACGATAGGTTAATGAGGTGGTTGATGAGTTTGGTTAATTGGCAAACTGGAGTGAGAATTCGAAATATGATGGGACGGAGAGGGAATTTTGAATTTGTATTTTTATAATTCCATGCATGTATCCTAGTTTGTAGTCTCCGGTTATTTTGGGGAGTTTTAAGTTGTCCTGTTCTGCATTGTTAGTTGTGATCAGTTTAATAATTTTTAATTTTAGTTGATTAGTAGGATTTTTGTTGACATTTTTAAATAAAAAAACAATCTGGTAAGTACTAATATATTCCCCATTGATCCCAGTAAAAACGTAGAACTAATTATACACTTTACTAAATTTAACACAACCAACCCAATCATGCGCAATAACTTTTTTCCGTCAACTAGTGTTTTGCAAAGGATCAACATTGTATGCAAGTTTAAATGTTCTTTGGGAGATTGTATCTTTTACAAAAAGTAAGTGCTTATGTTGACTTGATGTCAATAACGATATCAAAGCGTCTTACACTCTATTTGTGAAATACAAGTTCTATCGCACAACATTTAAAGATACATTCCTGTTCACCTCCACAATACAAGAAAATATTTGTTGACAACCCCAATATACTCGACTACGAAAATAATAAACCAAAACTTTCAATTCTAGAGGTCTCCTATATCAACAGGGAGCAACTATCACTGAACAAGATTTCTTATAAGTATCCACAACGATTAAATATTAAAAAATAATTACAGAGCATGTTTACAAAACAATTATCATCACAACGATTACAATTGCATTAAGTTTGTTTTCGCAATTTACACATGAAGATGATCTCAGAGGAAATCGAAAGTACTTGGGTTAACAAGAACTATGGCGCTTTTGTTGATGAATTTCAACTTAACATCAAGATAATTAGAAAACTAGAACGGATTATTGTAAAAATGAACTTAAACAATATGTCTATATTATTTAACGAAACAAAACTGTGTGATGTCTACCCCGACGGCCTGTCTGTACTCAAGCTCGGTCCCCTCGGCTGATCATGGAGTTGATCGTTTCTGCCCAGGTTTTGTCTCATCACACGTTGTATTAACTGATTTCAAAAGAGGCTTGGTCCTAATGGTTAACCGGAATCGATGACTTGGTCTTGTCTGGTCAGAGTGAAATCCCACGAAAAAAAAAAAACTTTGATGAAAGAAAAGTGTTTATATATAATTTCTGAATACAAAGTTGTTAATACAGTTATTGATGGCTCAAACGGGCCTATATTCTACATGCAATAACTATAGACCCTTCCCGATTATCCAGATACAGTGTTTGTCGACTTGGTTTTAACGAGACTTCTGAACAAAGCTTTCAATCGGATGCTTTTTCTTCAGATCTGGTGAAGCGTCTCTCTCTCTCTCTCTCTCTCTCTCTCTCTCTCTCTCTCTCTTAGAGGTAAAAATACTTAACATGTACATGCGCACTCGCAAACGTATAATACCTGCCATAATTATTAGACCACCCCTGTTTTTTTAAAAGGAATTATGTATTTCATACTATTTTTAGTATTTCTTCATTCTTACATTGTTGAAACTGCAATATAGGTAATTATTGAATATTTATAAATTCATTTGATGCTCATTGTTGTTGTGCAGTATTAACAACAGAATCATTCTATTTTCATTTACAATTATTCACTTGGCAATAAATACTAAAAAATAGTATGAAATACATCATTTTTTGTAAAAAAAAAAAAAAAAAAGGCTGGCCTAATAATTATGGCCGGTAGTGTACATACAAACATAATTTGAATGAACTTGAGATCGACGTTTGTGTTGAGAGGTTTAACCTGTGGATAAAAGGAAAAAAGTATAAGCGGTCCATTAAAATCATTTTTATTATTACTTCTGTACTTAAACGAAATATATTTTCTAATAAATGTTTTTCCATTTAAAATTCTACAATTTGAATTTTAAATTTGTTCACGTTGGATTATATACTGGCGATATTTTAAAGACTTCCTCTTTTCCCTTTTCAGAGCGGCTAGACTCGTCTTCTTTCGCTCTGATAAAGTTGAGGAATATAAGCATGACCATCTCTGACTACCGGGCACACCGGGCACGGGTCCGGGCCGATCCGTGCAATCATAGTGAACATCCGGGCAAGGAAAAATGTCTTCATCAGAAATCAAACTAAGCAATTCACAAAGAAAGAAAGAAAGAAAGAAAGAAAGAAAGAAAGAAAGAAAGAAAGAAAGAAAGAAAACATCCAAATGAACGCAGTAAAAATCTGTTTATTTATTAATTTTGGGATAAAAGACTGGTTATACTTAGAAAGTCCGAACTCGATTTCCTGCTTTCGTTCACTTTCTGTGCATAATTTCCATTGGGATAAATGAAAAAATCCGCAAAAATCATAGATTTTGGAAACAGATGTCACTGATGACGTCATCACATTGTCAACTAATAAACCCGGGCAATTTTCTCTGTGCCTGGTGTTTTTTTAGTATCAGTAGCTGATACTAAAAAATATAAGTAAGGCCCTGAATATAAGTACTTCAAAGACACAGACTGAAGATTGAACTGTTCATAACTTCGTTTCTTTCTTTTTCCTTCTGTAATATGTATTCTTAATACATTTATTAATTCTTGTTTAAATTCCATGTCTTATGCCATTTTTCACGGACTGTGGTTCGAGGGAAAATGTACCAGGGGGCATAAGATCATAATGATTTACATCCCACAAGAATCATCATTAGCGAAGCGACGTGGCAGCGAAATAATGATAACTAATAATCTCTGATCTAGACATATCACTTGTAACTAAGTGGACTCAACCGAATTACTTTGTAAGGAATTGATAATTGTTCGATTCTACTTTCTGTAGATATATATATAAAGTGTTTTTCTCCCAAATATTAGCTATAAAAATACCTATTTTCAAGCTGTATTTTCGGCTTACATTATTATTTCTTAGATCAATGACTGTAGTTGTTTTCCTGTTGCACATCGGATGTCAGTGAATATACCTGTAGAGGAAATGTTTTTGTATCCCTTGTCCAAATGAGGCCCTATCTTGATAACAACTTTTGTTGTAGATCTTTTTAGCCGTAGAAGCAGCACTTTTCGAACGTCAAACATCAAAAACCATTTGCCTCTAAAATAAATTCAACTCATGTAATTTTTATAATATAATTTATTCATCACAACTAAATTTTAAGGGAAAAATATAATTTCGTGCAATAGCCTTAAGCTATATGAAGAAAATGTTTCATAACTTTAGCCTTATTAATGATACGAGTTTAATTTATATTTAATTTTCACCTTATTAGCGAAAAAATAATAAGTTAATTTCGAGAAGTGACCTTAAATTGCAAGATGAAAATGTTTACAGCACAATAAAGATAAATTTATTATCATCTAAAAATGTAACATATAAAACACGAAATTACTTTTTATATTATCAATCACTCAGCTTGGTTTCGCCATACTTAGCAATAAAATATTTTATATGTTATCAGTGATACGAGACATCACTAAATACCACTCGAGTGGAACATGCATTATGTTACCATATAAACTAGAATATACAATTAATAAGACGAGTTTGCTTTTTATTTCTTTCATGTTAAGCTTCTTTGGATATTTTTAATGATTTAACAAGTCGAACTCTTTAATCGTTACTTCTCTGTTGGACGATTCAGTCAAGGGAGATAAATTTTGATTGCTTATTGAATTTTGGGGCATATAAATGAACATTCTTTGTTGCTTTTAACTTTCTAAAATAGAAATCTGTCTAACATATATAAAATAGAAATCTGTCTAATATATATATATATATATATATATATATATATATATATATATATATACACACACACACACACACACACACACACACACACACACACACACACACACACACACACATTGATGTATATTTGGGCAGCAGCCTTTCTTCTCACCGTCTCTTCTTTGATGTCTCTAAGACCCTTAAAGTAACTTCTCCTAATTTTGAAAATTGCGCGTTCATAAAAGATCCCAGTTACGTGAGCGTTTGAAAAACGGTAAAATCAGTTATTGTAAACCGGATGAAGACACCGAAAGGTAGAGACGTTGGTCGCGAAATAAGTCATTTACAAATGAAAAATATTCAAAAGTTCTACAATATAATTAAACTGAACATTTTTTTAATACAACTGTGTACTAGTCTAATTTAATTATTACCAAAAAGTAACTAATTATATATGTGTGTGTAATTTTTTAAATTACTAAATGGAAGATCTAATTTTTAATTTTTAAAAAGTAGTAATTATTTAAAATTACTAAATTTTAATATTAAATTGTCAATAACATTCCCTGTTTCTCTCTCTTTCTCTCCCCGCAGACAGATCTGTTTCGCTGTATCATAGCTCATCAGTACGGTTAGACTCCGATTGCTTTTAATCCAGGATTGAAACCCGACCGAATTGGCGTCAGTCGGCAATTCTACCTCTGGGTTATGGGCGCTCGGTAGAAGAAGGCAGACTTTTTAGCGTGTCTATTATCATTATACATACCCAATAGCCAGAGTGCTCTAATTCATTATTGAATGAGCGATGCGTATATATATATATATATATATATATATATATATATATATATATCCCCAAGTACAAATTATAATCTACTACAAAGTGTACATTTTGTTTCGACATTGAAAGGACAATGTCTCATCAGGTAGTGTGAGGGAGATGGAAAATTTATTTCCTGATATTAGTCAAGTTTGTGTGAGAGGTAAGGTGGGTAGAGAAAGTGAGAAATCAGAATTGGGAGTTGTAAAAATAGAATTTGAACAAAAAGAGGAAAACGGGAAGAAGAAGAGAGGTGGTTAATGGACATGTTGAAAAGCTTTGAGACAGGCGTCTCGTTTAACAGTAGAAAATAAAATATGGTCATTTACAGCTTTTTATGACCCGGCCTTTGTGTTTAATAAAGAGGAAGAAGTAAGAAAATGTATATTGAGTGAGAGGGTGTAGGAGAGGATGGGCGAAGAAAAGACAGGAATTGGTAGGGGATAAACATTTCTGTATCAGTGAAGTATAAGGCTACAAATTTTTTTGGCGTTTCTTGAAAGGATGGTGAAATCCTGTACATAGGCGTAGAGGTTACTAAAGGGGCCCTTTTTATACTTAAACTTAATTTAAAATTTAAGGAAATTTTTTAAAATAATATAAACAATAGAGTTTTAAACTAAATTACTTTTTAGAAAAACCTTAATTAGGTCACAATTTGTAATATGAAATAAAAGTAAAATTAAAGGTAAAAATATATAAGGAGAGAGTTCATACAGCTAAAAGTGAATATTGTGGTACTAAGTTTAATACTATAAGGTTTATCGTTTCTGGAGATCCGAACTTTAGATTTAATAGAGTTTCAACCTAAATATTTTAGAAAAACCTTAATTAGGGCAGAAATTGTAGTATGAAATAAAGATAAGCTTAGAGGTATTTTTATAAACCATTGTAATATATATATATATATATATATATATATATATATATATATATATATTGTGTATTTGACCAACAATCTCTTATGCAGGTTTCAAAAAAGGATGACATTAATATTTCCAAAAATCAAATGCTCGATTACTACAGACAGGAATCTTCAATTCGCAATATCATCCGAAATTATGCAACATCAACTAATTCAAACAAAAAATTAAATTAATTTTCTATTATAAAATTTAAAAACTACCAACTTCGTCGTCAATAATAATAATAATTCACCTGCAAAATTTAAATTGTAGAGAACCAGTGTCGTTTACGAATTTATATGTCCTTTGAATAACCGTGTTCCTCAACCATCCAAATCCGCAAGCAATTACATTGGCTACACCACCACACAATTGACGAAAAGATTGACATTGCACCTTTCCCAAAACAGTTCAATCCGATCTCATTTAAACACCCATCGAGATCTTCTAAGACATATCCGTGATATCATTGTTGATCATAATCCACATGCAAAAGAAAATGAAAAATAATGCAGTTATTACTAATACAAAAGAGAAATCTTACACTAATAACAACAATTACGAACATGGTAACAATGTGCTTACCGTGTTCGAAATTTAATATAAACAAAACGCTCTATACACAAGAATTACACATGGTTATTTACTAGTAAAACAAAATTAATTCTTGAAAATAGCTAAAAGTACAGCCGAAAGCGCTGAAAAGAACAAAACCATTGAAAAAAATTATCAGAACACATGAAAAATTATATAAAAAACTTAACGATAATAATTTGTCTGTCAGTTTTAATGAAACTTGCATAATATATATATATATATATATATATATATAAAGTATCTTTCATTGAATAAGGCAAACAAGGATGATTTAATCAATATTTTATTGAATTTTTCCAGCATTATAGCATTTTTAAGAGTTAAATGATATAAACCTTGTCCATACTTTTTATTGTTCCATGTGCTTTCGGCCAGTACTTTAGCCATACTCAAAAGTGCTGTATTCTGTATATTTATTCGCCGTGTGTTGTACTACATCGTAAATTTTACTGTGCGAAAATTTTTGTTGAAGTGTGACCGTTCGGTGCAGACACGTGAGATGCAGGGTAGTTTTTTAGAAAACACGTAACACGCAATGATATTTAAATTTCGCAATTTCCAAAAGACAGAAAAATGTTAGAATTCTAAAAAACAAAAAACAAAAAAAAACTAAATAAAAGATTGATTAAATCAACCTTGTCGGCCGTATTCAATGAAAGTTGTTTAAAAGAATGGTTGCTGCCCAAATATGCATTAATTAAATTACATGACTCAGCAAACAGCAGAGAATACGACACCAGCACATTCTGGCAAAAGGTCATCAAACAAGAACTAATAAAGGTCACACACACACACACACACACACACACACACACATATATATAGAGAGAGATATATATTTATGAATATATATTTAAATATATGTATATACATATAAATATGTATATATATATATATATATGCACATATAAATATGTAAATAAATATAATTATATATATATATATATATATATATTAATCATATCACCTCAAGCAAGGCATTCCACTGGCACTATAGCGTAGGGGGTTACATACAGCGATTGGGTATAGGAAATGTCAGAGGGAGGATGATAGACGAGTTAGGAGGTACGTAGGGAGAGTGTTGGAGGGAATAGGTGTGAGTTAGTGTGTTAGGAGGTGTCTATTGACCTTATATTTAAACTCCTGGAGGTTGTAGCCGTCGGGGAAGCAATCATGCCGAAGGGAATTCCACAGGTGGGAAGTGCGAGAAAAGTAGCTATTGGAGTAGAAATTACGGTTACATTTCGTCGGTTTCACTGTAAAAGGGTGGGACCTAGTTGTCAATCTCGTGCAAATTCACATCTAGGGGGCACCAGTGATTTAAGTTCATCCGAGCAGAAGCCGTGAAAGTACTTATAGAAGAGGCACAGGGAAGCCACGTCACGCCGGTGAGAGAGTGACTGCAGGCGGTCAGCGAGGTTCGCCTTGTCACCAACACCAGATTTTTGATCGAGGCGAGAGTAAACTGTGGTGTCATCGACGTACATACCTATTTGGGATCTTATGGCATCGAGGAGATCATTGATATATATGAATATATAAATAGACATTTATATATATAAATATATAATTGTTTATGAATATATATATATACGTATATATATATTCATATATAGTCATGTGCATATATATCTAAATATATATGCATATATATTTAGATTGATATTCTCATATATATATATATATATGAATATATATGTATTCATGTATACATTTACATATATATGCATATGTATACATATATATATATATATATATATGTGTGTGTGTGTGTGTGTGTGTGTGTGAATATATGTATTCGCATCTCTATATTCATTAATATGTATGTACATCTTATATATATATATATATATATATATATATATTCTTTTAGGTATGTCAGATCAAATAAATTGCGAACATTGTGTTTGCTTATTTTTAATAAAATATGCTCATACCTACGGATAATCTTTCGCGTATTATAATTGATAAATTACTTCTGATCCAAGTACTTCTAATCTCCTTCCAAGATCATTTTCAGTGGTGTAAACTGTGGTAACAAAAAATAACCGCAAAACTGTGTTGCTAAAAGTTACTGTAATTTTTTTTCCAAATATAACGGTTGACAAATTCATTAGAACGTGAAAATAATCTGCAATGGAATTTTTTTTATGTTACAATGTCATGGTCATGCATGTATTAAAGCATAAAAAAATTGTTCTTTTTATAAATGTTTTAGAACATTACAGTATTCATAGCTGATTCTATTATTAACGTCTTAAGTTTTGTTAATGAATATTGTATCGAGGTTCTGTAGTTTTTTGTTGTTTTCTTCGTGTAAGATAGTTGTGTTATCGATCATTATTTTTATATTGTGAATGTAGACAGGAATGTTGTTGTAGATGTCTAGAAATAGACAAATGGTCAGATATGTGTAATATAAAACGTCTAGTTCATGTAGCTGTTGTAAATCCAACATATATATTAGTTATTTTTTTTATTTTATTTTTTTTATTTCTTTTTGTGTTGGAGTTACAGTCTCTCAAGGGACATTTGAATTTATATATAATTTTGTTTTTATATAATACATCAGTTGGTGGGGAAGAGTTATTACGGATAATTAAATTAGTAATATTGTATTTTTTATTAATATATTATTAGTTTTCATTTTTTATTAGGATCCGCGGGACACATATTAGTACGAATGAGATTTTTTTTTATTTCTTCTTCCTGTTTGTAGTTATCGTTCATCTGGTTTCAATAAACGAGTTTGATATGTTTAGGGACTATTTGTTCATCTATAATGTTGTTTGGAAAGTTATTATTAATGGGAGTCTGCCTAATAATTTTTTTAGATAAAAATAAAACATCTTATTTGCTGCATAAATACACAAATTTTAAATTATATATATATAATTTAAAATTTGTGTATTTATGCAGCAAATCTTATTTTAGACATGTCAGATTAAATAAATTGCAAACATTGTGTCTGCTTATTTTTAATAAATTCCGTTTGTACCCAAGGATAATCATTCGCATATTATAACTGAAAGATATATATATATATATATATATATATATATATATATATATATATATATATATATATATATATTTTAATTCAGATACTTCAATCCAAGGGAAAAAAACAGGAAGGTAAATTCCCAAAAAACCCGATCCTAATTAATATTAAAAAATTTATTTTAATATTAAAAAATGATACAGGAAGAGAACTCCATGTAATAAAATATTACAGAGCAAATATATATTAAAAAAGGATTAATTCAAAGATGTTGAATGGCCATTTCGATATGAAGATCCCCACGGGGGACAACAGCTGAGGTGATGTGTTGTCCTCCGTGGGGATCTTCATATCGAAATGGCCATTCAACATCTTTGAATTAATCCTTTTTTAATATATATATATATATATATATATATATATATATATATATATATATATATATATATATTTTATTAATTAGAGAAAATCTTCAAAATTCAAAGGTGTCTGATGTACATTTCGACATAGGATCTTAGGATCTCTAATAGAGATTCTACGTCACGTCAGCGACATTGTTTTTTCCAAATGTCGAAAGCCCTGGGGTAAAGTGTTGATGGGTTTTAGGTTAACAACGGTCACAAAGTAGAATCACTGTTTAATGTTAAAAATTTTAATATTGATTAGGATCAGGTTCTTGGAATTTACCTTCCTACACTTCCACTTCTGACTAAAGAAAAAATATATATGTATTCTTACATATACATATATATTCATATGTATAAACATATGTATTTATGCACACTGTTATGAACCCATTTGGGTCAGCAACACATAAAAATACAATTTTAGTTGGAATAATGCTGAAGGGAGTGAATTAAACTATAACGCAAGAAAGGAAATTTATTATAACACACAAAAATATTCAGCAAACACACAGGAATAAGGTAACAGAACTATAATATACCGGACACTAGAACGGGTTCAACTTTGTACTAGTTTTACACAATATTGACTGGAAAATAAGAGGTGAGTTTAACGAGGAGGATATTTGGAGGAAGTTTAGGCGAAATAGAAAAAGGTCATTCAACTCGGCTAAAGATTATATATAGATATACCTATACACAGCTAGGGTTTGGTCAGAATATTTAACAAAACAATCTTTACCTTTCACGGCAGCACGCGGTGTATTCACTGGATGTTGAAAAAGGTATTGGAGAATTTCGGCTGGTAGCTTGATGAAAAGTTCTTTCGACGTCTTGAACGAATAGCCGGAAAGAGATCACGCCTGGCCGGTAGCACAACAATTCTTTGTGGTTTTCTACTATTTCTTCCTTTTTATATAGAGACAGGGGCCTATATTCATTGGCCCACTCTTTCTCTGGCATTTCCCTTCTTTTCACTGTAATCATAGTTACCAGGCTATTTAATCTCTTTTTAGGAAGGGTAGAACCTGACTCGGTGACCTAATTCATACTACTCTCCTTTCTGGAGTGGTAGAACCCTGACCGAATAACCAGTTACTACTACTGTTACTAAGGTGACTATTTTAGTCATGACCCTAAGGCTTTTGGTTCAATGATGTCATTCTCCTGCATATTTTTTTTAATCGTATCACCCCGAGCAAGGCGGTAACACCACTGATGTGCAGGGGGCTACGTAATAGTGAAAAGATTGGAAAAGAAAAAGCCGGAAACCACATCCTAAACAGGGAACAAGGGATGAGCCTTTTAAAGATCGTAACTCGACTCGGCCCTGTTTAGGGATTCCGTTACCCTTCGGTGCGGTCTCGCACCCGCGACGACCATAAGCCGACTCGGCCCTGTTTAGGGATTTCGTAACGTAACCTCTCGGATACTTCATCTCTGCCCTCAACTGTTGATGTTTGATGGGATTTACTCTGTAGAAATGCTGCTTGATGGGTTTTTCGTCTTCAACTACGACATCGTGCACTGCAAACGGAGTTTTACTAGGAAGATCAGGAAAAATATTTTTGAAATCACTGACCAAACCATGTATTTCTTTTCTATTTTCATTTGACAAATGTTCACATTTTACATTCAAGTTAGCCAGTATTTACTAGTTCTTTAAATGACTACTTTGACCTATTTCCCACTCCCTGGCAATCGTATCTTCCTCGTTATCTAAATCATGTTCAGATGAATTTATTTTAATAATGTTAGTTACTGATGTGACTGGTTTAACCATATCTTTTTTATTTCTGTCAATGTAACTTTTTAACATATTAAAGTGGCAAACTCTTTTCTGTTTCCTTCGATCTGGGGTGTGGATGATATAATTTAAATCGTTTATTTTCTTTTCTATTTCATACGGGCTAAAATATCTTGCGTGTAGGGGATTATGTGGAACTGGTAAAAATATTAAAAACTTTGTCACCACTTTCAAATTTTCGATTTTTACTATTTTTATAATATTCTTACTTGGGAGTTTTTAAAATTTTCTCGTGCTATTTTTAAAGCCCCGTGTCATTTCTCTTTAAAATTCGATACATAATCTAAGAGGTGCATTTCATTTTTCTCCGTTAACCATTTTTCTTTTAAAAGTCTTTAGAGTCCCCTCACAGTATATCCGAACACAAGTTCAAAAGGACTAAACCCAAGAGAGTCTTGTACAGCTTCTCTAGCCGCAAACAGAACAAAATGAACGCCTTTGTCCCAATCTCTTTTATATTGATAACAAAATTTTTTCATCATGGACTTTAGGGTCTGATAAAAACGCTCAAAAGCTCCCTGTGATTCGGGGTGATAAACACTGGATTTGTGCTGTTTAATATCCATTTTATACTACTCTCCTTTCTGAAGTGGCTGAACCCTGACCGAATGACCTAATTCATACTACTCTCCTCCTTTCTGGTGTGGTAGAACCCTGACCGAATGACCAGTTACTACTACTGTTACTAAGCTGACTATTTTTGTCATGACCCCAAGGCTTTTGAGGCGAAAAACACTTCTAACACTTTTGCAATCCTTTTATGTTTTTGCATATCCTTCATGTTTGTGCTATCAACTCTAAAGTTTACGGTAGACTCTGTTAGACTTTTACATAGGTACCTCTACTCATCTTTCTATACGTAAATTTAAATTGAAATTTTAAAAATAAAAAAGTTATCTTCAAGCTTTAAAATTAGCTTTAATTGAAAACCAAGGGATTAAATTTAGTAATTCCAGTAAGCAAAATACCCTGGTGTATTCCAGTAATTCCAATAAATAAAATATCCTGGTGTATTTTAAACCGAAATTATATTGATCGAATAAAAAATTTCCTCAAGTTTAAAAAAACTTTTTTAAATTTCAAATTTTCCGCCATTTTTCATCGATTGTAAACAGAAACCAATTCTCGGTTTTAAAACATCTTACAAAAATGAAATACACATCGCTGACACATTATTTTCTTCAAATTACCGAATTTAAGTTTACTTGAAACAAGAATTACTTGCTTAAAAAATGTTTCAAAAAGCATTCCTCAATTACGGTAGCCTTGTTATCATAGCTGTTAACACCTTATCAGCGCCCATCAGCAATCGACAACTGGTGATTTACAGTATCCGGCCAAAAATATGGAAGACGAATTTAGTAATCTTATTCATACAAATCGATTTAAAAAATTTTTTTAACTATGTTAAAATTAAAAAATTTAACACAGCTTTCAGCAATTATCCAATATTTGACGGACTTTTAGTTAGTTTAGCTTTGTAGGCTTACGTTTGAAAATATTTTATAAAAAATAAAAATTAAAATAATATAAAACTTTCTTTTCAAAAATTTACAATTTAATAACAGATTGAAAATAACAGTAGAGCTAACTCAATAATGTATGAAATGTTATGGCATTTATTAATTTTTATTGTTAATATCAATTTTTCATCTTATTTTTAGGTACCTCTACAAATTGTGAATTTCACAATTATTAATTTTTTTAAATTACAAAATTAGGAATTAAAATGTAAAAGTTGTTTTAAATGTTTAAGAAATGACTTGCAAAACAGGCTGTTGAATTTTATAAACGTCTTGAAGAGACTTGAATCAGAATCAAAGTGTGGTTTCTGTCGTTTTCCATGGAAAGGGAATAATCCAAAACACTTGTTAACTTCTAAAATAAATACGACCCCTATGGAAACTTGTTATGACCCTGATGGAACATTGTACTTAAATGAACATATTTATTTACACACAAAATTTTTAAAAAATTATTTTAAAAAATATAAGGGGTGAAAATTTTTTATTAAATTTTTTATTTTTTGATAGGCAATAAAACCATCAATTCTTAACTAAAAAAAAGGCTAACAATTCTTTAAAAGATTTTTTAAATATTTTTAAAACTTTAGGAATTATTATAATAATAAAAAGAAAATGAAAATAATTCTTTTAAAAATTTTATTAGTAATCGAATTTTTTTTTCTTTTGACTATAATGTCCTTAATTATTATTATTTATTCCAACAATTAAAATCTTATCAAATTAAATTATATCAGAGTTTTATTGCATTTTTTATTTTACTCTTCAGAGCAGATTTTCGGATAGTGCCGAATAATTTTAAATAAAAAAAATAAATGATTTATATTTCCCGATGAGTTCTGCGTTTAACTAATAAAAACAATTTGCAGAAATTAAAATTTATTAAAATTTCATGAATTTACGTGGAGGTGGGGGGAGGGGGGTAACAGAGTTTTTAAAAAATTTCCAACAATATTTTAAAAAATAATAACTTCAAAAACAATTTTATTCATTTGTGAATGAGTACTGAAAGTTTCATTAAAATCCGGCAATTATTTGAATTTTGCGAGAATTTCCAATTTAATCTGTTTGTCACCGAAAAAGTGAGTTACGTAAGAATTACGTGATAGATTGTAAATAGTCGTAACATTTTCTGCAACGTTAACTCAAATCAAAACAAAAGTTTCTGCCAAAATTTTGAACATGCTAAAAGAGATTTAAAAAAATTATAAAATAGATAAAAATTACTTTGATCTTTCCTCTTGATAATATTATAAACAGTTTGATAGAAAAAGTTCGTTTTATTAAGTTTTGAACCTTTTTAATTTGTGATGTAATGGAGGTACCTACTTTTACAAACCTTCGTTGTATTTCAACCCATCAAATATATTTTTTTTTTTTAATCATATCACCCCAAGCAAGGCGGTAACGCCACTGATGTGCAGGGGGCTACGTAAGAGTGAATAGATTGGAAAAGAGAAAGCCGGAAACCACAACCTAAACAGGGAACAAGGGATGAGCCTCTACACCTGTTCAATAGACGTGGGTGGAGTGTGAACCGGGTGATAGTTTAGTCTATCTACTCCAACTTTGAAGTCTCCGCCCAGTCCATCGGGTAAGTAGCTCAGTGAACGATGAAGAAGAAGATGAGAGAAAGGAGATTATAGGAAGGTGTTCAAGACACCCCCCGCTTGCGTCTACGCAAGCATGCACCCCTCCGATGATTGACTGGTGAACCCTTTCAAATAATCCCACACGGTGCCAAATTGTTTCGCAGACTCCCATGACACGTTGATGATGCATTTCTGCATTATTAAGGCCTGATTCACGAATCAATTGTCTTTGGTTGCATACAAAAAATCCAAAGGTTGATGTCGTGTATATTATAGGTTCCCAACTCTTTTGCTGCGATTACCCCAAAATACAATTTCACTATTATCCATTACCCCAATGAACAAATACCCGTAATATAGGAAAAAAAGTAATTATATTTTCATACATTAAAAACAGACAAAGTTAATGGAAATTATTCAATACAATAGTACCAATCTATGATAATCAGAGGTATAGTAGCCGTAACCTAGCTGTGATTCTTAATGTGAGTGTTGAGCTTGTATTGCCTGATTCAGTTTATTTATTCTTGGCTTTGTGACTGAAAGGGCTATTCGGGCGTCGTTTGCCACGTTAAGTCTGTTACGTTTCTTGGTCTTCATTCCAAGGACACAGTGTGAAATTATAAGCTGATTGCCTCTTCCCAAACCAAACTTCGATTACCCCAAAAAATATGGGCTCATTACCACACGGGGTTGGGGACCATGGGAGATCATGGAAACTGTCTTCCTCTACGTATGCATATTTAACGATAAATGTCTGCCGGTGCATCGCCATCAGTATGAATAAAAGTGCTTGATATTCATTATATATGAACCACATGCGTCTTCGTATTAGTTGGGGTACATTCTCTAGCATGCATGGAAGTTGATTCAAAATAAATTTTCTGTAGGCATCGAATGTAAGACATGCTAGGAGAACATATGTACCTAGCAGACAATCACCTACAATTCCAGCCCATGCATTAATTATAAACTGATGCTGATATCTAACCTGTATTGTACCATGGGAATTCCAATCTTCCTACAAATATTGGTCATGTAAATTTGTTATTCTATCTCTTCCAAATTTTGCCTCAACTGTAAACAAGACTCAGTCAGTCAGTTAAGTGCCATACGTGATACACGCTTTGGGCGATCATGTCTCTTTCGAGACATGACTGACTGGGCAGAAGATTATCCCGCAGTAGGTTGCCATTGCTTTCTGCGGTAGACTGGTTGACAGCCAAGGTTATAGAACACAATCTGTTCTATTATTTTACCCATAACTGGAGGAAAGAGACGGATTAATACCTTTCCCAAGAGTATTTGTGCGTAAATGAATGCAAGGAATTCAACGAATTCGAATTCGGCTTCCCGATTTGTCGTTTCGAGTCGATATCCAGTGCACCACAACGAACATCAAACGCCTCAACTGTAAGCAAATAATGAATCAGCAGTTTGTACAATAAATCATTAGCAAAAGTTATCCTTGGTGAGTGATTAGAGGATGGAAGACCCTGCACACGTTGGAAACGATACGGATATAGGATCTAGTTTTAAAGTACCCTCCATGAGATACTATGAGATGTACGACACACTAGTGTGTGCTGATACTTGGATCGTTTCCGACACATGTAGAATGTGTTCTTCATGGCCAGTCGTTTATAGTGGGTTGCTTATCTATTCTTTTCTGTTAATAGTGGAGAGTCCGTTCTTGTGAAGGGGAGTTGTATACTGTTGCAGGTTAATGGAATTTGGCCTTTTTGTAGATAGCCCACTATAAGTCATAAAGAAAAGTTATAAACCAAGAAAAGCAAATTGAGTTGAAAGGTAACATTTATATATAACAGGTTAAGAGGCTCATCCCTTGTTCCCTGTTTAGGATGTGGTTTCCGGCTTTCTCTTTTCCAATCTTCTCACTTTGTTTTTTGTTGTTTTTTTTCAATTGGAGTAGATAGATCTATCTATCGCCCGGTTCACACTCCACCCACGTCTATTGAACAGGTTAAGAGGCTCATCCCTTGTTCCCTGTTTAGGATGTGGTTTCCGGCTTTATCTTTTCCAATCTTTTCACTATTACGTAGCCCCCATGCACATCAGTGGCGTTACCGCCTTGCTCGGGGTGATAAGATTTTAAAAAAAAAACCCAAAAAAACATATCAATTAATGTTTTTACAATTGAAGTAATACATGAAATATAGGTCCAACGGAGGTTAAAATGTTCAAGGCAATAAAATGCTGAAAGAGAATTAGTGCTTAGAAATTTGGGAGCGTGTAAGTAAGGAATGTCTTTGATGTATTCGCTCGTTAGGTCAGTAAGTAGTTTTTGAGGCAGGGAAGAAAGCAAGAGGTAAAGGAGGCGAGCGTAGTAAGCCGCTTGACTTGGTCAAGGGAGATACTAATTACTCTCTTCCCTTCGAGTCGGTCTGCCTGTCGATGCTCTCTGTATCCGCTTTTTATATCTTCTTTTTGGATCACAGCAGCTCATTTGGGATTTCACACTTGTATTTGGTTCTGGGCTTCCCATTGGTTAATATATATAAAATTCGCGTAAGCTCGCGAACTGGAAATTTAATATTTAATTAATTTTTAGTTTTCAACCGGAATATCTGCGCGGAGCCGGCAACGCAGCGACGACTTTTGGTCATTTGCTTTTTGGTCGTGAAAGCGCACACATCCGGTCCATTGCTTTTACTCGGTATCACCACACGTTCATTGTTTATGCAGCAGCTCCTGTCTCAGCAATTCGACAATAAATAGCATCAAAGTTTAGATGACTTGTCTGCCTTCGGTTTGAAAAGACAGTCTGATACGGACTATCAGTCTTCTTGTGTCTATTACTATTCTTGTGGCTGTATGTAAAAATCGTATCTGCCTTCTCACGATAAGAATTGATTCCTGCAATTGTTAAACGGACGGTTCTCAGTTAACTCACTACCACACACGTTAAACTTTGAAGACAGAAAGGAACAGGAAAAAGATTACTAACTGGATAATAATTGTTGAAATACGCAATTAAAAATTGAAAAGAAAATTTAAATTTAAATGCTTTGAAAATGATGTTTCAAAATAATAAATAAAATTCTGAAGAGTTCCAATGAAAAACGAACCCAAATTTAATTAGACAGAATTTAGTAAGATTAAGCGAAACAGAGTCTACTCGTCTTTCACCACTTCCTACCGATGAGGAAAAGAGACAATTAATCCATTCCCGAATATGTTAATCCAGGAAAATAGAAAATCATATACTATCGTTAAAAAGAAAGAAAAAAAGAAGAAATCACGGTTGGTCACCAAAATAACATCTAAATTTTTTCTGGACAAGACAACTGGTTTGATTTAGCCATCCAGAGGAAAAATATCCCTAAAAAGTAGAGATTAGCGCCTTTATAGACGGTTTCGGTCATTTTAATTTCTATAACATTCGCACAATTTTTATGACCGACATTATTTCAGATTCCTTTGGATAAAAGTAACTATGAAAAATTAATTAATAGCTTTGGAGTGACTATAAATGACCGGCTGTGTGACCTGGTCGATCGAGAAATCGCTTAAAAAAACTAGCATAAGACAAGCTGATAAAGAAAGGTTCAGTCAGTTAAGTGCCATACGTGAAACACGCTTGGGCGATCATGTCTCGAAAGAGACATGACTGACTGGGTAGAAGATTATCCCACAGTAGGTTGCCATTGCTTTCTGCGGTAGACTGGTTGCCAGCCAAGGCTATAGAAGCCAATATGTCCTGTTAATTAACCCATAACTAAAAGGAAAAGACGGTTTATTACCTTTCCCAAGGGTATTTGCGCGTAAGTGAATGCAATGAATTCAAACTCGGTTCCCTGATTTCTCGTACCGAGTCGATATCCACTGAACCACAACGTACATCCTTATAAAGAAAAATTATTAAATGGAAATCCATTTTCGCCTATGCATACTAAAAGTTTAGATTCGTTGCAAAGACAGTTTTACCAGCCCTTGAAGTGGGGTGTGGTTGGATGCTGAGAAAGTGGGAGAAGCAAGGGAAAGGTTAACACGGCCAACATAGATCGATGGTGTGTGTTGGGATGTGAAGAGAGTTAGGGTTAAGGTGCAAGTTGATTCTTTTGGCCACTCTCAAAAGGGAGTGGACAACCCCTAAATTTTGAAAAATTAGTTACGTAAAGATATTTTGAAAATACGGGATTTTAGAAAAAGGTTGATGCTCAGGATTGAAAACAATCGAACCCCAGCCCCTCGTTGACCACACACCTGCTGAACGCAGGACTGTATATAAGATGGAGATCTGGTCAACTTGAAGAGTCCTCACATTACGGCTACTGGAATCTACATCGTTTGCCGAGACCTCTTGATCAAGACCCTGTGGCGGCCAGAACTTTAAATTACTACAACTGGCAGTAAACTGCAAAAGGAGATTCCAGTGTCATTTGATTATAACAGTAAGAGGGAAGGGTTAAAACTGATTTATCCAACAAATCATATATAAACCAATCGCCCGGTTCACACTCCACCCACGTCTATTGAACAGGTGAAGAGGCTCATCCCTTGTTCCCTGTTTAGGATGTGGTTTCCGGCTTTATCTTTTCCAATCTTTTCACTCTTTTCTTTTTTCTTTTCTTTTCAATTGGAGTAGATAGACTAAACTATCGCCCGGTTCACACTCCACCCACGTCTATTGCAAAAGTGAAGAAGTTCATCCCTTGTTCCCTGTTTAGGATGTGGTTTTCGACTTTCTCTTTCCAATCTTTTCACTTTTTTCTTTTTTTCTTTTCAATTGGAGTAGACAGACTAAACTATCGCCCGGTTCACACTCCACCCACGTCTATTGAACAGGTGAAGAGGCTCATTCATTGTTCCTTGTTTAGGATGTGGTTTTCGGTTTTCTCTTTTTCAATCTTTTCACTCTTTTCTTTTTTCTTTTTTTTTTTAATGGAGTAGCTAGATTAACTATCGCCCGGTTCACACTCCACCCACATCTATTGAAAAGGTGAAGAGGCTCATCCCTTGTTCCCTGTTTAGGACGTGGTTTCCGGCTTTCTCTTTTCCAATCTTTTCACTCTTACGTAGCCCCCTGCGCATCAGTGGCGTTACCGCCTTGCTCGAGGTGATAGGATTAAAAAAAACTGTTATTACATTTTAAACTCCAGTTGATTCTTTATTCCATAGAAGTCTTGTGTGTGTGTGTGTGTGTGTGTGTGTGTGTGTGTGTGTGTGTGTGTGTGTGTGTGTGTGTGTGTGTGTGTGTATATAGCTTTTTGCTGTTGACTTGTTCTTTGTTTAAGTCTACGTCACCAGCGATATTCTCACCCTTTGAGATGAAAAGCGCAACGTGGCAGAGACGTAAAAGTTTGTGAAGGAGGCATACGCTAGTGGAATCGTGCACATCAACACCAACGACAAATCAGCAACGTGTTAACGAGCGAAGAATCAGATAGATGGTAATCACGGTCGTCTGAAGGAACCTGAAGACCAACATGGCGGGTGACGCGAGGTTACACTACTGGGTACCCAGTAGTTTGCTGTGTACGTGTTTTCATTGACAGGTACAATCTTTAAACATACAGTCCGGAAACTTACGAATACTATCTCGCTTGATAGCCATGACGTTGACTATGAAATTTCATTTTTTTTTTAATTTCAAGTAGGACAATATAGCCACTAAGACGCAATGGGCATGAGAAAAAGATAAAACTTTATTAATGGCAGAGAACAATATATAGACATGAATTAAGAAGAGAAAAAAATAACGATTGACATTGCATTTAAATTTTTGAAAATCAAATTTGACTGGAAAGCAAAAAACCGAAAAGGAGTTCCACAAAGAAAAAGCGCGTTAGAAGAAACTGTTAGCATAGAACTTACGGTTCAACTGTAACATGATGGGACATTGCCGCCAATTTCTTAGTACGCTTAGATTCGTAAAATCTAGGCACCATGGAAGAAAGCTTATCAGGAAAATATTTAAAGAAAAGGCACAAGAAAGCTACATTACGGCAGATGGGAAAGTGACTGAAACCAAGATATGAGGTCAGGAACAATTCTTCCTATTTTATCAACAATCTCCAAATATATAGTAGAAGCACCAAACCATATGTAGTAGCAATAGTCAATGTATGAACAAATGGTAGACTTATAAATGGGACATATTGCAACTACAGTTTTGAAACCAATCTAGTACTGCGCTTAAATTCGTTAAGTTTCAGATATTTATATTTGCTTTTACTTGGTCGAAAAGGTAATCAAAGCTGTTACAGCTTTCAACTTGAAATTTTTTAATAATCTATTTATAGTATGGATTACGGCAAAAAATTAACGTAAGAATTCTGAATAAGATTTCTAAATGGTACATCGTATGTTTTTCTTGAAGAAAAGCATAAGAAATGAATAATAAGCGATGAATATCTCACCGACTTTGTACTGATCGCACACTATATTTTTGTCATAACATGTTATTAAAAATAGAACTTTCACTGAACAAACAAATGATCAAATATTTGGATAGTGTTTTCTTGATTTACTTAAATTTATATTCAAATAACTCTTTGGTCGATATTGTGGCTTACTTTCTAAATAAATCTTTGGCGCTATCAACAGACTGTTGAGTTACCTTTCTTGATCATGACCTTGTCAGTTGCAGTGTACTTGCAGACTTGTTCACTGATTATTAAGCATCGACACAAATTTCAGCATACGTGAAATTCACAATTAAAACTTGAAAAGAAAATTAAAATCTAAATGCTTTGAAAAATGATGTTTCAAAATAATAAATGAATCCCGAAGAGTTTCAATGAAAAATGAACCCAATACTGGCATACATTTTATATGGTGGGTTAACTTTTAAAAATCAGCCAAGTATATTTTTAGAGATAAAAGGGAGCGTATTATACCGTCTTCCAGCAGTCTGTTCCATATAGGGATGATTCTAGAAAAAACTGTAATTTACTCTCAGCATACAAATTTATTTGGCAAGCTCTTCTAACATATTATATCACTTCTGAAGCTAGATATTCTAGATTTTCAGACTCTTTGAGTTTAGCATGTTTGCGGCCATATCACGTTGAAACATTGTTTCTCATCCGATCACCGAAGGTAAGCAACGTAGAGCTTGGTCAGTGCTTAGATGGGTGACCGTTTGGGAATACTATATCCTGTAAGCTTGTGTGTGAGGGTGGTGTAATAGATAAACAGCTCGAAATTTGAAATCGGAAAGCAGAGTTCCAATTCCAGTCGGGCTCATTATATTCATTTACGTGCAAATACCTTCGGAAATGTATTAATCAACCTCTTCTACCGCAACTATGATTTACTGATACTGATTTGCTAATTAGCAAATCAGTATCAGTAAATCATTACTAACTCCCAAAATTTCTTACAATGTAAAAATATTGTCTGGCTTTAAATAAAATGCAAGAGGTTGCTAAGCCGTAAAATAACAAATCAATCAATCTAGATCAACAGATAATAATATATCCTCAACCATTTTGAACAGGTTCTACAGCGATCAAATATATTACCCCGAAATCGATCATAGTTAATAGTAAACAATAACTCAGCGCTATGACCTGCGTTGGTCTTTAAGTTCCTTCAGGTCACCGTGGCTATCATCTAGCTTTTTTTTTATAATCGTGTCGCCCCAAGCAACGCATTTTACTGCCACTGTTGTGCAGGGGGGTTACATAGGAAGAAAGTTATAAGAAAGAGTGACAGGTTAAAGGGGGTATCAGGAAAAGGGTAAGAGAAGGATGTAAATATGGACGGAGAAAGGAGCATGAGAGAGAGGATGCAGGTTAGTGAAAAAGGAGATGACTATTGATTTTACATTTGAATTCTTGAAGATTGTAACTGTCGAGAAAGTAAGTAAGCAGAAGGGAATTCCAGAAAAGAAGCTGTAGAGTAGAATCTGCGTTTACAATTTATTGGTTTCACAGTAAAAAGGTGGGACCTATCTGCTAATCTTGTTGCTCGAGTAAATTCATATATAGGGATACCAGTGAGATAAGTTCACTCCTCATTTGTTTACGAGTCACAAGTTTTGCCGCTGGTATCGTATTAGTGGCACGGTTCTACTCGATTTAGCCGGCATTTGTCTGATCATGACCACCCACCCCACCGCCACGTTGTGTTTTTGGTCTTAGAGGGTGAGAGAAGATTGCAGTTGAAGTAAACACGTAGTAGAGATAAATCCGGCAGCTGCGAGTTACACAAGAAAAGAAATTCTTTGAAATAGAAAAAATTAATTTGGTTTAAAAAGGTAACAACGATTTGGTTTGCTTTGTTGTATACAACATTTTTAACCCTTCCCACTTAAAATCAAATGACACTGGCGTCACCTTGGGAATCTGCAGCTTGTGTTGAGGGTGACTTAAATTCTTAGTTCTGTGATCTTCCAATCTGCTCTTTCGATCTCTTCTAAGTTTTGTTTTTATCTTCTGGGTTGGCACATGTTCTTGGCCAGGAGGTCTCAGGAATTTTGCATCTGGCAGGAGTGAGGATTAACCTTGGTTTAGGTTTCGTTGAATTCTACCATTTTTCTTAAATTTTCTCAAAATATCTTTACTCAAGTGGTTTTCCAAAATTGGGGTTACCCAGCCCCTTTTTGAGACTGGTTAGAGGAGTCAAGGCGCTCATTTTTACTTCAACTCTCTTCACTTCTCATCTCATACTACTGCTCCATATGGGGAGGCACTAGATTCTCCCACTTTCTTAACCGTTAACCTCAACTACTTTTCTGCGATTATTCAAACTTTCCAAATGGCATTGCGAAAAGTGATTTTCAGTCATCAGCGTTTTTTCTCTCCATCGACTAGGTTACTCAAAAGAAAAAGAAATACAATTATTTCCATTTCTCCTCAAGCAAAAGTATATCTCTTTTTCTACTTATGCATTTTTTACGATCCATAGACCACAGAGCCTTTTTGTCCATGGTCATTTCAAAATAGTAATTAAATTTTCCTTATCACTTGCATTGAAGGAAATCCGAATTATAGTTTAGATATAATTTTTTTCTTGGGAATGTTTATGAGCAACGAATGCTTCAGACTGGCTTCTCCCTCCGTAGGAGATACTTCTAGGTGGCTGATTGTTTTTCCCCTAGTCCCTTTTGTCCAGAGAAACCATAAATGTTATTCTGGCGACCACTGTGTTTTCTTTATCAATAAAATATGCATCATTCTATTTGACATCTAGTATACGTTTAGTGGTCCCTTTGCAGGAAGTAGAGAGGGTCGTGGTTTTTTGTTTTTTTCTCGATTTTACTGAATTTCGTTTAGTTAATTCCGGGTTCGATCCTCCTTCGAATTATTTGAAAACATGATTTTTCAACGCATTTCGATTTTAATTTTCTTCTCAACTTTTCAATACATCTTCCTACAAATTTAACAATTATCATCCAGTTAGTAGACTCTTTCCTTTTCCTTCCACTTTTCTTTTCTTTTTTTCTTTTCTTTCTTTTTTCTTTTCTTTCTATCTTTTTTTTGTTGTTGTTGTTGTTTGATCAATCTCCGGCGATCTTCAGTATCACAATGACATGTTTCTAGGTTGCTAGCAGCATGTGTGCACGGGAATAATGGATAGCGACTAGAAAAGCTGGGAAAGGTATGAATTCATGATCTTCCCAAATTATGAGTTGAATAATAGAACTTCTGTCTGGAAGAATCATTGTTATTCTCAAAACATTTTGAATGCACAAAAAAAAAAAAAATCAAACAAACAAAAACAAACAAACAAAAAAAATATATTCTGGCTTTAAATAACGCGCAAAATTCTTGATAAACCGTAAAATCAATTAAATCAGTCGATATTCAAGAATTTATCTAACTAAAGATTGATAAAAATGTATGTATGTTTCTGGTATGAGGTAATCAAAGGATCTCTCGATAGCACCAAGAATCTGATTTATCTAAGCTGGCCTTAAAAAATCAAATTTATTCCAAATTCCAGCGACTTAGTTCAGATAATAAAGAGAGCGTTGGCTTTAAAAAATTCAATAAAACGAAACTACAACAAAAGAAGAAATACTACTTCATACATTTTTAAAATAATTTTATTAAAAAAAAAAAAAAAGTTTTATATCGTTTTCATAAAGAGTAAAAATCCTCTATCTTTGCAACTTTAAAAGTAATTAATTAAATTTTTCTTAATTAACTTCAATTTGCTTATTTCATTAAAGTTTTTAGCAGTATACAAATTGCTTTGGCAAGATTGACCTATTGTTTTAAGCACCTCTCTCCTGGAAAAACTGAAAATTTAACCAATCACTATTATAAATGTTATGAAAGAACTTATAAACATCTATTAAATCACCTCTGAGGTATCGATATTCTACAAAATCTGTATTGTTCTTATGAAATAAAATTCATTTTCTAGTGACTCCGGTATGCCAGGGAAACATTTCAAAGTAAAAAGTTTCAATATTGTCATATATCTCGTGCTGTTGCCCTGGACATCTCCAAGGCTTTTGATAGAGTTTGGCTCGCTGGCCTTCTACGCAAGCTACGGGGTTATGGTATCACCGAACGCTTGCTTGATCTAAATCAATCTTTCCTATCTAACCGCTTAATGAAGATCGTCCTGAATGGGCATGCCTCCACATCCTACTGTACAAAGACTGGTGTCCCTCAGGGCTCTATCCTAGGCCCGACGTTCTTCCTTATTTTCATAAATGATCTCCCAGACGTGATCAAGTGTCAAGTAGGCATCTATGCAGATGATACCACAATTTACTTCTGCATGGGTAAGAAATCCGGCGAGGTGGACAAACATAACCTCGCTGCTGATCTTGAAAGGGGTCTACACTCAGCAGTCGAATGGGGTAAGAAATGGGGTAAGAAATTTCAATGTGTCTAAGACGAAGCTGCTGTTTGTCAATCATCACAGGCAACCCCTTCTGCCTCCCATAAGCATGGACCAAGCCTCCTCGGCCTTACCCTATCTTCCGATCTCAAGTGGAACCATTACATTGAATCAATACCCAATTTTTTTTTTAATCATCTCACCCCGAGCAAGGCGGAAACGCCACTGATGTGCAGGGGGCTACATAAATGTAAAAAGATTAATTAGAAAAGAGTGAGGAGTACAACTAGTTAGAGAGGAACAATAGAAAGCTGAGAAAGCAGGTACGATGACAGATACATAGGTGGAGAGAAAGGGAAGGTTATACGGGGGTGGGGAGAGAGCTAGAGTCCAGTGGTTAATAGATGAGTATTGACATTGCATTTAAATTTCTGGAGGTTGTAGTCTGGTTGCACGAGTAAACACCTGCTAGGAAGGTTGGGTCACTGTGTCGTACCAAGATATTTTTTTTCCGCCTGAATCCATCAACCATCCGCCCGTGCATGGAATATTGCTGTCATATATGGTCAGGTGCCCGTGCTGTTCATCTCAGTGTTCTCGGCAGGCTCCAAAGGAGAATCAGTAATGTGATAGCGACTTGGAGGCTCGACTCCAGTCACTTTCTCACCGACGGGATGTGGCTTTCCTTTGTCTGTTCCATCAATATTTTCATGGCTTCTGGTCCAATGAACTTAAGTCACTGGTGCCCCTACCACAGGAGATTACTCGTGCAACCGGACTGGCAACTGGGTCTCACCCATTCACAGTTAGATCAACCAAATACAGCCGACAATTCTACTCCTGTAGCTTCTTTTCTCGCACTTCCCGCCTGTGGAACTCTCTTCCATATTCTTGCTTTCCTGACGGCTACAACCCCCAGGAATTTAAATGCAATGTCAATACCCATCTCTTAACCACTTGACTCTAGTTCTTTCTACATCACCCTGTATATCTTTTCCTTTCTCTCTACCTTTGCAACTGTCATCACATCTGTATTCCCATCCTTCTCTTGCTCCCTTCTATAACACCCCATGTAACTGGTTCTTCTTTCTCTTTACTCTCCTCCTCCTATCTAATCTTTTTCTCTTATGTAGCCCCCTGCGCATCAGTGCATCAGTGGCGTTACCACCTTGCTTGGGGTGGAATGATTTTAAAAAAAATATTTGCACCTCTAAAGATTTGTTAAAAAATGAGCACATATAAAAAATGCTCAAAACTTAATAAAATCAGTTTTATCGCGAAATCTTTTTATATTATTAAGAGAAAGAATCAAAATATTTTTATAAAACTTTGAAAAATCCTTTTCAGAACCTTCTAACTTTTTGTTAAAAATTTTGTTTCTCCAGTTTCAAAGTTGCATCATGAATTAATATAGTAAAATTTAGTGTCTTTGCACAATGAAAAAACACTGATTTGACATTATTGTAAAAATCAGATAATTGTCGAAATTTAATGAAACTTTCAAAAATGAATAAGATTATTTTTTTAAATGTTCCTCTTTAAAAATAATTCTTTTGAAAAAAAGATTACATCTGTTATCACCCCACTACTCACACACTTACACATTTATTTAATTTTACGAAATTTCGATATTTTTTTTTTTTTTTGGTCAAACAGACCTCCGCTTGAAAAAAAAATGCTCTTAATTGTAAAATAACAAATGATTTTTTTTCGATGAATTTTTTCAAATTTTTTTTTTTTTTAAATTAATTAAAATAATTTGTAAAGTTTTAAATCATTTTAAATTTTGTATTAATTTGTAATGGTTAAGGGATAGTACTATTAAAATTAAGACTCTATTTAACAATCATAAATTTAAAAAAATTTTACTACAATATAACGACCCCCGATATTTAAAAAAGCTTCTTTTTTTTGTTTTTGTTTGTGTGTGTGTGTGTGTGTGTGTGTGTGTGTGTGTGTGTGTGTGTGGCAAAGTGTCGATTTTAGTAAATACCAACACGCGTTATTATAAGAAAATAAGAGGGGCAACTATAGTAATGTTAAAATTTAGTAATTTTCTAATGTTTCCTTAAAAAGCATCTTCGTAAGTAAGACTATAAAACCAAAGTAGAGTGATTCCGTGTCAAATCAATAAGAGTCTGACCATCAATAACACAGCTTTTTTTCAAATTTGGGACACGTATAGAACTTCATGATAGAAATTGCATGGTACCTATTTTACATCTCAAGATCAAAGAGGTTTCCAAGATATGACACTTCGATACTTGCCAAAGAGGTGAATTTTAGAAAATAGTAATAAGGTTTAAATATCAATATCTCAGTTAATTTCATCCACAAAGCTAAATAATATACATTTTAAAGTACTTGCATATATTTAAAATATCTATTCAGTTTTTGTTTAAAGGTCAAATAAGATAATTTGACATTGACCTTAACCATTAATTTCTCAAACAACGTATCTTTAATTTTCTTTTAAATTTGACAACAATTTTGTGTGCCTTATGGCAAGATATGTACAAAATGTTATGGTGAACTTTTGACTGTGGCTTGGGTTTTTTCTGAATTGGTCCAAATTCAAAATGGTGGGTTTTGCTACTTGCCACTATGCCCTAATATTTCCATATCTCCTAATATATTCAAGGTGTATATCTTTACGGAGCTCTTTAGTTCCTGATCAATATTCACATAAGAACTATAATCTTAAATCAACCTAATTTGTGTTATTTGTGGTTAAATATTGGCTAACTTGAAATGTTTTGGAAATTTGCTTATTTTTGTTTTTTGTTTTTAACATTTTATTATATGACATGTAGATTATTATATGAAAAACTGGCATGATGAAAATAATTACATAAAAATGTGTCAAAAAAGCCTTTCTTAAAAGCAACTATTTATTATTTGCTTGAATAGAATTTGAAAAATACGCTTCACTATTTTCTAGTTAATGATAATAATAGCCTTTTTTGTTTTATATGGAAACTTTCAGCATTCACTGACCAAACAGCAAGTATTGTTTGAGTTATGCTTTTCTTAACTCACTGATCAGTAGTGTAGCATTTATTTATTAGGAGTATACAACGGCTGAAACGTCGTATAAATGGCAATAAAGATGAGGACAATAGTCCGAATAATGTAAATACTGTAAATACTACCTCATCTCAGAAATATAGACAAATATAAAATATTACTATTAAACAATTTTTCAGCAAAATAGGTTTCTCGGGCCCACAAACTGTTATCGCTCTTTCTATTATTGATGCTGATTTATTTCCTGACCTTTTGTTCGAAATAGTGTGCAACGTCAACATCTTGATTATGTCATTATTTTCTCACTGAGTTATATATGCTATTCATTATTGCTGTTGTTGAAAGTCCTAAAGTGATGTGGTTTCCTTTATTTGGTACAGTTCTTAACAACAGTTCTGTAACAATAATTCACGAGACTCGAATAAGGATGGCACTCGCTAAGACCTACAGGCTTTATTTACTCGAAGGCTTTATTATCGTTAAAATTTTTAGTTCCCATTGTTTCAATGGACGCTAAAAAATTTGATAAGTAAGACATTTAAAAACGTTTTTTTAACACAAGAAGAGCATTAATTTTTGTTATTTTATTTTTAGCGATAACATGTACACAAAATATCAAAATACATTTGCATTCACATCATAGTAAAATTATAATCTATAACTCATCAATTTAGACCAAATTTCATCAAATTTTTTGCTACCCGTATCCGGACGCTAAAATATTAACCTATTTTCAAAACAATATTATCTCTTCTTTCTCGGTGATTTCATAATTATTTGCGTCTTCATAGACAAACATATGATATAGATAAATAGTTTCCGGTTAAATTTAATTATGTTTTATAACAAACTTGTTAGGTTCAAAGTAAACTCGTCTACGGTAAACCGTTATCTTCCAAACATATCCCCATAAATAGTGCCCATACCTCTTATTCTGTAACCCCTTCTATCTCAGTGGATCTTGTCTTGTAAAGAGTGAACATATTGTAAAAGAAAAAAAAATTGAAAGTGATTCAAATTCTTTCACTCAAAAGTGTAAATCTAAAATGCTTCATTAGAGTTTTGTGGCAGTTTCAAAATAATAAAAATTCTTATATTTTTCTGGACGTCTTTTGTTCTTTGTTTAATGTCTGAATCCATAAGGATGAGATATTTAGTTCGAGTGAAATACGTTACAGAACCAGAAGCGTTTTTTAGTTTGTGCTCAAAAACTAGATGTACCCAGTGAACATCGAATTCACTTATACAGTTTCATGGCTTTTACACACAAAAATAGTAAAAGTTAAGGGTGTAACAACAAGCAAGGTGCAACAAAATAAAGATAGAGAATTAAATTAGATTTTGAAATGGCTGGTGAAGGGGAGGACAAAATCGAATATAAAATTATTAAGGATTTCATATTCTGTATCAGATTGTGGTGCAGTGGATATCAGCTCAGCATGAGAAATCGAATTCCAGTTAAATTCCTTGCATTCACTTACGCACAAATACCCTTGGGAAAGGTATTAATCCGTTTCTTCCCTCCAGTTATGGGTTAAATAATAGGACAGATTGGGTTCTATAGCCTTTGAAGGCAACCAGTCCAACGCAGAAAGTAATGGCAATCTACTGCAGGATAATTTTCTGTCCAGTCAGTCATGTCTCTTTCGACACCTGATCGCCCAAAGCGTGTATCACGTATGGCACGTAAGTGACTGATTAAGTCACCTGATTGAGAAGCAGTTTTAGTTGCCGATGATCTAACCATGTGTTAAGTATTATTGGATTATATGGTGCAAATAGCACTGATAGGTCGTTACGTATTTAATAATTGATGTATGAATGAAATCGTGTTGCCCAAATATACATTCTTTTTTCGCACTTCCCGCCTGTAGAACTCCCTTACATATACTTTTTTTCCTCATAGCTACTACTCCAAAAGTTTGAATGCAACGCCAATTGCTAACTCCTATCTCCCCAAATCCCACACACTTCCCTAAATCCTGTTCACCTTTTATCCTTTCTTAGACATTCTTTGTACCATGGATATCGGCTTGGAACGAGAAATCGGGGAGCTGAGTTCGAATTCTAGCTGAATTCATTGCATTCACTTACGCGCAAATACCCTTGGGAAAGGTAATAAACCGTCTTTTCCTTTTAGTTATGGGTTAATTAACAGGACATATTGGCTTCTATAGCCTTGGCTGGCAACCAGTCTACCGCAGAAAGCAATGGCAACCTACTGTGGGATAATCTTCTACCCAGTCAGTCATGTCTCTTTCGAGACATGATCGCCCAAGCGTGTTTCACGTATGGCACTTAACTGACTGAACCTTTCTTTATCAGCTTGTCTTATGCTAGTTTTTTTAAGCGATTTCTCGATCGACCAGGTCACACAGCCGGTCATTTATAGTCACTCCAAAGCTATTAATTAATTTTTCATAGTTACTTTTATCCAAAGGAATCTGAAATAATGTCGGTCATAAAAATTGTGCGAATGTTATAGAAATTAAAATGACCGAAACCGTCTATAAAGGCGCTAATCTCTACTTTTTAGGGATATTTTTCCTCTGGAATAACAGGATAGATCGGGTTCTATAGCCTTGGCTGGTAACCAGTCTACCGCAAAAAGTAATGGCAACCTACTGTGGGATAATCATCTGCCCAGTTAGTCATGTCTCTTTCGAGACATGATCGCCCAAGCGTGTATCATGTATGGCACTTAACTGACTGACTGAATTTTGTATCTCATAAAATTATTTTTGGGGAATCTTACTAAACAGTTTTTTATTGGTTGATTTTATTTTTAAATATCCTTTCTTTTTTCTTTCTGATTGTGCTGATGTTTATGGAATTAGACTTAGTAAGTGAAAAAAAAAATACAATGAAAAGTGAAGTTTTCTGATTTATTTTGAAAATTAATGGCAGAAATGGTTTTAATTGGATAAATAATACTGCTTAGTAGAGTTGTCATAGATTGAGGTCAAGAGGACAAGTTTATTCTTCTTTTTACTTCTTTGTTTCAGCAAAGATTGGAACTGGGGAGGGAGGAATGAATAAATTTATTGTTATTAACAGACGTTGTGTCGCACGCACCAAGACTCATTTTTGTTTTTTGTTTATTTCACTGCTGCTCAGCACAACCGACTTTCTTTTTTTTTTTTTTGCTATAAAAGTAGGTACCTCCTTTTTTTTCGTTAAAAATTTGCGATACCTAAATTTTAAAATGAATTTAAAAAAATACTTTGCTCTTTCCTCTTAATAATGACAAACATTTTGCCAATAAAACTGTGTTTTATTAATTTTGGTGTCATTCATTATTCATTCTATGCTAATTTTTAGCAAAAAAAAAAAAAAAGGCGGGGGAGGTACATATAAAAGTTTTATGTAAAACACTAAAACAGTATTAACAAAATTGACATAATTTAAGCAGTTTGACTAATTAATACAAGTTCAGTAGTAATTTACTTTATAATGTCTGTTGTGTACTGAGAAATAAAATCTAAATATCTAATTTCTCTAGGGGGATATTTGTCGACACTACAGTTCATGGCACGAGTGAGGGGCTTGTGATCTGTGTATATCACAAAGTTTCTACCTTCGAGTATATGTCTAAACTGTTTAATTGCTATATATAGCAAGCTAAAGCAACTTTTCTAGACAATATATATATATATATATATATATATATATATATATATATATATATATATATATGTATGTATGTATGTATGTATGTATAACTAACAATTCTTTAGAAAAGGTGCTAGAGCTTGCTTGTGCTTTGCTCAATTTTGCCGAGGAAAAGGAAGTTGGTTTTCCTACCGAACCAATTTTCTGTTCAATTGCAGCTGCTATTGCTGTGCTGGATGCGTCTGTAGTGAGATAGACCAGGTCATTTTCGTCGTTGCTGATACGTGAGTTTAGTAAAGTTTGTAAGTGCTGATTTAGCCACATTGAAAGCATGAAGTGCATCATGTTGTAGAGTAATATTTTTGTTTCTCTCTTCTAACAGGTTAGTCAAAGGTAAAAGTATAGCTAATAGATTAGAAATGATGCGGCGATAATAATTTTTCAGTCCGATGAATATTTTTAACTGTCGGATAGAAGTAGGTACCAGAAAATTTTCAATTGCTTTCACTTTGCCAGGTAAGGGTGAGATCCCATGTTAGTCTATCAAGTGTTCAAAAAATTTAACTTGAGTTGTGCTAAACGAGCACTTATCTAAGTTTATTTTTTAGGCCAAATTGCGATAGTCTCCGAAATACTTGATGTAAGTAGTCTTTTTGTTCGGCTTGCAATGAGGCTTGCAATGTAAGTGGTATTTGTGTTCGGCTTGCAATGACGATATCATCAATGTAAGCGTACACAAATGGTAAACCTCTCAAGACTTGGTCAATTAGTCTTTGAAATGTTTGGGCAGATCGATCTTGGAAAATATACGGAATCCACGTAACCCAAGCGCGTAATCATGTATATGCAGGGCAGGATAACAATCAGAGAATGTGAATACATTTAATTTTCGAAAGCCTACACAAGGTCAAAATCCTTTATTATCCGCTGTTGGAACGAGGTGTAGGGGTGATGCGTAATGGATTTCAAATGGGTAAATTATTCTTCCTCATAGCATCGTGATATTGGTTTCGGTGTCCAAAAGGAGTCTGTACCTCATGTTCAGTGACAAGTTGAAATAGGCCAAAACTTCCGCCCCAAGAATGGGTGTTTGAAGGTCATCTTATAGAAAAGTCCACGTAAAATCTCGGAGTATGCCAATGTTTAGTATCAGTTCTTTGGTGCTATATGTATCAATGTCGGTACTATTAGTCTGCAGAAACTAGGATTTAGTTTGCGTCCAGCTGCTAGTGGATGACAGTGATTGCTACTCCAGTATCCACTAGGAATTTGTAGCCGTTATTTTGGTCAACAACGTAAAATAAGCGTCTATTTGTGCGTACTGGCCGAGTAGCTTCATTCACTCTTTACCCGTTTCCCTGGTGTCTGTCGGTATAATGACGACAAGGTTTGGTGCATTTCTTTGCATCGTTACTAAACGTATGGTGATACCTGGAAATTGCACTGGGGTGAATGTTTGTTCGTCTGCTACTAAGGCTTCTTCGGTGTGAGGTAGGATCGCGTCAACATGAGGTACTTCATTCGATCAAAGACTTAACACACTGTCTTTCAAAGAAGGAAAATACTGCAATGCTAAATACACACATATCGATAAGGCACTCGTAGATTTGCAAAAGCAAATGCAACAAATGCAAAAGCAAATGCAACAAATGCAATCGCTTGTAAATCAGCAACCAATACAAGGAGAATCTGTAATGTGATCGATACCGACTTGGCAGACCGGCTGCAGTCACTCTCTCAGCGGCGTGACGTGGCTTTCCTGTGCTTCTTCTATAAATACTTTCACGGCTTCTGCTCCGATGAACTTAGATCACTGGTGCCCCTAGGTACGAATTTGCACGAGATACTAGATTAGCAACTAGGTCCCACCCTTTTACAGTGAAACCAATGAAATGTAACCGCAATTTCTACTCCAACAGCTTCTTTCCTCGCACTTCCCGCCCGTGGAATTCCCTACCGCATGCTTGCTGCCCTGACGGCTACAACCTCCAGGAGTTTAAATATAAGGTCAATAGACAACTCCTAACACACTAACTCACACACACTCTCTCCAACTCTCTCCCTATGTACATCCTAAGTCGTCTACCACCCTCCTTCTGACATTTCCCATACCCAATCGCTCTATGTAACCCCTTGCGCTATAGTGGCAGTGGAATGCCTTGCTTGGGGTGACACGATTAAAAAAAATTTGTTCGTTTGAGCGACCTGTTTTTTTAATGATGGCTGCTTTAAGGGCGTTTTAGGGGTCGGTATCAGGGACATCTTCCAATAGGTCGACAACTTCGTCGACAACGTCTGGGGCTAGGGCTTGGAAAAAAAGGCAAATTTTATTTTCTGTGATCGTTTTCCTATGGCCTGGAATCGGAGGAACCAATTCTTTGTATTGGCGGCATTGTCTGGTGGTAGGCGGAGGACTAGGGAATTAATCTCTAATAGTGATTCCAAAGTATCTTTGTGTAAACTCATTATGTTGTTACAGTTTCCGCGTATTTCCTGAAGAAGTTGCTATCGCTCGAAACGTCGCGGTTACCACTTGTTGCGGAAGCAAAAGAATAGGTGATCTGAAAGGCAGAAATGTAGCTGCTGCCGTTACTGCTGTAGGATCAATCATTTTTTCGCATCAGCAATAATAAATTCTGAAAAAAAGAATGAGAATACATCTGACTTTGGGTAAATTCATTTACATATGTACAAAACATAAACTGCTATCCAGTGCTGCTGTAAAGGGAGAAAGAAAAAAGAGAAGGGAGAGAAAGAGAAAGCCGGTTGCCGGTTGCTGTCAGCTGATGTCCTGTGTCAACGGCAGTGTTGATGGTAAGGGGAAGCTCGTCGTTCGACCCCGAAGCTATGTCTCTGCATGGCTCTGTCTCTCCACGTTGGCTGATGTTTGATTCATGCAGGTTTTTTTATAACAAGACTAAAGTTCGCACAGACTCGTTACTTTTTCTCGATTTCTCTTTTTTTTTTTACTAGTTATCTCTTCAGTCGGTAGACAATTTCATTTTCTATTAGTCAATATATTTTTAACATTGTCTCGCTAAATGAGTAATGAAAAATAATTGTTTTGTAATCGAAACATATGCGTCGATCCCATGCGCAGAACTCAAATCTGTTGTTCTACTTAAAATATTGACCAGCCATTATCCGGTTAAACAGAAAAGTGTAAGAAACACGACAATCTGCATGAGCACAAACTCGATATTAGACCAATGATAGCTTTCGTCTCAATAGCATTGCCGTACATGGAGGTCACGTTGTCAAATTTAGTCTTCTTCTTAGTTTTTAATTTCAGTAATAGGTGGAAAATGAAAATGATTTTAGACCAGTTCAATAGCATTGTCATAAATAGGTGCCAAGAAAATAAATTTAGTTTTCAGTTTAGTTCTTAGTTCCAGCAAAATGTGAAAGCCTTGGATGAACAATTAAACTGTATTATTATTAACATTACTTATACTTGGACTACAGACTTCATCTTTGTTGTTGTTATTATCACATTTTATGCCAAATTGATACACACCTGAGGAAGGCTGGCGGATACAACGGCTAAAACATAGTGATAAAACAAATATGAGGACAATAGTCCGAATGTAAATAATGATAATTCCTAATCATAAAAATTTGAAAAGAAATTTCACTGTATCAACTTTACAAATTTAGAAAACTTGTCTTGAAAATCCTCATGCAAAATACTGATTTTTGTCTGAGATAGAATATCAACCACTGGTACCTGCGGGAAATGACATAACTATCTAAACCACTAAATATATTTATGAATTTTATTTTATTCACTGATTTTGCTTTTGATATGCAGTTAACTGAGACATACTTTCTTTTTAATTGAGGCTTTCCTCTTAGTTTTTAATCAATTTACTGCAAATGTTCAAAAACTTAAATTTAGAAAAAATCTGAAAAGTTTTAGAAGATAATGCTTCGGAAAAACAAAATAAGAAAATTAAAATTAAAATTAAAATTAAAATTAAAATTACTTTAGACGCCACTGACTCGCTAAAAATGAGCATGATGAAAAAAATTCTCTAAACTTAATAAAAATAAAGTTTTATCGCCAAAATATTTATGTTATTATTAAGAGGGAAAAACCAACGGAATTTTTTATCATTAAATTATATATATTCTTTATCCTTTTTGGAACGTCCAAAATCTTGGTTAAAAATCTTGTTTTTCTTGCGTCAACGAGTAAACCATAGATTAATATTGAAAATTTTATCGTCTTTTTGTGGTGAAAACAATGATTTGGAAATTATTGCAAAAATCAAATAAATGCCAGATTTTGATGAAACTTTCAGAATATATTCATAAATGAATTAAATTACTTTAGAAATGTTACTTCTTTAGAAAATATTTTTTGTTACTACCCACCTATTTAATGTTATTACATTTCGGGAAAATCAAATAATTGCCGGATTTTAGTTAAACTCTTTGGACATATTCATAAATTAATTAAATTATTTTAGAAATATTTCTTCTTTAGAAAATCGTTTTTATTTCGCCCACTAATTTAATTTTTATTCAGTTAAGTGACATACGTGATATACGCATTGGGTGATCATATCTCGAAAGTGACATGACTGAATGGGCAGATTATCCCGCAATAAGTTGCCATTGCTTTCTGCGGTAGACTGGTTGCCAGACCAGGCTATAGAACCCAATCTGTCCTATTATTTAACACATAACTGGAGGGAAGAGATGGATTAATAACTTTCCCAAGGGTATTTGTGCGTAAGTCACATTTCGATAAATTATTTTTGTACCGCTTAATGTTTATATTAATTAAGAGCAAACTTCCTTAGATAATTCAAATCTTTGATTTTTTGTTAATACAGGGCCACCAGTTACAAAAACTGCTCTGAATCGTAAGAAATAGAATAAAATAAAATGAAACTAGGATATTATTTAAAAAAAAAAGCCGTTAATTGATTTTATTAATAATATATGTGATGGACACTATTGTTTTGAAAGAAAAACATTTTTTCGATGAATAATGAAATTTCACAAAAAATGTTTTCACTTTTTAAATTTGCATTAGAATAATTCATAAATTTTTAATTTTTTAAATTTCTGTATTAATTTGCACCTATTAGGTGATATAGTTATCAAGTAAAAACTATATTTACTAATTATAAATGGCTTAGTACAATTCAGCTAAAAGTTATACGAGCTTATTGCAATTCATCTAACACCGATATTAAAAAAAAATGTGTGTGTGCGTAAACATGCAGATTTAAAAAAAAAAAAATAACGACGTTCATACACGACATCGTCAGAAAATAAGATTTTACCTATAGTAAATTAAAAAAATAAAATTTAAAAATTAAATAACACATTAGATTATGGAAAATATCTTTCTAAATTTTAAAGATTACTGGGTAGTTAAAACTATATAAAAAAGGGGTGCTCACTTTATAATTCTCAAGTAATTTTAGAGATAGAAAAAAGAAAAATTAGATAAACTGTTAGCTAAGTTGTTCAAATACGCAGAATGATGAATTGAAATGACGAGAAGAAAATTTTTCAAAAATGAAATGCGTTGAAATATCATCTTTTAAAGCAATTTCAAGGAGCATCGAACTCAAAATTAACTAGAATAAATTTATTAAGATTGAAGAAAATCAAGATCACTCGTCTTTCCCCATGCTCCGCCGATAAGATAGAAACCATTAAACATATCCTCAAATATGCCAGATAGAAGACATATGTTGTCGATAAAGAAAACCCGAAAGAACAATTATGATTTTTGTTGACAAGATTTATTTTGAATCAGCCACCCAGATGAGAAGTATCCCTACGAAGACAGAAGCCAGTCTTATGCATTCGTTCCTTATAGTCACTGTGTCATTTGTCTATAGAAAAAATATATATTCAAACATTAATTCGGACTCCTTTGGATACAAATTAAAAATTTAATTACTATTTTGAAATGAGAATAGGACAAGCTGATAAAGAAAGACTAATGATTGAAAAAAACCCTTCACTTTCGCTACGCTATCTGGAATTGAATTTGTCATGCCAGTCCTAAGAAGCAGGTTAACCCCGCACGATTCGCATGTGTATGTTTATGCAAGCCTCAGTAACCGAACGCGCGTACGTGTGTGTGTGTGTGTGTGTGTGTGTGTGTGTGTGTGTGTGTGTGTGTGTGTGTGTGTGTCCTTGCGCATGTTGTCGGAAGGCATGTAATTGGTCTGTAGTTTTTCGGGTTGTTTGTGTCACTATTCTTGGGTAGAATAAATGTAATTCCTTTGGTCATCCATGCAAGAATTTTAGTGGGATAGTTAACCATTTCTTGAAGTTCTTTGGTTAGTTTTTTATGTGCTGTATTTAAATAATATAGCCAAAAGTTAGAAATTTTATCTATACCTGGAAATTTCCAATTATGTGCACATTTAACATTCTCTTCTGTGATTCCAGCCTATGTCTGTTCTGGTTTATTTTTGATTCGTTGTATCTCTTGTGCAATACAATCCACTTCTTTGTTATGTTCTTTAGAGCAAGCCCATATTTTTCCCATAACTGTATAACTTCTTCCATTTTGGCAGGGACTGTCACTTCAATTCTTTTTTTACCTATTTCCCTTTAAATTTTCTTTGCATCAGTTTGAAAAACCTTGTTTTGTCTGCAGAATCTTGATCTTTTCTCATAGCGTCTTATTCTTTGAGCCTTCAGTTGTATTGTTTGCTTTTTTTCTTATTTGACAGGACTTTATTTTCATTTCTAATGTTGTATTTTCTTTTGACTCTTCTGCCTTTTCTAGTTCTTACATTTATTCCTCTAGTCAGTTCATCGAGTACTGATAGTTCACTTCTAAGTTGTTCGATTTCTTTTTCTATTTTTCTTGTCTCCGAGACTGCCTTGTTTTTAATTTGATGTTCAATCTTTTTGTTGCTGCTATTACTGATGCATATATTGCTTCATTGAGATTTATATGAGTGTCTTCTTCATCCAAAATTAATTTGAGTGCTGCATTGTAGAGGTTAATAGTTTCGAGGTTATGCTTTGTTGGTTGTAATTTTGGGAGTTGTTCTCGTTCCTCCATTGCAATATTTTGTATTTGACTTATATGGTTTTTGATTTCTTCCTTGGCTTCTTGTATACTGTTCTTGTTTTCCGTAAAATAATTCTGTGTTCTGAACTCGTTTTATTGTCGTCTTGTAACTAACTCAGATCACACCTTTCCAGAACTTCTAAACTTACAGCGTTATCTTCACAGTGATTTGTGTGTATCACGGTTTCTACATTATGACCTGCGGCTTGTGTGATGTTACTACTTTTTATTTCTGATTCCTGTTGCTATTCATATTTTGTTGATTCGTCTATTCTGGTTGCAATTCTTTTTATCTCATTAATTTCAGCCTCTGTCAATCGGTTATTTCGCATGATGTATCGTCATACATTGGCTAATTTATTTTCGTCAATGTACTTTCTATTTGTTTGTCCAACCTTTTCTCGCAAAATGTCATGTTTGGCGAATGATGTTTTATTGAGGTTTGAGTAACGCTTTATGAAATGCAGTCATAACGACTTTGTACTCCTCACGAGATCATTTTATTTTTTCTATCTTTAAATATACGGTTATAGATCTAACTGGAGAATTTTCAGGGCCATCATTAGGATTATGCTGGTTGTGGGGACCTGAAGATTCATTCTTTGTGTAGGAGTTTGTTCCGATGGCAGATTTTTCGACCACAAGTAGGTTCCCTCCTGATGGACGAACTCCCTGTTTACCCACTGGAAGAGCCATACTGGACTTTTTATTTCTATTTGTATTTCTCATATTTTTCCCACGAGTGACGCATGGGTCAAAAAGTTCACCCAAAGTTGCCCGACACGTTGGGTAACAGTCTTTTACAAACAGGGTCCCGAAGCCTGTAGGG